>JPFL01000034.1:0-71077 GCA_000733385.1 Paramecium biaurelia | reverse complement strand
TAATTTTATATATCTTAGATGATATTGCAAACAGAATATTTGCATACAGTTCATTAAATTATGTATAGAGATTACAAACCAGAAAATCTTATGGTTGATGATACAGGTTATCTCAAATTAATTGATTTTGGAACTGCCAAATTAAATTAACCAGGTTAGAAAACATTTACTATAATTGGAACACCACATTATATGGCACCAGAAGTTATAAGTGGTAAAGGATATAATTAGATGGTTGATTTATGGAGTGTTGGAGTTATGCTATATGAATTTGTATGTGGTGGATTGCCATTTGGTGAAGATGCAGAAGATCCTTTTGAGATTTATAAGGAAATCACAAAGAAACCATTATCTTATCCATCATATATGTCTGATAAGACAGCCAAGAATTTCATTGAATAATTGCTTAGTCGTATACCAGAACTACGTTTAGGAGGATCATATTAAACATTAAAGTAACACACATGGTTTAAGGATTTTCAATGGGATGTTGTGATTGCTAAGAAACTTAAACCAGTTTATAAACCAGCAGCTAATAAAATTATAACCAATGGATAAGCTTAAGTGATGAAAAAGATACCATTATTAGAATAAATGCTTAAAGATGCTTAATATTTCAAAAAATCATAACCTAATCCCAAAGATAGTGAATGGGATTATGAATTTTGAATAGCTCATATTATCAATTTGTTTTTAAGTTGAACTCCGGATGGTGATATTCTATTTGGCCTAACTCCATATACATCATCATCATCTATATATTTCTTTCTTTAAATTCTCTTTATTTATCTATTTTCTTGAATCGTTATGTTATTGGTAGGTTTTTATTTTGATTTGATAAATTGAAAATCATTTTCAGCTTAATAAACATTAATGTTTTATTTTTTTGCAAATTCCAAAATTAAATCATATTCTCCCTTTTATAACCCATATACATTTGTATAAATTTAATTTGATTATTTGATGTTTTCTATATATTTGTTTAATGATTGTGATCTATCTAACATTAAATTTTCATTCATATATTAATGCTCTGAATTAACTCTTCTTTTAATATTTATTTTATCTAATATTATTTTATTTAATAATACTTTTTGTTTATTCAATTTCTTTTATTGCCTATTTATCAAGAGGATACTCTTTGAATTCAGGACATTATGGTCGTTCTGCTCTCATTCTTCTCATTGCTATTACAGAATGCCAATTAGCTGATGCCAATGCTGATGCTGATAAACCACTATATAAAATATTAGAGACTGCATGTTTATGATTGTGGATTTCTTAGATACCTTCAGAAATAAACTAATCTTAATATTATTTTAGAAAATGCTCTTTCATTCTTGATAAGTTAGGTATCATTTCAGGTCTTTTAGGATTTAAAAAGCAATCATCTTAATACATAGTATGATTCTTTTAATTTAAAACCTTACCAAACTATTCGGATAAAGAGAAATTCATTATTTTACGAATATATTTTGATAAATCTTCTTATAGTTCATATGACTCCTTTATTTTGACTCTTCTAGCATTCTTATGTGGAACTTTCTTATATCTATTGTTGTTCTCACAAGTACTAGCAGATTAATTTCTTTACAATTCTTTTTTCATTAACGATTTATAAACAGATTTTAATAATATCAATTAATTTGATAATATTTAATATGGAATTAATTTAATTAAAAACTATCATTCATACTTCTTTCTGAATGATTAAAGAAATAAGAAAATATTAATACCTATATAATAAAATAAAGTTCAAGTTTAATTATGTTATAATTCAATACGAAATGTTACATCTTTTGGAGACATTTAAATCACATTCTTTTAATTATCTTAATTATGATTAAGAAAGGTATCACAGAATAACTTTGGTGATTACACACTCTAGTTGTTTTGGTTATGCAAATTTTCAATTTTATCCTTCTTTTATATATTAGATATATAAATACATACAAATGTTTAACATTTAATAAAAGAAGTTAATTCTGATATGATAATTTATTATTGTCTAGGATATTTAAAATTCTCAATAATATAACAATCTTATGATTTACTCTATGTAAATTCAAATAACTTCTGTTTAAATACATTAAAACTGTCTTAAAAGAAGGCTAACTAATTCTTCTTTCTATTACTAAAATAGAAATGATCATAATGAATTGTGAATTTTGAGAACATTTGTGTTTTAATCATTTTTTAGATATTTTTTAATGGTCTAAAAAAGATTGGAATGATAATTATTGAAAATATCAATAAAATAACAGCCACAATAATAGAGTAATATAGTAATTATGTTATTTAAGACATTATTTAATTCTGCAATTCTTTGGCTTTATTTACATCTGTAGTAATGTGAGCCAAACTCTAAAATCTATTATGTTAATAAAAATACTTTACACAAGAAGATAAAATTGACTTGATATGTTTATCACAATAATAATTAGATCTTACTTAAAGAATGTATTATATCTACAAAATTGTTTAATATCTTTATCACTGCATTCAATAATGCCTTAACCTTATTAATTTGCTTCATTCACAATTTAATTCCAATCATTTTCATCAAATCCTGTTGTACCAATTTCATAGATATATTTCTTTTCTTTTGATAAATCTATATCTTATTCAATCATTAAATTTGACAATAACATTCTACCTTTGAGATCAACCAAAATAATATTTAAATCATCATATAATAAAAGTTCTTTATAATGTTCCAATGTTTAATCAATACCAAATATCCCACAGAAATTCTATTCTTAATCAGTTATTCCTTTGGTTAAGGTAAATTCATATTTTAAAGTTTCAAAATCTTAATAAATACTAGAAATCACAATAACATCATTCTATTTTGTTTATTACACTTTCTAAATTTATTCTAAATACCATGGTCTTTCTGATGGTAAGTATATATCTGGTATAATTTTAGGCGGAAGAATAGCAAAATATTCTTCATCTGAAATAAAAGTAAAAAACATCGTTTTTTAAAATTGTGATATTGAAATAGGCAAAAATATGGAATTCAATAAAGCTTAATATCCTACTATATGATTTATTAAGGATTCATTTGATGTTATTATATTAGTCTTTGTATATTTATAACAAAATAAAGGCATCTTTGAATAAAAATTAAAGCTTTTTTCAACCTATGAACACTCAAGTAATTTATTTATTGAAGTTTTTTGGTCTTTTAAGATCATTTAATTCAATCTATTAAAACTTTCAAGAAATTTGAATCCTTATTCCAAAGGGTAATGTGCTTAATATTTGATAAACTGAGATTAAATATTTATTTGTTTTAAATTAGTTTTTATTTCTATTTCCTTGTTTATTTTTTAAATCATATCATCCATCATTATTTTATTAATCATCTGGGAAGTGATTATGATAAGAAATACTAAAACAAAAATAAATGACTGTAGTATAAATGTTTGAGTCTACATTCTCATATTTCTGATGCATTTGAAATGATGGATAAAACTAATAAATCTTGTGAGTTTTTGCATTAATTTTGTTTAATTATCATTTTATAAGAATACATTATAAATTTAATTAAAACATTCATTTTAACTGTATTTTAAATATCTTTTATGAATATAAAATAAGATGTCCAAATTATTGTTATCTTGTAATATTATTAATGATTAATCATCAAAATTTATTAAATAAATTAGCAATACGAAAATTTATGCTAAAAAAAGATCAAAAATCATATGAATCTCTATGTATTTTTGTTCTCATTAATTAACTATATATTTTCATCAACTTCACTTTATATTGTCTAACTACTAGGTAGGTAAGACAATATTTATTAACACAATACTTGGTATTTTGGAGTCTATGATAATTGTCCAATTTCATTTTAATCTTCAGATCCTAATAAATTTCTATTTTCATTAACATTTACAAACTTAATTTAGTTTTTTATTTATTAATACTCTATTGGTAACTAACATTTAGGATATTAAAACTTTTCTATTAAATAACAATTTTGACACTTCTTACTGTTTATATCACGAATTTTGGTTTTTAAATTCTTTAAAGCTATACCAAAATAAGAACTCTTTCTTTCAAATGATCTATACATTTTCATCCATGAATTCTAACTTGAAAATTTAGAGTATAATTAACTCAAAAATGCTTATCTAAGTTCTTTAATAGGGCGAAAAAAAAAATATAATCCAATCCAACTAAAAATTAAGAAGATAATTGAAGCTATCACTAAATAAACTAAATAAGTCTGAAAAGTATGAATGATATTATTCTTTCTTTACTTTGCTTCCTCTATATTTTCTTATTATAAGGTTACATTTTGAAATCTATTAATAATATATAATAGAATATACATAACTAGATAAAAATTTGAATTTAGATTCAAAACATGCAAAATGATATCTTCATTAAAATTTGAATTATATCTACATAAATGCTAAATATGAAAAGAGCAATTATTAATGTATGATTAATTCAAAGCTTGAGATTTAATTTGATCCCAATCAAATTCATTAAAACCTGTTAGATTCTATTGATATATATATGCTAAACTCTCATTTAATTTTAAATTAAATGATTGAATTTAATTAGTATAAATGATCTAACCTAGATTATTTAATAGAAAATAACTCAATGATTTAAAATTTAATTGATTTTCTATTTCCTTAAAACTTAAATCATAACCCATAACTCCATCAATTCTTTATTCTTTCAAACAACTTAAACAACTTGACAATAAAGAGTATGTAATTGTAAATCCATATTCATTAGTTCCAAATGATTGATATATATTTGAAACTTAAACATTTTCATTTGAATCCTTAGACTTTTCCATATGATCCTTATACCATGGTCTATCATGTGGATTAAAGGTTGGAATATTAAAGAATGGAGGACATGAAGCAAAAAACTAACTTGAATCTGTACTGCTTAGATATAAATCATTAATTGGATACCAAGTTAATGGTATAAGTATCTAATTTAATAAGTTGATGAAAAGATTGAATTAATTTTTTTCTTTTTCTGAATGATTACTTATACAAAATTCAGGTAATTCAAATAATGTATCAAAATGTTGTTAAGACAATCCTAAAAAATTTGGACATTCTAAAGGACTTTAATTACATATCATTGATGTTTTCATATTTTAATAGATTACACCAAATCTTTTCATCATTTGGAATCTCTTGTCAATAGGCCAATTTACCTAATACTTTAGCATTTCTGTTTATATTTCATATTCCTAAAAGTTGTATTTAAATATTAATTTATCTGAAATTTCCTAGATGAGTGCATCCATCATTACTCGATTTACAGTAAGAACAATCAAGCATAAAGTGATGACAATACAAACAATAAGTAATTGTAACAATGATGTTGCTCTCTTAAATGTCAAACATCTAATACAACTAAGTAACTTATACATCATTTTTTTATATTTATATAGATTAATTTATATATTTTTTTCAATTGTTATGTTTCTATTTTTGTTGATTTTATAGATTCTAAATTAATCTCATTCAAAACTTCTCACTAAGTACTAATTGAAAATACTAAAAGATTATTTCAGACATTCAAAAAATGAAATAATCGATTATTTTAAGAGGAGGTTTTCAAATTTTATATAATTAATTTTAGGAAGTAGTTTTTTTAATTATAATATATTTTAAAACAATATTGAAACTATAGAAATTGAATATATGATCTTGTTGATTTTGTTGATATAAATTATATCTGACTAAGTAAAATACTATATATAGAAAAAAATGGATGAAAGTATTTTATATACCTGATATAAAATGAATAGAGTTAAACCTAGCGTTTCAAAATTTCTGATATTTTCCAATAGTTAGGGAATATTAATGATGTTTCTATTATAATATGACTAAACTACATTTCAAAATTGATATAATGAATAATGAAGTTTAACATTTATATTGATATTCACTCCTTCTCTTTATTATTTAATTCATTCATCTATTCAGACTTCCAAAAAACAAGATTGTCACGTAATAATTACATTATTATGGTCACATCATTATAATTATCTTCAGATAATTGATCCAATTCTGAAAGTGCACCATCAAATGCCTCTAAATCATAAAAACAATACTTTTTAAGCGATTTTACAAGCACTAACCTTATCATTCAAAATTTCATATGTATATACTGCTTAGCTTAGTGCTAGTCCTAACCATGTTGGATCAGTTTTTGAGATCTCTGTTTCAAATATATCTTAAATTTGCTACTGTACTTTTGATTATTCATCCAGAATAAATTATTTTTTATCATTTATTGTAATTTCTGAAAGATATCTAAAAGCATCACTTTTCATTTTATAATAAATAATCGTATCTTTTTATTTATATTACTTCTTAACTAAATTACAATCTATCACACTAATCAAATCTTCACAATAAGAAATTAGTTCGATCTCTATATTTTATTTATAATTTGAAAGTATTTTACTTTTGTTTAAGTGATCATTAGGTTATATAAATTATCTATGATTCGCCAAGCAGATCTTAATTACCCTATACAATTTTTAAAAGATGTTGAAAGCAAATTTCTTTCTTCTATTGATAGTTCTTATTCCATAAAAGCAACTTATCTTATATAGTTTAGCATATCTTCAAATCTTTCTGCTTATTCACAGATTTTAGCCATATAAACTAAATCTTCTCTTGAAATCATTAGTATAAAATTCTTATTTTAATATGTCTTTTAAATGAGTTAATAAAAATTACAATTACTGATTGTCAGAAATTATGATTTCAAGAGAAGAATTAGTTTATATGGCTAAAATCTGTGAATAAGCAGAAAGATTTGAAGATATGCTAAACTATATAAGATAAGTTGCTTTTATGGAATAAGAACTATCAATAGAAGAAAGAAATTTATTTACATCAGCTTATTATTATTGTGTAGGTTCTAGAAAAACATAAATGAGGTAGCTCTGTCATTTAGAAAATAAGGTAACATAGAAAGTAGTAGTATTTAATATTTTAAGGTAATAACTAATTCAGAGTTTTCAGCAATAAAACTTTTAAAAGAAATAATTTTAAATGAGCTAAATGACTTTTGTAATGACTTTTTGAATTTTGTTGATAAATAACTATTGAAATTACAATCATAAACTGAAATATATTTCCTATATTAATACTTTAAATGTATCTACTTAAAGCATAAGGTGGATTATTTGTAAGATAAAGAGGATAGAACTAATGCAATTGATATAGCATTATTATAATTTGAATAAATTTATGACTAAGTATGTACTTAGCTATAACCAACAAATTAGAGAAGACTTTAACATGTTTTAAATTTCAGTGATTTTTTGTATGACATTTTAAAGGATGGAAAAAAGGCATGTGAAATATGTGATGAAGTATTTATTAAAATAGATTAAAGGCTCTTGTTTAAGCAAGGAATGAGATTGATAAAGGTGAAGTAAATTAATAAGAAAAAGTATAGATTGAATCACTATTAAATTTAATACAACAAAATCGAGATCTTATGATGGAAGATGTGGAAGAATGATTATGATATATTAAATAAAACTGCTTAGATATATAATTTTAATAAATTTTAAAAAGATTAGAGAGATTGAGATTTTAAATTGAAGTAGAACTTAATGTATAATTAATATTGTGAGTAACTTGAACAAAATGGAGTGGCAACGTATAAATTGAATAAATTAGAGTTGAATTTGATTGAAATAATAATTAAATGTTATCAAAAATATTATTACTATTTTTAGTGATATTGATTAGTTGTGATACTGTATTAGATAAAGCCTGTACTTGTAGTTAAATTCAGAATGAAACTGATTGTAAAAGAATACAATGTAAATATGAGAATAGTTAATGCAAAGATAGAGAACAAGAAACATATTGTAAATTACCAAACACTATAGCAAAGTGTCCTGTAACAGGATGTGCTTTGTATGAGAATGTATGCTAAATATTTGCAGGATGTACTGCTTATTTGGCTAAAACATTTGATACTTGTAATAAAATATCGAATCTTTGTACATCAGATGGGGAAAGGTGTGTTCCTTTGTCTACTTGTGATACATATTTGACAAAAACATCATGTTATATTGATAATACTGATTAATATTGTTTTTATGATGAAAGTGATGCAGCAAATCATAAATGTAAAATTGTTACTACTTGTAAATAATTACCTATTACTTTAAAAACAAATCAAGAATGTAGATCAAGTCTTGCTATATGTACTGTTAATGAAACAAATTCAGGATGTATTGAATCAGGTAAGAATTGTAGTGATCAAAAAATAAAATCATAATGTATAACTAATTTAAATTAAAGTATGGAATGTAAATGGAATGAAACTACAAGTACTTGTTCTGATTATATTTGTACAAATGGAAATGGTAAAACAGTTGATGATTGTTAGAAATACAAGAATACTTGTGTATTAGCAGAAACATAAGATGGAATAACAAGTTAATGTAAAGATATTGATGAATGCATCAATTATAAGTTTTAAGATACATGTAAAATTGGAGTTCAAGGAAATTGTCTTTGGTTAATTACTTAAGTAAATGGTAAAGATGTTGGAAAATGTGTTGATTACAATTGTTCTTAAGCATCTGATGAATATACTAATGACTAATTATGTTTTAAGTTCTTAGCCAGTTGTACAATTGATGATGATAATCTTGGATGCAAAATAAGAGAAAAAGATTGTTCATCTTATCTATTAGTCAATTAATGTGTTTCAACTATTAATGAATAATAATGTTATTGGAATAAATCTAAATAATTATGTGTTAATTATGATTGTGATAATGCATAAGTTGATACTTATACAACTGATAATTGTAATAAATTTTTAAGTATTTGCACTACTAATATTGAATAAACATAATGTGTTAAAAAGTAATGTACAGATTCATTAACATCATAATTATGTACTAGATTAGGATCATGTATTTGGTAAGACAATAAATGTGTCTCATATACTTGTGCTAATGCTCCAACTTCTATGACTACTGATGATGCATGTAACAAGTATTTAAATAAATGTTATACTACTGGAGCAGGTTGTTCTTCTAATGGAACATGTACTGATATGAAAACAGAAGCTGCTTGTACAATAGATTCATAAAATTAAAAATGTATTTGGTTAAATTCTGCATGCAAAGTTAAGACCTGTTCTGATCTTGTCTATATTAGTCATTCAGAATGTAATAATCAATTAGATACTTGTACTTCTGATGGAATTAAATGCATTACTTAAGCAGTTAAATGTAGTGACTATAAATTATCATTAAGTTGTGTGATTGCAAAAGATGGACCTTGTTTATGGATTGATAGTTAATGTTTTCTTTTTTTGAATTGTTCTAGTTTATCTGGTACGACTCATGAATTTTGTAATTTAGCCAACAGTAATTGTACAACTGATGGTACAAAATGTGTTCCAATTACAAGTTGTGCAAAAACTCTTTAAACTGGATGTTATGTAGGTACAGATGGTAATTGTGTTAGAAACCTTGATAAAAATAATAATACTGTGTGTGAAAAGTTTACAAAATGTACATAGATGAATTTTACAACTCATTTTTAATGTTTTCGTGAAAAAAAGACATGCACAGTTTATGCAGATAAAAAAACATGTATGGATTTATCAATTTCATGTTCTTCATATACTATATAAGATAACTGTTAAATTACTATAGACAATAAATATTGTTAATGGGATACAAGCACATTAAAATGCAGAGATTAAAAATGCACTGATATAATAAAAACAACTCATGGAGATTGTTAATTAGCAAATATTAAATGTACAACTGATACTAGTAAATGTATTGATATTTAAAAATGTGATGGTTATATAGTAAGTGATTTATGTAAATATGGATCAGATGGTGGTTGTATTTATGATACAGTTAATAGTAAATGTAGATTAAAAGTATGTACTGATATTACAGATGTTAGATAATGTACAACATTAGTCAATTGTTTAGCAGATACATCTAATTGTGTAGCTAAATCTACATGTGCATTATATAAGACTGAAAATAGTTGTGGATTTGATGGAACTGATGGTATTTGCACATGGAATAATAATGCTTGTTCTCTGATGACTAAATGTGAAGATGCTAATTCATTTGAAAAAGGATGCAAGAAAAAATCAGATATTTGTAAATGGACACCTAAACCTAGTAATGGTGGTTCAAGTTCTTGTAAACCTTACACTTGTCAAAGTAAGAATTCTGGTAGTACTTGTCTACCTTTAGTGGCCTTTAGTGAAACTGAATATTAAGTTTGTGCTGAAATTTAATTAACTTGTTAATCAGCTTAGATTTCAGATTTAACTGAGGATACTTGTTTTATTAATAGTGCCAAAAGCTATTATTGGGATAAAACTACAAATAAATGTTTAGCTTGTAATGGAACAACTGTTAATAATACTACAATTATTGATAGTAGTTCTTGGATAATAGGTATAATATATCTATTAAATGCTTTTCTTTAATTTTGACAAATTATTAGACATAATATATTTTTAATTTTAAAATAATTAACGATTTTGAAATGGGAGCATGTTCATCTAGTAAACCAATAACCAAATAATCAAATCAAGCAAGTAATCGACAATTGTAAGAGGATCCTTCTGTTGTTAATAATATTGTAGATGAACCAATGTAGGTTGTGATTGTAAATTAAAAATAAGAAAATTTAAATTAAGATAATCAATAATCAGATAATTAATAATCAGATATAGATCATTTAGAGATCAATGAGGAAGACAATCACAAATTTATTGATGAAGAATTATTACTAGATAATACTGATGATACAATTTAAAAGCCTGCAGATACTGTCAATTTTATTAACACTGGATAAACTCTCATGTAACATAGAAACCAAAGTGATGTCAAGGTCATGCAAAAGTAAAGAATTTTTTAGGATGACAAAGAAAATATGTTAATATCTTGATATACCAATTTTTTTACTTTAATTTATGGATAATTTAATTATTTATGTAATAATAAACAATCTAAGATATTGAAACATAAGCCAATTAGTTATTGGAGAGTATTTATCAGAGAAAATCTGAATCGATTACCTCTTACAGTAAACTCAAAAAACAAGAAGAAGTAATAATAAATAATCCCTTATATAAATAAGGCATTAGATTTAGGATTTGCATCTGTAGGGTTTCCAGATGAAAGTATGGATTGTGAAGCTGTCTATGAAGTAAGAGATATTATTAACTTAGATCCTTCAACCTGGATTTATCTTTGAAGTTATTGTAAGTAAAAAAAATATAGCCAAAGGAAGGCTAGATGTTATTTTACAAAAATTTCTTGCTTTCAGTGACAAATGTCTTACTTCCTAACATTAAGTGAGATAAGCTGATTTCCAATAATTTAAAAAATAAAAGCATTTACTCTCTCATCTAAGTCAAATCAATGTCATGAGAATGAAAGGTGTTATTTATGAATAAGATGTGGTAATTAATAACAATTTATTTATAGATTGAGGATTTCTCCATTTTTACCTATTATATTAACTTCGAGAAAATTTAAGTGGGTGATCATTTGAATGCTGTTTTAATTGATAAAACAAAAATGATAATGTCATTAAAAAATAAAAATATTATGGGAGGCAAATAATGGAGTTTGAAAAGTCTTTAAAATCCTTCTGATTTTGATAATTGGTTATATTTTAGACTAGGTTATGCTAAATAAATTGGAGTTAATTTTTAATATTAGATTATGAATGAAGAAGATAAACAAAAAGCTCAGGAATCAATCAATGCCAATCTCAAATTCAAAGAAGAAACAGGAATCTTGAAAATGGATTATTAGATTGAGTAGGATGGATTCTTTCCAAATAAATAGAATTATCCTTTTATGATGTAATCCCTAGGTTTATCTCAGAACACATCATTCACAAATAGAAATAATTTAAAAACATTTATGAAGATAAATTTAGATCATAGAAGGCGTTTATATTAAATTATTTATTTTTTCTAGACTTTCAAGTTTGTCTGTCTAACCAGATATCCAACAGATCTACGTTCGCAAACAGAAGAGTCAAAGCAATAATTGAAAAATAATAAAATAAGAAAATATTATATTCACAATTTCTATTGTATTTAAATTAAATATATTTTATTAATTTATTATGCTTCCTAAGTTTTAAAATTCATATGCTCTGGATAAGAATCTATAAACTCTTATTGAATCATTCAATCAATCTCAAAAAAACCCAGGTGCAATACCTAGAAATAGAATTCCAAGTAATTATCCCTACATTCCTGGTACTATTAGACCTCCAACTGGAACCTAAACATTAAGTAAATTTAATTTATAATAATACATTCAGACATATTCTAAGAAAAGGTATAATTCATCTTACAATCTAATCCTACAATCAAGTATTTGTTCTATATACAATTTAATTAGTACAACCTTCTTAAATGATCAATAAGACATTATATTAAAATTCATACTCAATAACAGACTTTTATAAATAGTTACCCTAGATAGACCTATAAGGGATTAAAAAGAAGAAGATTAAAGTATTAATCCTTATTTACCATCTACTTATTCCTATTAATAATAATACAAATTAAAAATTGATTTTAGATTAGAAGATACTGATGAAATTGAAGTAAATGGTAATGATAATACAGTAACTATCTTCACTAAAGCTCAAATCAAATAATAAAAGACTGAATAAAATAAAAAATAGATATAATGTGTACATTAAGATATTGTTAGTAAAATTAAATAATTATTTAAATAGATAAAAATGAAACTTAAATTGTATAAATTTAAATGAAATTCTTGAAAGAATGGTATTTGAAATTAGGAAATAATCTCTACACTGCCAAAAAAGCACTTTAAGATTGTTTCAAATCTCTAGCAATACCAAAAATCAAATTTACTGCTTTTGATAATTAAGCCCCAGGTCCAGAATAGCCTATTATTCATTCCCAATAAGACTTAAATACTAAAAAACAACAATAAATAAAAACTGAGGTTAAATAAGAACCAGAAAAAGAATAAGAAGAAGTTGAATAACCTGCACAAATATCTGAAAAAGATCTTTAAAACTTATTTCCTTTAGTAAGTGATGAGTTTGTATAAAGGTAGAGAGAAACACTAGACAAAAGTATAAAATTAAACTTAATCTTAGAGAATTCTACACCTGAAGAGAAGATTAAACGATTATTTGAAGAAGTTCGTATAAAATAATTCAAATCACAACCTTATAATGTTGATAAGAACTTTTTCAAGTGTCCTTATCATAGATGTTAAAAAGGTTATAAGAGACCTAATTAATTGAAAAATCATATGAAATAGAATCATCAAAAATTATCAGAAATAGGATTCACTATTGATGATAATGGAGAATTTAAATACAATGAAAGAATTTTAGATTATTGTTTACTTTTGTGGAAGGTATATCCAAATTTTGTTAAATCAGTTATTAATGAAGTATATATCAAAATTATCTTAGATGAGATAAAGAAAAGAATAACCAAGTGCATGAAAAAATAAATAATATATATCATCTATACAGTCTTAGTTTTTCAAATTTGTTTATTTTTTCATAAATTATCTTATTAAAGAAATCGTGAAAAATAATTAATCAATAAATGTATGATTTTATCTTTCATTTTTTTTATTTTGTTTCATTATTGTTTGTAATTTAATCAAATTTTCATTTTATAATTTATGATAAGCAATCTAATAAAGAAAGCTGATTTGTTGGTTGATCCTTATGAATTTAACGTTTCTCATAAACAGAAATCTTTAACTCCAATAGGTACAATGAGATAATAATTTCTAGGTGGATTTCTCAGCATATTACTTTTAGTTTTCACATCATTTTATATTATTGGTGTTTTTTAAAGGAGTATTTAAAATTAAACAGCAATTTATGCTGGTACTTAAAGTGATTAAAGTGCTGAATTTGTTTTAAATAATGATAACACTATATTTTCACTTGAAATATCTACATTAAATGGGACAATTTTGAATAATAATACAGATGTTAAGGAGTACTTTAAAATTATATCCATTTATTTAGTTACTTTACTTTATCTGCTTAATATATACAATAATAAAGAGTGGAAGGAAAGATAGGATTTACTAGAAATTATAGTCAATTAAATTAAACAAAATGTTCCTAGGAATCAATCTCAAAATTCAATTTTAATTCTGCCTCAATGACTGATGAATAATAAAAGAATTTGATTTGCTTTAATGGAGATTTCACTTTATAGGGATAGTTCTATGAACCTTACTTTGCTTATATTAAATTGACTGTGAATGTCTGCAATAATCGAACAAGTAATTCTTGTAGGTCAGCAAAGGAAATTGAAGATTTTATAAACAAAGGGTAATATTAGAATAATCAATAGAGTGAATGTGGATATGTTTATTAGAGGATCAAAGATTAAATAATCTCTTAATTATACAAATCCGGCTGATATCTTTTCTACGAATATATTTTGGAGATTAACTTCTGGTATTGGGGATAATGAAGATATTTATATGCAACCTTTACAAATGGATTTGAGTATATATATATAAATTAGACATAGGAAAAATTCAATTTTTTAGTGATTTATTTAATATTGAAGACACTGAAATTCTATACAATAGTTCTGTAGTTGAAAGATAAGAAAGAAGATAAGAACCTATATCAATAGTTTCTGGAGCATCATTATGCACTTTTTATTTAAGGTAGTTATGAATTGATTAATTTAGATCATCATCTGATACATCTTATTATTTTGTGAATTAATAGGATCTTCCATCAATAATTTTATCAGCTGTGTCTGAGGCTACTGCTTTATGTCTAGCTGTAATGTAATCCATTAAATTGGTTTATAAATATTATAATCAACATAAAACATTTGAAATCTTAATGAATTCTGTATTTAAATTTGATTTTAAAGCTTTATAACAAAGAAAACAAACTCATCTTCATTAATCATAAATACCTAAAAGATCAAACTCTGTTGATAGCAAAAATTAAAAAATATAATTACAATAAGTATACATAATGTTTGATAATTTAGATTTTGGACTATACGATTAATTATTCTTTTCATAAATTTCTACTTTATTAAATTAAAAGATTATTCAAAATTATATTTGGGAAGTGTTTCCATGTATCTGATGAAAAGGAATTAGTTATTTCTTAAATAGCAAAGTCTAAGATAGAGCTTGATTTAGATCTTACTAATATTCTTAAAAAGCTATATGAAATAGATTGTTTGAAATTGTTCTTATTTGATGATGATTAATTAGTGTTGTTTAATACTTTTAGTTCTCCTGTGTTTTAAGATTAAATGTCAGATTAAAAAGAACTATTTGATATTTTGAGAGCTAATGTTAAATAAGGAAGATCAATAAATTAATTGTAGTAACCTATCACTTAAGTGAATGTAGATAATTAGAATCTATATTAATATGCAGCAACATCAGCAAGTAATTAAATTAATAAAATAAGTTCCAATAAATGTAAGATTAGCTAAATTGGCAAGATTTTTCAAAGCATAATTAGGAGCAGAAAATGCAGAGGATTTGGTTGAAATCTTTTAAAAAGTAAATAAAAATTAGAATTATAATTGGTAAACAAACAAATAATTAATGCAATTTGCAATGTAGAATTAGAGTTTGTTTCGTTTGGTTCAAAAAAATTATTTTTCAATAGAAGTTTAATAAAATTAAGATTAATTAAAATAATCAGAGGATAATTTTAAATTAGAAGTACCAGATGAATTTGATGAAGCTAAAAACAACTCTGAAGCAATTGGTAGTAAAGAGTCATTTAAAGATTTAGATATGAATTAATCACCTGATAGTTTTTAGAATAGATTAAAATGATCTTTAATATTTATTTATTAGTTTTTAGGTTTTCAAAATAAATATTATTTTAAATGATTTTAATATATATATAAAAAAAAGTTTTTTATACATTATAATTGTATATTAAATATAGTAAATTGATAAAAGTATAAACATTTATTATATCATATATTAAATTCTTAAAATATCTTCAATATTTTTTATTTATCAGTAGGTTTTGTAGATACATAATTAAATCCGTATTTGATACATTTTTCGAAGTCTTTTTTACCGCCATATCCAGTTATAGCTATAATTGGGATTTTCCTTTAAACTTTATATTAATCTTCGAATATTCTAATTTATTTGGCACAATCCCAACCATTCATAATTGGCATGTTGATATCCATTAATATTGCTTTAAATCCAAGACAACAACAATTTTATAATCTTTTTTATTTGATCTTCTCCAAAACTTGAAATCCATTAAATGCCCTAGTAATTTCATACTTCTTATGATGTTAATTCAAATTATGAATTATGTTTGCTAAAATATCCAAATTGAAATGTTCATCATCAACTATTAATATCTCATTAGAATTACAAACATTAGTTGGATAGGTTATCTAATAAATAACAAATAATAAATAAATACAATTTATTTAAATAAGCTTCTCTTTGTTGGACTTAATCTTACTTATGTTTATTCTTTATTTTCTGGTTCAGGAATATCTTCATCATTGTGATACTTTTTAATTGAATCATAATTTAAAAAAAAGTAAAATTATGATCCCCCTCCTATTATTGATTCTAAAAATAAACTATTCAATCCTTAAGGACCCATAGCTTTAATAATGTGCTGACAAACACTCAAACCTAATCCAATTCCAACCGAATCTTTAGATATTTTTGGATCATCATCTACATATAAAAACTAAATAATAAAATTTAATTACCTTCTTATTGAGTATTCCTTTCAATTCTTCTTTCATTCCAATCCCACTATCAATTATTCTTATCTGTACAAGTTATTGTAATTTAATCTCTTTGACCTCTTCTAAACAAGAAATTGAATCAAGTTAAAAATCTCTACTTACTTGAATTGTTATTCCACCTTATTATGTAAATTTAATCCCATTTGTTAATAAGTTTATCATTACTTATTAAAATTTATTTTTATCTCCTATGGCTATAATAGTTTCAGATGGCATTTCCACATTAAGATTTAGTTTCTTCTCCTAACATTAAACTTTGATTAAATCTACACAGAGATTAATAGCACTATTTAAGTCAAAGTTAACTAACTTCAATTCAAATTAATCTTCTAAAATATCTCTATAATCAAAAAAATCTTATAATTTTAATTACATCAAATTAATGTATTTTAATGATAATTCTAAATTCTTATTAAGTTATTGAGTATTATCTAATCTCTCATATGCTTCACTAATGTAACCATTAACTGCATTCAAACTAGTTCTTAATTCATGAGATAATGATCTCATTATAGTTTTCTTTGCTTATTCTAATTTCTTTACTGTATATTATAAAAGTAAAGGACTTAATTCATTAATACAATATATTTAGTAATCTTATTCTTCATTTAAAACATCACTAATTTGTATCAAATTGACCATCAATCTTACTTTATGACTAGTACTTGATTATTATCCAAATCCATCATTAACACATTTAAGTTATTCACTATGTTCAACTAAATTATGATTAAGTGTTTCTGTATGATTTGGGGATAATTTCAGATTGTCACAATAAATGGAATTCTATATATCTTATGCTTTTGAAAATTAACCTAAATTTCTAGAACTCTATTTGCTTAGGTTCATATTATTTGAAGACTTCTTTCTTCTTTTTGTTTTAGCTGATAAAATAAAAGATTTAGGTTAATGACTTATTTATATTTACAAATTTATTGTTGTCACATAACTTTTTCTTGATGAATTAAGTAAATAATCATTTGTGTTGATATCACTAAAGATGTCTTTAGATTTCTTTTTTAATTAAGCTGAATTTGGACACATAAAACTAACATTTTATAATGTATTTTATGATTATTATCTTTTAAAATCCACATTAATTATCTTATATTAATCATCTGTTATGCCCTCATCATTTATTTATGGTATGAAATCAGAGATTTAAAATCCATCATTTTTTATTTCTTCTAAATTTAGATTTCTTATAAAATCAATTTGCTATTATTCTTTACTCTAATTATTTATTGATTAGGCCAATTCATCATTTGATTGTAAAGTTTATGCCAATTTCTCAAATAGTTAATTAGAATATGTTATCTATTTTGTATTTTAATCTAAGATGCAAACTGCACTAGGCATTTGTTCAATTATTGATAGTAACTTTAACTATTTTATATAATTGCCAATAAAATGTGATTCCAACTAATAGTTATGTATCAAAGCTATTAAACATATAGTACAAACTTCAAGAGTTTCTAATCTGTAAAAAAATATGATTGTTAAGGTAAAATATAAATAGAGCAAAATCTTTAGTATTAAGTTAGAATGACTATTTACAAGTATCAAATATAGGAAAATGAAGATCTTATTTTTTTCTTCATTTTATATTGTTACCAAGATATAAACTGTAATTAGGCAATATTAAATAAGGAAGTAAATCTATATTTTCTTATAAAAAGAGTAGATGCATATAATTATGATCTCTAAGACAATAAAAAGTGTTAATTGTATAATATTCCTCATGTTTTCTATTCTAATAATTTATACAATTAGGCTAATTAACACATAAAAGGTACTAAGAGCAATGGCTGTGTGATAAAACATGCTCCTTTTACAAATTAAATCATTCTGCTTCCATTAAGAATATTTTGAAGATTTCAATATTTTTTAATAGTGTGGCCATTGTTTAAAGATTGAGTTTTTTTAAAGCTCCTTCATAAAATTAAGTGGAATTTAATAAATTACTTTAATACATTAAGACCCACATTATTGAATATAATATAATATCTGAATTATTAACAGAATATATACTTCCGATAAGTTAAGCTTATTTAAAAGAAAATCTATAAAAATAATACTTTTTTATTAAAAAAAACTTAAACAATATCACTAAAGATCTCAAATTCTAAAACCTCTAGATTATATTGAAATACTATAATTTGTTTATAGGATTATTGAAAATATAAATAGTAGAAATAAAGGCACTTATTGAATATAAAATAAAATGATGATATTTAAGAAATTTTTATGTAAAAATATTTAATCGCTTTTTCATCTTGTGTATATAGAATATTAGATGATTTATTTATGAGATCTATTGTTTTAAAAAGATATTTCATTTTTATAGTCTGACCTTTACTAAGATTTAATTTAAGATCCATATAGAGTAATTAGATTGTTAAGATGAAATATCTACTTATTTATGAATATTACTTATTATCAATTAATAATTGATAATAAGTAATTAGATAATTAATGAATAATATAAACCTACAATCATAATAAAGTACTCTTAAGGAAATAAATTTATAAACATCTTTTTCGAATTTTTAATTATATATTTCTATTAGATTATTATACATGGGTTGCAATAGAGTAAAGTTTTCATGAAGTACTTGATATAAATTCAATATTCTTTGCAGCAGCTGTATGATAATTGAATACTGAAATGAAATAAAAGAATGATCAGAAATAGAGTTTATAAATCCCGCAAATAACCTTTTTTTAATTTTTTAACGATCAATTATAAAATTATGTTCTAAACAACCAGCAGTATAAATTCTTAGCAATCTCCAAATAGATTTAAGTTTAAGTCTAAAGTTAGGTATAGAGAATAAATGAGTTTAGTTTTTTTAATGACAATATGGTGCCAACCACTACAACCAAAATTACTATGCAATACAAAGAGATATTAAGAAATATGTTATCATCATTATAAGATAAAGCATTATTTACAAATTTGAGTGAGTTTGATTAGTTGAAATCAAATCAAATTGCAGTTTCAATATAGAGTTGTTATAATCCAAAATTTAAGAGTACAGGAGTAGATGAGACAAAAGAAGCATTTTAAGATCTTTTGGATGAAATAAAACAAACAATAAATAGAAAGTAATTGTTTTAGAATTATTCTTTAGATTCCCATTTATCAAGGTATTTCGTTAATAAATCAATCAACCTGATCATTATTTGTAAATTTAACTATTCTAACCAGATATACATTCAGTTGTGTTATATTCTCGTTAATTTTCAAAAGAATAAATCACTCCTAAATTGATTGGAGATTTGGTTTGGCTGCATTTAAAGAAATTTAATTTAACAGTTAATGTTGATTGTCCAATCAAACATGTAGTACCAGTTTGTGAAGAGGGAATGTAAAAAAGTATTTTTGAAGGACTTTAAGTGACTGTCCGTTAAAAAGAAGTACCTACTTTATAATCAGCATAAACTCCTACAAAATAGATTGTAATTAGAACTTCTTTTTGTTAATAAGCAGGAAGTGGTTAGAAAAGTGCATCTAAATTAGATATATATAAAAGCACAGAAAATATTAGAGATATGGAAAAATCAGTAAGAGTATATTTTTCACCTTCAAAATCTCAGGCATGGATGTCTTAAACTAATATATCATAAATAGATCTTTCTGGTTAAAAACAGAAAGCATAATCTCCAGAAAAGAAATTCACTGTTAAGTTATTTTCTTAGACAATCCCAATTACTTGTTTTGAAGAGGCTAAATTTATTGATTTAGTTTAATAAACAAATTCATATGAAATAGAAATAAGTGGAAATTGTATACAAACTACTAAATCATAGCTAAATGTAGATGAACTATTAGATGATAATACTGACACTGTTTATGTTTCTACAAGAGTAGAAAGAACAGATCTAATAAAATGCATTGTCAAAGCTCCTGAAGATGCATCTATTAATATTACTAAAAACATTACTGAAACAATTACATATGATATTAATGAATAAGCATTCATATTTTATGGAAGAGATAAATAAGAATATATTATTGATGTATCAAAAAAGGATTGTTTTTCATAAAAGAGAACAATCTTTTTATAAGGAAATACAGATGTGAAAATTGAATTTGATTTAGTAAGTTGTGTAGAAACCACACTTTAATTTAGAGTTTATAATATTCTATTAAGAAGTGGATAACATAAAGATATTGAAAATTGTAGATTGGAAGTATTTTAATCAGATTAAGCTGATTAAGAACCTATTATTGGAATGACAAATGAATAAGGTTTATATAATTGTCCAGGATTGATGTTTAAATAAGTTAGAGTACATGCTTAAAGAAAAGGATTCTTATAAGTTTCTTATGATTTTGATGTGTTAGCCAATTCAACTGGTTAAATACTTAATATTCCTATGATACCTGATTATTATAGTCTTATTAATCAGTATCATATATTAATTTATGTTCCAAATAAAAATAACTTTTAACTTGATTATTCAATGATATGTTCAGGTAAAATTTAATTAAATATATTATAGATGGAGTGAAAATTGATTCTAAGAATAGATCACATAATGTTATGAAATCTAAATTAGAAATTAATAGAATTAATTAATAAACTATGTTATGGAATTTCTCTGTTCATGTATAATCATTAGATCCTTTTTTATCTGATAATTGCTTTTAATTTTTTATTAACAATCAAAAACCTAAACGAACTTTATTATGTTAAGAGCCTTTATCACCATAATACAAAGAAAATAATGGCAGTACATCCAGTAAAGCTACATGTTTTAAGACTGTTAATCTAAATGAAATGTTCTTAAAAACAAGAGTTATGTAAACTGAAATCAAAACATTTGTAAGACAAGAAAGTGATGTTATTGCATAAAAGATTAATAATTTTTGTGCTGAAGATTCTGTTAGAATATTTGTAACTTTTGGAAATAAAGTATTAGAAACATTTATGATTCAAACCAATTTACTTATGTAAAATGACAAATGTTTTGGAGTCATTGATTGTAACTATTTATTTGTATTTTAGTGGATAAAAGAATGTTTATAAGAGATAATGATATGACATAATAAAATATTAAGAGAAATCTATCTAAAATGCCAACTTTCAAAAAAGATATAAAAAATACAAATGAGGATCACATTATGACTACTATCCTATCCCATATTACCAATTAAAAGTTTCAGGAATGACAATTATATTTGTATATAATTTACTTATTATTTTAAATATATTTGAATCTTTATTTATCAATCACTTGAACGTGAATGAGAGCTTGAAGTAGAACTCTTACTCTTTCTCTTTCTCTTCTTTGATTTTTTCTTTTCACTACTGGAGGAAGAGCTTGATGATCTATGCTTTCTATGTTTTTTTTTCTTCTTTGAATGGCGCCTAATGTCACATGTTCTCATACCTGGAGTCAGAATAAGAGCGTCTATTCAAACGACAATTTCGAGCACTAAAATAATATTTAATTCACTTACAAATGCCCCTATTTCCCACATTGATAACAGGCCCCATCTTTTTTCTTTGCTCGTGCTAGCTCCACAATCAAATTTCTTCCATTGATCTCTTATTAATTCATCAATCTAACAGCATCTGCCGCCTCCTCAGGCTTGGTATAAGCCTGCACCCTAATGCCAACTCCCACGTCTTACGATGAAACAAAAGCGTCCTTTCCATGAAAACTCCTGAATTTCTCCATGTCTTGCGAAAGCACTCTTAATATCCATTTCTGATTCTTTAGCTGAATATCCTGTCACATAGATCCGATTCGACTCTTCCTTTTTATTCTAATCTGAATCTGATGACATATATTAATTAATTTAATGATAAATATTAATTCAATTATATTAATCTTATAAATAAATCTGAAAATCTCAAGTATTTTGCAAATGAAATCTAGGAGATATCCTCTACCTCTCATCATTGTCTTCCTAAAATTCATTAATCTCATTATTTTAATCATCTAGATTCTCCACAATTTAATTATTATCAGTCACTTATTTATTTTCAGAGATATTTAATTAAGTTAAAGTCCTAGTATTACATCTTATTAGATCATATAAACTTTTATTTAATTTAGTAAATGAAATAAGTTATTTATTAACCTATTTATTTTCATTTTAATTATTGTAAATCTTTTCATAATTTATATTTAGATTCTTAGCATCTACTATTAATTGTGATTTAAAAAACCAATTTATTTTAGCTAACCTTACATTTATTGGTACTAATGATAAAATTTAAATTACTATTAGAAAAATCAGCCTATTTGATTTAATTAGAATTTAATAAACCTTAATTTGTTGTTCCAAGTCCATTTTATTACAATCTTATTTTTATTAATTAAAAGTTTACTATTGAACCATTTATTAATCTTATACAGGTATGGCAACTCCTTGTTAATGTGTTTCACCTTATTTCAAAATTCCATCTATTTCTAAAAAGTTCTTCTTTTGTTATTCTATTTGATCTGTGAATACTGGATAACTAAATGCATTAAAAATCATTAATTAGTCATCATCAAATAAGAATAATTTTAAACAATCTATTTCATAGAGTTTTTTTATAATATTAGAAAGATCTAAATCATATTCTATCTTCTCTTTAGCTATTTATGAAATAATCAATTCATCATCTTCTGTTCCATCCATAAACTTTTTAAACCAATGTTGTATTAAATACTTAACGTATTTAAAAAATGAATAATTAATTGTTGGTTTTAAAATCTAAAATATTAATCAATTATTTATTACTTATTCTAATTTTTACTCTTTATTTTATATTGCATAATTGACATTTTATTACATTGTCTTAGAAGCTGATTTTCTAATCCTTCTTTACTTAACACTGGATATATCAAATTTAAAAATCTAATTCATAAGCACTTCTAAAGTCTTATGTTAATTATAATATTTGTAAAAGAATTTTATAATCTGCATAGCTGCAAATAATAAAGCTGTTCCTTGTGATACAGCCGATAAAACTATTGAAATTAAATCTTATTATATTACAAAAAAATAAGAAGATTCTGAAGAAACTCTAAAAATAATAGAAATACTTTTTTTACCTTAAATATAAATTGCATAAGCTTGTTTAAGATATTAAGGAAATTGGTTCCAGTCTACTTTCTTATTTTTCAACAATTACACCACTAAATAGTTATTCTGTTTCCTCTACTCCAAACAGGTCAAAAAAAAATTGAATTCTTTCTAATATAATTGATTAATATGATAATACTAATATCCATAGAAATTGGCTTTAGATAAACATTTTCTCGACTTCCTAATATATTCATTAATCTTGAATATATATTGACTGGACTTACATCATTTGGAATTATTGGGTCTAATTTTTATTTAATCTTTGACCCTCGAATAAATAAGTTGACATTTATACTAAATCAATAATTTTTAAGAATTGTTACCCTTATTAAATAAATTCTTCAATTTCTTAAACATCTTTGCAATTGTTTGTTGTTTTGTTACTACAAATTTCAACTGCTAATTTTATATAGTTAAATTGTGGATCATAATATTATCCAGATAACTCAAAATCTCCTGAAAAACAGAGTAAATTCTATTTTTATTCTTCTGTCATAGATGCAGGATTAAAATTAAATTATTTGACTACCTCTTGAGAACATTTATCTTTTCTCAACATACTATAATTTTTAGTAAATCCAAAAATTCCTTCAATCCTTTATTATTAAACAAATGATGCACTTATTGTAAAGTAACTAGATATAATAATAATTAGTTTTCTACTCTGATATATCAGTCTTATTGCTTAAAAGTAATCCATTATCTGATATTAATTCTAATGCAAATATTGTATTGTTTTCACTCAAAATAACCTCAGGAAATGTGTCAGATTAAGTCCCAGCATAGATTGAATTCTAATTTTCATTGTATCTATAAATAACTTCCACTATATAAAATAAAGTGAAAATGAGCAAACATATGCTAACAATGCCACCTAATTAAAAATTGAATATAACCTAGTAGTGTTAATGATTTTTCCTTTGCCGAGGTGTTAAATTCATATGGATCAACTAGAAGATCAACCTTCTTGATTAAACCTTTTATCATGAGTTGTTTTTATATATGAAAATACAATATAATGTAACTCCGTAATATTAACTTATTAATGAAATCTTGGAAAAAGACTAAAATAATTATAAAAATTTCATTTTAATTTATGAATCAATAGAATTATTTCTTTCAATATTTCATTTTAATCAAAAATCAATTATTATTACTCAAATATAGTTGAAGTTATCATCACGTTAAAATGTTTCAATACATGAAATATTCTAAAGATTAGTGATGAATTATAATACAATATTGTTTTTCTTCAATTGAGTAGTTTTAATATTCAAATTTCATCTATGTACCATTAAATGTTAATTACAATTGAAGTAATTCTATAAGAATAATAAATGTATAAATATAATTATAGAAATAAAATAATTGTTTCAATATTATAGTTGTAAATTGATTAATTTCAATTTAAAAAACGTAAATCTTGTGATATAAAACTGTGAATATAAGCATTCTCCATTAATCTATCATAAGGAAATAATGTTAATATTTTTTTATTATCTGAATATTATGATTAAGCTTTCTCTATTGACAATTTTGCAATTAATAATGTAAAACTTGCCAAAATATTTGCCAAGACAAACATTACAGTATTTAAGTTAAGTGTTTATGATATTAAATCTTTAATTTCTTATCTGAGTAATTCTATTATAATTTAAAAACTGAATTGTGAATATATTCTCTCTTTTTATAACTCAGTTTGCAATAATAAATTAAACTTAGATATTTCATTATAATTTATGGATTGAGTGTTCTATACAACGTCATTGTAGATGGAGAATAATTCTTAGGCCACATATATTAAACCTTTTTATAGAGAAGGTATAGTTTAGCACTGTTCAAAGGTAAACAAATTCTAATAGTCTACTTCTTTTAAAAATCTAAAAAATATATAGAACATTACATTCCTTCTTAAAAAACACTACAAACTTCATCTACTAATATTTTATATATAATTCTATTATTTGATTATTCTTAATATGCAGAGATCTCTGTAATTAATTCCTTAAATTCAACCAGAACTCTATTTTAATATTATATCATTTCTTCTGTAATAGTTTTATTATAGTAAAAGGCTTAAAGTGAATAAGCAAATATTAAATGATTTGCTACATTTTCATAATATACTCTTTCAAAATAATTCACTTCTATTTTCTTAAGTACTTATTTTTAAAGTAAAAAAGTCCCAAAATAGTATGATGAACTAAAAAAGGATATCATAATCATCATGAAAAAGAAAAATATAAAATTTAAATTGATTTCTAATATTTAAATACATAAATTACATGGAGTTTAAATTTATTTACCAATTCTAACTTAACTTTCTAAATTACCTTAAGTTGAATTCTTCTAAAAGTAACTTATCATTGATGCTTCAAAGGATTCTTCATTAGTCTCATTAGTTTTAAATTTAACATGATTAATTTTATTAAATAATGAATGATATTAAATAAATTGATCCTTTACAAAGTCTTTTGAAAATGTACAAAATAATTTATAGAATTTTATTTTCATCTTTAGAATTGAAATATAAAAATAAGCATAACTTGATAAAAGTAAAAATAACACAATTTCTTCAAGGATAAAACTATAAAATAATAAATATATTATCATACTAACTGAGCAAACTAGAAATTTATGAAGGAGCATTAGCTTCTTCAAATGTATCCAGTAAAACATGAAATGCATATGTATTATTAAAAAAATCTGAGAGAGATATACTTTAATTGAAATCATAAACCTCAAACATTTATGATAAAATATTTATGGTTCTTCTTTACAAGGTTTAATTATTTATCATATTAATTTAGGGCATAAGAGATACTATTTCATCAACATTTTTTTAATGTTATTGATAATAATTTAATGATGCTTTGAGTAAATGATCGAAATTAAAGTCTTCATCTGATAGGTAAACTTAAGCAATAACAAATTCATTATAAAAGTAAGAGAATTAATAAGGTAGACTTTCAAAATTTATATTTAAATCAATCCTTTGAAAATTGAAGTATATAATACAAAAGTTCAGGATATACCCTATTAATAATAGTGAATAAAATATTAATAAAAAGATCTTAATTCTTAAATTTAATCCTTTTTTATTTTATACACAATCTTTTATTTATAATCTAAAAGTATTGCTATTGTTTTAAGAAGATCTACTCCCAACTGACCCATTATATTATTATTATTACAAGAATTGTTCTTGTTGAAATTATTTCTATTCAAATTCATCACTTTTGTAAGATATAATATGTTATGGTATAATAACTACTTTTGTTTCGGATGGATTCTTATATGTTGATTATTACTATATTAAAGGTTCTTTAGAATTGTTTTAAATTGTGTTATTCATTGTAACAGAAGCTAATTAATTTTTGAATTCTTCCATCATTCTTTTTTCTTCTATTAAATTATCATATTCTAGATCACATTCATTTAACAAAGTTTTAGTTGGAGGAGGAGTGTTCAAAGGTGAACTTATTCCACAAGATTTATGTGTTGGTAATTCTGATTGATGTGTAAAATTTACAGATGTCTTTGGTTGCTATACTTATAATATTTCTAGTTAACTTTGATACTATTTGTTAATGGCTTATTTGTATTCTGGAATTTCTACAATAACTACTCTATATAAAATTAAATATAAATATTACCTTAGATTTATTGTAGTTAGACTTGTGAGATGAATATTAATTTAGTATTTAATAATATTTTAACAATTGTTCTTCATATATTCCATAAGTCTTTTATTAAGTTATAGTTTATTCCCATAAAAAAATGGACTTATTGGTGAAACTGCATGTTTCTCTATTACAGGAATCATCAATTAACCCTCTAAATATAAATCTAATTTTTCAAAGTTCTCATCAAATAAACTTTCCCATATCTTAGATAAATCAGGAATCATAATTAAAAAATCTAAACCTCTTACAAAATCTAATTCTAATCCTAAATATTATTTAAATATATCCTCATATATATTCTTTGTTATTTCTTCAATTTATCCTTATTCATTAAGCATCAAATAACCATATGAATAATTAACTGGAGTCATAAGAGCTTATGCTCCAAATTCAAAAGAATTCACTTCAATTCTCAATCTAGTATTAATTGGAATCACAAATTCAGATTTTAATTTTACTAAAATTATTCTTAATTCTCTCTTTAATACATTAATTCTTCCTGTTTCAACAAAATTGTTTAAATATAAATCATGATCACTAGCAATTATTGATGGAATAAATTTTTTAATGTTTTAATTCATTATTTCATCATCTTTATGTTATATTACTTATTAAAATGATCTTGTATATCTAATTACATTCCCTCTAGGTTAGAGTAAAGTAATTTAAACAACACAACTATTTTAATCGTAAATTATTTTATCAAATGATTAAATGAATTCAGCCATCAATTTGCCTTCCCTTTTGAATATTTTTGGTCTCATTTTGTTAAAGTTTATATATTTTTGAAATAATTTGTAGATTGTATCACACTCTCCATTATATGGATTAGTCCTAAAAACAAGTTAAATCTAATTTTCTAAATGAGTAATATTGGTCACTAACAGTAACCCTTTTTCCTATAAAATTGCTGCATTAATTATTGGTGCAAAAAGAGTTTCATAGAATTCCTAAACTAAATATAATTAGTTACTATAAATTGTTTGACAATAAGATAAAGGTTTTACTTCAAAATTCTTAAGGATTCTTCAAATTGATATGCTTTTTTAAAATCAAACATCTAATTCACTAAATTTTGCTTCTTTATCAATTGATTAAATTTTTATAAAGAAGTCTATTAAAGTTAATGTATAATCTATTAGAATCTCAAAGGAAGCTATTTTAAAATAAATATTTACTTTTTCTAGAGTTGACACTCTAATTATTTCATAAATTGCTGAAATCGGTTTTTTTTTAATTTCAGTCAGATAACATATATAAGTCAATATATTTTGAATGCTGCTATCTACTTTTAATTCATCTTCTAATAATTAACCCAATAATAGTTTCAAAAATTCTTTACATTATTCTATATTTTAGAATGAATCTTTGTGATTTAGAAAAGTTTAACAAAAACAGTTTGATTTGAGACTAGATTGTTTTAACATTTTTCTCATCCTTATTTATTTGCATTCTTATAAATGAGTTCTCACTACTGTATATATTTAAAATAATTTTTGCTAATCCTAATTTTATTATCTCTTTTTAAATTAAATTTATTATTTGGCATTCCAATATAATCTTCTTAAATATTGCTTTTAATTCATATATTTATGATTCTATTCTGATCTAATATCTAGCTAATGGATCATAAAAATAATCAGAGGAGAGAAGAAAAGAATTAATAGATATGAACTGATTTTGATTTTTGGGTATCCAAATTCACAAATAATCATTACCATCTAATATAATAACATTAGAGAGTTAATCTAATTAACAATATTTAAAATTCTGTGATCTATAAAGGTGACCTATCTATAGTTATATGCTGTCTATATACTACTTATGAATAATCCTAATGTTTGAATAACTATTATATTTTATTGACTTCCAGATAAAAATATAATACTAAGGGGATAACGATATATATTACAATAACTTCAATCCATATATAATATGGTTTTCTAAACCTTGCAATTTCCCTAATAATTGATAATCTTTTATTCGATAATCAGCCTGATGAAAATGCAGTAATACACCTGTTAGAATTTATGAAATAATTAGTATGAAGCTTAAAAGCAATCCAACTTATTCAAATTCATTTAAACTTTCTACATTAAAATAATTTATACTGAGACTAATCAGATCAGTGACAAGACTAATAGCACAAAATAGTATTGGTGTTTACAAAACTTCAAGATTGATTTAAATGTACCAGGAAAGTAATGTTGATTGCCAACATTTCTCAAAATGATAATTTTATTTGTTCTAATATTTTTCATATTTTTTACTTGATCTAATGGTAATTCATGAAGGGTTAACTTCTATTTTAGATATAAATCTTAATATAACACTAAATAAAGCAGTCTTAATAAAAATAAGGTTTTTATCAAAAAAACAACCATTACAGACGCAATTCTTGAATTTATTGAGTTACCAAATAGAGTGTATATTCTAATATATATGATATCTTATTAACCTAAAATAATTGATTACAGATTGAACTTAATTTGGAAATTGATCATACTACTAAGTTGTATTAGAGCTATTAGTGTATACTGATAGCATTTAAAGGTTTTCTATTAAAATAATTGCCATAGCCATTTTAAATGTTATACTCTTAGAATCTTTGATAAATAAGAAGTCTTTAACATAAAATGCTTTTATTTTAAGAAGGAACTTTTTCATTATTATAATACACGATTAATTTATTAAAATGAATCTAAGTTTGGTACATCGATAATAAATTAAATCAATCACCATAATTTGATTTTATCTCACTTTATTATCCATCCTCAAAATGGATAAACTTAATATAGAATATATTATATTATCGCCAGATATTAGACTTAGACCATTAATAAATCTTTAACTGTCAAAATTGAATTCAACATTAAAATCACTAATTATCAACCCCTAAGATTATTAAATAAAGGTTTTACGAATAAAATAGCTAAATGTGATTAAATATAAATTGTGGGTTGCAGTTAAAATGTACTGATCATAATCAATAAACATATTCTGAGTGAATCAAAAGACTTAGCTTAATGATATTATAATAATTTGATTAGAATAGACTTGGAAATTATTATGAATTATTAGGATTTGTATACTTTTTATTTTATAAATAAAGATGTTTTTACAATTTAGCTATTATCTTAGTAAATTATTGTTAGTATTCAATAAGACATAAAAATGACTAATTATAATATAATTCTTTTCATTGCAGATAGTCTCCTCTAAATAGACTTTATGGTTTAAGTATAAAAAAAATAGATTAAAAAGAAGGCTTTTCAGATTTTAAATTCCTCTATTATGTATTCTTAATATAGTTTTAGTATTGAAAAGGTGTTTAAAGTTAGTATGTTCAAAGTATATTATAATTTAATTACTAAAATTGAAAATGCTGCTATATCTTATAATATGAACATATAAGATCTCATTATTTTCTTTTATTTTAAGAATTAATAAATAATTTTCTTTTATTTTTGGCGATCAGAAAACTATTTAATTTCATATATGGCTTAAACATTAATTGATTAAAATATGCTTTAATAAGGATATTGTAAAATTTATTTTAAAATTCACCTTTAAGGAAATTAAATTTCCCATTTATTAATTTAATTGTCCATCACTATGATATTTTATTACCATTTTATTAACAATTATATATTATGGTCAGTATAATTTCATAGTATAATTATAATAATTATTATATTTTATATATTTAATTTATTCGAAAATTTTTAATTAATAATAATTAATATTATGATCAGTTTAATTTAGGATTCTCAAATTTGATAAAAAAAGGTCTTCTGAGTACTAGATATTAAAATCTCACTTGAGTGTTTGGAAAATTTGATGTAGTTCTTAATTGCATTTTAAGAACCATTCATGTATATGGATAGATGAGGTAAGGTTTGAAAACAAGGAGATAAACTTGCTTTTTTTGGCAGATAAAATACTACTAGCCCCATAGATTTAATGATATATAACATTAAGAGTTATCAATAATAAAGGAATTGTATTTTCTCCGAACTAATTGATAGTGGAAACTAAAATTTATTGAAAAGTTTAAAAAACTAATCCAAGGCTTTATTTATTAATTTTATTTGGAATGTAAAGTTACCAATCAATTCATACAAGAATTTATTCTGATTAAGACGCTTACAAATTGATGAAGAAGACCAATAATTATGAATCTTTAGTATATATTTCAAAAACTTGAATAATCTTTCGACTAATTGCAGCAGCACTAAAGAATGGATAATTACAAAAATTATTTCTATGAAGACCGAGTGAAATTAAGTATAAAAGTATTAGGATGTAATTATTGGGGGATTGGAGAGATGATATACAGTGAGAATCTGAATAAAGTATAACAATTTTTTTAGTAATTATGGGAATTAAAGTCTTGTCTCAATACTTATCCCAATAGCGAGCAATCTAATTATGAAATAATAAATTTGATGCTGCTTAATATTAAAATAAATTTTAGAAATTAAATGAATCTAAATCTTTCTAAACAATAGATTATATTAATTTATTATATGATATGATAAAAGGCATTCTAAATTTAAATATGGTTTAATAAGTTTTATAATTTTGCATTTGATTATATATAATATTTGAAGAAATGGGGAATAGAAGTTCTAATCATTAGAATTAAAAAATTGGCCATGAATCTAGATGTCCTAATTGTGATCGAAAGTTTGGATCATAGACTACTTATCATATTCTGAATTCTCATATAGATCAATGTCTCTAACAAGCTTAAATTTAAAACCAAATTGGATTTCAGATGCCACAACCACAACTCTAATTAGGAGATAACTATATTTGGATAAAATAGAATAACAAATGGAAAAGAGTTTAATCACAGATTAATGGTGGATAGATTTAGGTATACATAAATAATTTAAAATAGAATTTAAAACCAACAGATATCTAAAAGAGATCCTTTGCTGAAAAGTAGGTTTGGTTTAATATGCAACTAGAAAAATTTAGGATTCCTTGGTAATTGGGATCAGATAAATTGATTGTTAATCATAATGATTTACTGTCCTCTTCATTGAATTCAGCCAGAGGAATTGATTTTTATAGAGAAGTCAAAGTAGTATTTTAGAATGATAAAGTTCAAGATGCAGGTGGTTTATTAAGGGAATGGTTGACTCTAATTTTCAAAGAAATGTGTAAAGAAATATTTGTATTAACTGAAACTAATGATGTTTCCTATAAAATAGCTAAACAAAGTCTCTATTTTGATTTGGTAGGTGTGGCAATAGCAAAGGCCTTATTTGAAAGGATGACAATTTGTGTTGAATTAGACAGACCTTTAATATAAAAGTTACTAGGACTTGAAGTCACCCTCTAAGATATTGAATTTTATGATAAAGGTTTGTATCTAAGTTGGAAATACTTATAGGATAATTAATTTGATGAGAACTTATTGCAATAATATTTTATAATATGCAAAGATGATGAAATTATTGAATTAAAATAAGATGGAGCAAATATACTAGTCAATAATTAAAACAAGTAGGAATTTATTGATTTATGGTATTAATCTAATTAATCACTAGTATTAAATTTTACACTGAAAAACTAATCTCAAATTAATTACAACAAATTTAAACTAATTTATATAAATATATCCCAAAAGAATATCTGAGCATATTCACTCCTGAAGAGTTTGAGATGCTTCTTTATGGGGTTTCACTGATCGACTTAGATGAATGGAAATAACATTCAACATATAAATAACCATATTCTGAAAACAATTAACAAATAATATGGTTCTGGAAAGTCTTAGCTGAATTCGATTAAGATTAACTAAAGAAATTCTTACATTATTGTACTGGATCATATAGAATACCAGTCAAGTATTAATTTAATAATATGAAGTGGATTCAGCAAATTAGAATCTAATAGAGGAATGTATTCCAAATTTTAGATTGTTCCAATTGAATATAAAAATGTTAATTCATTTCCAATAGCCCATACTTGTTTTAACAGACTTGAATTGCCAAAGTATTCTACTGAAGAAATGATGAGAAAATATTTGAGATCCATTGTCTTAAATGATCTAGAAGGAGTTTTTGGAATGGAATGAAAATAATTTAATATTAACTGTATTTTTAGTTAAAAAAGATACATTCACATTTTTTTCATAAACTTCAGTTGTTTTTTGTATTTCTCATAATTTTCAGATGATTAGTTATGTTGAATTATCTATTCTAATTTTTTGACTAATTATAAATTCATTAATTTCCGTGTATTTTTTTATTTATATATTAATATAATTAATTTGCAGAATGTTGATTCTAGGATTCAGGTATCATTATTAATAGGCAACCTACTTTGAAAAATGATCTTATTATTGAGTAATCAAATTTTTGATTGATAAATTTGAGAAATACAATAATGGATTACCACATACTTAAATAGCATTCCATTTATAATTCATATTAACTATTTAGGTTAGCGATAATCATTTTGATAATTGAAGATTTTATGATTTCAACAAGTATAAGAATGCAGATTCAAATTTATGTTCCCAATTAATTTTTGGAAATAATCAATAATTAAAATATGACCATACACTTGGTACAATCTACAACTATCTTAAATGAGTAATATTGGTTAAATATTATTGTAAATAAAAATGTTGATTTAATACATAAAAAGAATTATCACAAATATTTGTATAAATATTACTAATACTTCCATCAATTGATTACTTTTAAAAAATCTTGAAATTTAAGAATCAAAAAAAATACAAGAATAGATATTATTATATTTCTATTAAAATAGTTTACTTTTAATGATTAATAGAACATACTTTAAATATTTAGAAGAATAAATTCAATTTTAGTAATTAAGTAAAGCAAAAAATTTATTTTTATTTTTATTTTTATTTTTAAAAATTTTAGCTTTGTTTGGCTTCATATAATTTTTAAATAACTTAAATAAAGAAAAGATAATCAAAATTTTTAGTTATAGTCACAATGATAAAACTTTTTCATTAAAATTTAGTTATTTATACAAAGTTTAGTTATATGCTATTAGAATAAAGACGTTTAATAGGGATATTCTTTGATATTGGTTTATATGATACTTCCCTTTATAGAAATATTTAATGATGAAAATAAAAAAATAGAAAGGTTCAAGATCAAAATATAAAAGTATAAGCTCCTCTGAGAGGGCTTTAATAATACAATATATTGAAGAATACAAGTACTCTACTTCTCATGTAAAGCTATTTGAGATATTATTAAGGTTTCATTGATAACAGGGCACAATGCCTCAACAATAAAAGCAATATATTCAGTTTATAAAAAACAAGGTAGGATAAATAAAAAAGCAAAAAGGGATAAGATTTTGAATTTAACCTATCAATATATATTGGTTGTGGTTGATGATATGTATATTTTTTTATAATGCAGCCAAGGAAGCTTGACCAAAATAAGTGTGGATTCATAGGAATTTTAGCATGAAATAGTAGAAGAAGGGCAAATGAATATATCAAATAGTCACGAATAAGCCATTAAAAAAATTTTAGAATTTAACAAACTCAAAATAATTAGTCTTCTGGATAGTGCCACAGCATTAGATACTTTTAATAGAGAAATGAAACCTATTTTATAATAGGAATTTCCCAGCCAGTAGTTTTCTTCCATGAAACTTTTACCATATTATAGTAAGACGGAATAAGCCAATTTTGAAATGAAGAATAATATGAAATTTTTTTAGAACCTATTCTCTGGAAAATAAGAAAATGAAGGAAAAGATGGGGATAGTAAGTCTATTATTGAGAAAAAATTATACGAATAGTATAGATTAATGAAAATGTGAACTTCATATTAGATTATTCATAAAATTAAAAATCATTTAATTACTAATTCTTTTAATTAATAAATAAAAAGAAATGATTAATTCTCAAATAAATTTGGAAATTTGTAAGCTTTGATTAAAATGAGATTATATAATTACTTTTTAGTGTTTCTTGTTTCATAAATGAATTTTAAAATCAGAATTAAAAATTTAACAAAAAATAATTATTTTTAATCCATTTAATAATATAATCTATCCATCAAATTTTAACACCATTCTAATATACTTTATATAAAAAACCACATAAATTAATGAATAAGGAATCAGAAATGTAATCTAATTTCATTGACTAAGTAATAACATAAGTAATAAAATAAACAATATATGTAATTTATTATATTATATTATTTTTGTGTATAAAATTAAATATTTAATTTTCATAATCATTGTTAAAATTTAAGTTCACCAGAATTAATTTTAGCAATTATTGCTTTGACTGTTTATCCATCAACTGTAGCACCAAGAGATTATGCAGTGCCTAATACTTATTTGACTGTTCCTGTAAAGGTTTTAGCAAGAGATTTCTCTTCAACAACTAAGGCAATTTTAATGACTGATTCAAGTGTCAAATTTCCATTATGTTTAACATTCTTTGTTTTCTTTCTATCTCTTTCATAACCCTTAATAAATTAATTTATGAATATTATATACTCCAATTTCTTTGATTAGTAATGCACTTGAAGTAGGAATAACTGTAACATCTGCATTTCTATTTTGACATCTCAAATTGACCATAACTCTAATACCTTTCCATTTTCCACTTTCTGCAATAATTTTATCACCAACTTATTTAGGATTCTGTTTTTATATTATGCATTTATAATTACAAGACCAAGAGGACCCAATTTTGGAGCAAGAGTTGAAGCAGGTCCACCCTCTCCTCCAAAGACTTTAATATTAATTAATCTAACTTCATTTGGGTCTACTTTAGGAGGCATTAAAAAAAGATTATAATTATTTTAATGTTTTAGATTTAACTTATATAAAAATTAATTCAATATAATTGATTTGTTAGTTTAAAATGTGAATAACACAAAAGTTAATTTAATTATAATCTTAGAGGGTTAATGATAATACTCATTTTTCATTAAAAAACTGCCAATCTGCTCTATCTAGTTCGAGTAATGATCATAGAACGAACTGAATTACGGTCACTTTATACAATAGATTGACCTTAATGACTGAGAATGAAAGTATTTGATGTTTAGTTTCTTGATTTAAAAGTTCTTGGTACATATTCTACATCATTTAAAGTTTCTCTACACATTGGACATGTCAATTATTTTTAAATCCATTATTTCAAACAATTATCATGCATGACATGTTTGCATGGAGTTTGTCTACATAATCTGTTATCTAATGGATCTAAACAAATTACACAATCTAAATCTTTGACTGGATTTACTATTGGCATTAATTAGATAACAATATTATCTGACTATTCTTCTTGATTTTCTTTTGTTTTAGTCTATGATAAATATTAACATCTTCTTCTAACTATATAAATTATAATCAACAAAATGATGAATGAAATTACACTCAGAATTGCTACCAAAATAAAGTCTTAGAACTTTTAATCATTATCCAAGAGCTCATATTTGAGAACTACATCTTATTTCTGAGAATTCATATTTTTTAATACTAACACAAATTAAAAGTAACTAGCTTAAATATGGTACTTTTCAAATTTACTAGAGTAATCAATTTCTTATGGATTGGATGTTAATTATCCATTATAGATTAGTTTGTCTACAATCAAATTAGATGCTGTATTTTCAAAAGGTTAAAGTAAATAAATTTTTGAATCTATAGAGGAGGATGACTAAATTTGGAGATTTCTTGTCTAACTCAAAATTTTATAAACTATTACTCCTAATCATCTAATAATTGATCTTGCTAATAAAAAACTGCAATAATTAATGTTTAATGAGATTTAAGGCTTTCAGAATATTGAGTTCTATTATAAAGTTAAACAACATTATATTGGCATCTATCTCTACATTTATATCATTATTTTATACCCTGCAGTTATAACTTAACAGTGGCATTGTTAATTTTAACAATCTCCTTAATTTGAACAATTATTTGGGCAACTTTTAGAAGCGACCTCACTAATAGTAACATTATTATCAGGCATGACAAAAATATCCAATTTATATTATGCTCCAATTTTGAGTTTATAATACATGTTTAGATATTGAGTACTATCTTATGCTATTTCATTTATTATAACTTAATTTTCTGCAACTTCAATTCTCATATCAAGCCAATCCTCACTAAATATTTCAATAAGTAAATAATTATGACTTGCCTGAAATTACTTAATTAGACTATTCACAAATGAAATCTAAAAGAATATGCAACATAACAAGTTCATAACTAATTTAGAATATTAATATTACAGAATATAAAAGTTAATTATTTTAAATTATTATCATAACGAATATCAATTCAATGATAAATGCAAATGAGGATCCTCAACACCATTTTCTATATTCTCTAACATTTGATTTCTCAAACATCTCAATGCATTCCTAATATCTTTACATTTTTTAATAACTATTTATGATAGAATAGGAGCCAATTAATATAAAGCTCTATCATCTTCTTCGCCATACCAACTTTAAATACAAATACCATTTTCAGGTTGATGCTAGAAATTCTCTGCCATATTATCAATAATGATTGTAGTATTTAAATCTCTACCTACAAATGTCAAATCTTTAACATGTGTTCCATCTATTAATGTAGTGTGCTATCTGTACAATCTATGAGAAATAATGTTGCTTTTATCAATTAAATCAAGAATAAAATCTGCATAATCTTGTAATGCTGCTGTGAATATTACTATTTCATAATATTTACTCATTTCTATTAAAAATTATTCTGCATATGGTCTAACTAAGAATTAACCATCATCAACTAACTTGATCAATCATATAAAAATACTTCTTAATAATGAACTAAAGTTTCATCTAAATCGATCACTAAAGTATAACCATTAAATTTTGGCAAGTAAGGTATTTTTAATTCTAAATGTTTTTCTATTTCTTCTTATTCAAGAGTCTTCTCAGTTTCATTTGTATCCATAGTTTATCTTATTTTATTAATCTCCAAAATGACTTTATCAAATTATTATTTAATTAACATAGTTCCTTATTATAATGATATCTAATCAATATTTTATAATAATTTTTCAAGTTTTGCACACTTTAAATCACTAGAATTTTCTATACTATTATCATAATTCAAAATATTACAATAAAATTAATAAAGAATGAACAACATTGGTATGTTTCTTTAATTAAGTAATATCTTAAATAGATTTATTTGATCTTCTATTTTATTTTATTTTACTCAATCTATTTTATAGAATATTCTTTTAATCTTCTGTTAAATTTTATTTATTTAATAACTCTAAGTAAATTACCATACCACTATGAATATAAAGTAAGAGATTCTTAATATGTTATAATTCATCCTCATAATTTTCTGTTAATGCTTAAAGCATAATTACAAAAATTCCCATTCTTTCTAATAACATTTATTTACAAACAATTTTTTATTATATTATATCTTTACAATCTCCTTAAGATTAAGGAATAGCATTTAAAAAATTTTAACATAATTTTACTACTTTTCTTTATCTAGTAATAACAGCTAAAATAGTAAAAACACATTCTTCTTAATTGACTAAATTGATTAAATATTATTCAGTATAATCTGTAGTAGGTGTATATTAAGTAGAAAACTTGGATTCTTCTGTTCTTTATTTGAGAAATTTTGATTTTTATTTGGTGGGATTTTTTTAATTAGATGAATCAGCAAATTTTTGATGGATTTAATTATATATTTTTTTGAGTGATTCAGGCATTTAGTATAGCTTAGTAGGTGAAACAGATCTTTATGATGTATTTTGATTACTAGTATCTAATCTAATCAAAGATGCTTTAGGATTTTAGATATCTTAAGAACTTTAACGTTTTGACAACATGTCACTTATGATTGAGTTTATTTTATTAGCTGATTATTTTTTACCAGAAGTAAATGATTTATTAGTATATTTAACTTCTTAATCATAAGGGTTTCTATTCACTCTTTCATTTAGAGGTGTTCTTTTTGATATCATTTATCTTAAGTTTGTTTTACTATTCATCAGTTAAATTAATTATATATATAAAAAAAAAGTTTATTCATTCTTTTTTGGTTTTGATTTCAATAACATCACCTTTCTTTGTCTTATTCTTGTCAGTCAAGAATTCTTCTCTTTTTAGTATCAACTCAACCCATTCAGGTTCATCTGGAATTACTCCTTCTATTACAAATTTTATTCCTATTACAATATGTTCAGCTACTATGAGGAATAGAAAATTCCGAAGTCCAAGCTAATTAATATAGTATAAATACATTGGTTTAATCATTGGTTTAATCTGGATCTTCTCCAATTAAAGTATTCAATTATTTCTAATTTGCTTAATAAATGGATAAACAATTCGATACAATTCCAATATATCCAACTAATTGTAAAATGTCATTCCAAACACCTATACTCTTCTTTGGTTCTGCTAATGGTCTCTTAACAAATTTTCTATAACCATAAAGGAGACCCTCTATATTAAGAATGTTAAATATTAAAATTGCAATAGGAATTATTTAAGATCCTGCACTAAACATAGTGGCCATACAAAATTGAGTCATCTATATTAATATCATGATATACAAAATAAGTAAATTATTCCACATGATTTGGAGGATCAATCATTCTTCTATTTAATTCAATTTAGGATAGAAAGTATTGAGATGAGAATCCTTTATCTATTGATTTATTATTAATGGCACTAGTTTCAGTATCATAAACACTTATTCTTTATGTTGGAATTATCTATTTTGAACTGCTTTATTTATATTTATTGAAATCCCAATTAAATTTAATCTTTATAAAAGCAAAAGATATTAGAGGATAGAGAGTATATCTAATTAAATGAACAAGTGACCAAGTTATAGTAAATGATAAACTTAATAAATCTAACTCATCAGAATCTGGTCTAATTAAACTTCTATAAAATAATCGACCGAATGAATTCAGAAAAGTAAATGCAAATACTTTTAATATATAAACATTCTCCCTTTCATCTTGATATTAATGATTTTCATAATTCAATGTATGTTTTGCAAAAAAATTAAAAATTTCATTTGTAATAAGTATTGAAAATGCTAGAACACATGCCCATAGAGAATCATAAAACTATTCTCCCTCATTTATTTATTTGAGATAATAATAACCAAATTGTTCTCCACCAATAAAGATTATTGCCATAAAAACTAATGGAGAATTTGATTTAAAATACTTCCATTAGACATTTCTTGTGTCCATAATTTCTATGGTATGAGTTACATCTTCAATAATAAAAGCACCTTTATATTAAGGAATACTCCTTCTTTATTCTTTAGTAACATGCATATCAAAATTGTACATAGTTTCACTTTATTTTCTCTTCCAAAACTCAAAAAATATTGTTGCCCAAACAGCCATACACAATGTATAAATTGGACCAACACCATTTATAGAATCTCCATTTATGAAATGAAATATCCCTATTAATAATCCTGGAAAGGCAGGCAAAAATAACCATGTTGTAAAAAAACATAAGAAAACAAAAAACATTCCTACTTCTGCACCAAAGTAAGAAGATAAAGCACTAAATGTTCTACTTTATGATCTTCTAAATTAAAAAGGTTCAAATAAAATATGAAATCTTTCATTTCTCCAAAATTTCAATATCAATTCTTTCTCTTCTTCATCATGTATTGGATATTATTCAATCAATAGACCATCATTAATAAATTAATCAATATCAAATTCATCATACAATAAGGTCTATAATATTTATTAGTCATGAATATGATGAAAGTTTTCAAATTATTCTTAAATTTGAATATTGAATGGACATAAATGACCTTCTCTAGAATTATATATCATCATTTTAGTTTCATCAGCTATTAAGTTTTTGAGCTTTTCATCAACCTTTAAACAATAATAAGTATATTATTTATCTATAGATTCTATTGGTAAATATTTAAACATTCCTTTCTCAACATTCTTTTTTTATTGTATATTATAGAATTATTATTCTAACAATTAATTTTTATCTCTTTGCCAACCTACTAATACATGATTATATCCTGATCTTAAATAATTCTTTTCAGAATTATTCAAAAATTCCCTTTTCAAATGTTTGATCTCTGTCAATCTCGATTAATCAAAAGCACGATGATTACGAAAATTGTAATAATTAGGATCTGCTCCTTTCTTTATTAATGTTTTTACTATTTCAACGTGTCCTCTCTCAACAGCCACATGTAATGCAGTCTATGGTTTATCCTTGGTCATTCTATTAATCACATTTAAACTTCGAAATTCCTTTACAGATTCTGATTCCAAAAAATATTCCACTATTTCTTTTCTATTGTGATAAACAGCTGCATGTAAAGCATTTCTACCCTTATATGATGGTTCAAAGGGAGAATATCTACAACTAATCAAAGGTTCTACTAAATCCAATCTCCCTAAAATACTTGCCCAAAATAAATATCGAAGTCCTACTTATGCTAATTACTTTGATGATTAAATAATGAAATTGCTCTATTGCAAATATCTATATGATTCATGTTCATCTAATGATAATTCCAACTTCTTTTTATGCTCATCATTTTCCAAATATTATGCTAAGAACTTTAATATCATGAATTCCAACACTTTTTCATCTTCCTCTCTATCATCTAACTCTTTTCCTGTCATTAAAGCCAAATCTATTGGAAATTAATCTCTATCATTTGAATACAACACTAGAATCTTAATTTATTCACTTACTTAAGCTAGGCTCAACAAACATCAATAATTTTGTTGTTTTTAAGTCTCCAAAAAAACAAGTCCAATGCAAAGGATTATTTATCCCTTATTTCTTAAACTCTTAAAGAGATGCTCCTCTTTCTAAAAGTAGTGAACATATTTCAAACTTAGAACCTTTTTTAAGATTTGTGATATCTTAGTTATATCCTCTAACACAAGCAAGCATTAAAGCTGTATTACCTTAAAAATAAAGTTTAAGTTCTACCTTTATTATCTTTTGAATTTATGTCTATACATTATAAATCAAGAAAATATTCAACTACATCATAGTGTCCTCTGTAAGCAGCCTATTTTTAGTAATTCAATTACATAATGCAAAGCGTTTCTACCATAATAATCTGTCTTTTTGCAGGCATCCTATAACTGTTTTGATGACAAAGAAATCAACTGATTACTTATGAACTCTAACTAACCATCTTATGCGGCCTAGCAATCCTCTATTTGGATACCTCCAATAAATTAATTTCATCATGGCTAAACAAATGCATCTAAAATCAACTGAAAATATAAATAATAATATAATGTTCCAACAATTTCTACTTTTTTTTATCATAACTCTAGATTTCTATTCATTATTTAATCTAATCATAATAAACCGAAAAAATGATTTAAAATCAATCATTATTATATCATATAATATTATCATCATTCATTTTAATTAAAAATTTAAATCATCTAACAACAGGAACCTATCCATTTAGATTAATTTTATCTATTTTTTTAATTTAGAAATATTTATTTTTATTAATATTTAGTGATCTATAGAAACTAATCAAAATTTGTCTATTATATATTAGATCGATTTCATTTTCAAAGGATTTCTTATTATTTGAACTTTAAATTTAATCTTTTCAATTCAAAATGAATGTCAGACTCTAAAAATATAATCATTTCTTTAAACTTATTATTTATCCAAAGTTGAGAATTATTTATTATTAAAATAACAATTAATAAAGATTGATTGATTCTTATTATTTTTATTAGATCAACATAGAATTTTATTTAATATAAAAGTACTAGAGCAAATACTTATATATTCTCTCTATTAATTAACATTAAAAGAAGACTAATAATATTTTATATTCATCTCTACAAACAATATAAGTTTCCTTATGATTATAATAAATATATATTATCGATTCATTTAGATAATAATGGATAATGATTAAATTGAGTATTTGCATTGAATAATATGAAATATTTGGATATTTATAAACATAGGCTTAATAATTTAATTATTATAACAAAACATGTTTAACACTAAATCGCAATTTTATTAAGCTAGTTCTACAGGGCGGTTTCAGTTTAAATTTAAGCCAAGTGTTGAATTAGGAGGATTTCCTAGTTTAACACCTTGTAATTCTGACAATAGAATGTCAAGATTAGATTGGTTTGCTGGTCCATCTGATCAGTTGGGTAATCTAGATTTTTATTTTGAAATAGAAAAATAAAAAAAGCATTGCGCCTCAAAAGATAGTTTACATCATGAAGATTTATCAATTGGAAAACGAACATTTATTTAAGCAAATAAGTAAACAGATGGATTGGTTAGCTTAGAGGATATAATGTAAAGAAAATCTCGAGTACCTGAGTTAGAAAAGAAAAGAAATTAGTAAGAATTATTAGTTAATATTAGTATTCCTGTTCATTTTTTAGGAGATAAGAATTATCCCTTTCCAGAAATAGAGCCAACTTTTTATAAATAAGATGATGGTCTAGTTGCTGGATCAAATATCAAACATCGTTTTCGACATCCTTTTAAAGTATCTAAAAAGTTTCATGGTTGATTATTTGATAAATTCATATTTCATCCACTCGAAAATAACAACTCTCATTTCTAGAATTAGATTAAAATTTTTTGTGGTAAATATATAATTATTTTCTGATTAATTTATATTGGAATAAGTTTATATTCTCTTTTATTATGAATATAAATAGAATCTAAAGAGTTGTAAGACTTCTTTTTATAATTAAATGAAATACTATTTTATTATGAATGATATTATTAATTATGGGATAATATATTACATAATTATGCAAATATTTTAGGAAAGAGGCTCATTGCAAAGTACAATAATAGCCAACTGCCATAACATTATCTCTAAAATAACGAAATATAATTAACAATAATTCAGATGAATATGACTCTGATTTTGAAGAGAAGGTAACTATTCTGAAAGAGCCAGTTACAATAAAGTCTTGGAAGAAAGGTGTATTTTTAGGGTAAGGTTCCTTTGGTATTGTTTATTAAGGATTCGATTTATAAACAGGACGTGTATTTGCTGTTAAATAGATTGAAATAGTTCTTGTTGATAAAGAGTCTTTAAAATCTTTTTATAAAGAAATCTAGGTTTTGAGTCTGTTAAAACATACCAATATTGTTGAATATTATGGTTATACTAATGATGGTACTCATTTAAGTATATTTCTTGAATATGCTGGGGGTAATTATAACTCAATAGAACCTAGGTGGGTCAATTGCATAGATACTAAGAAAATTTGGTAAGTTGACTGAAAGTGTGATCCAAAAATATACTAGAGACATTCTTTAAGGCTTAATTTATTTACATTAGAAAAAAATAATACATAGAGACATAAAAGGAGCAAATATTATTGTGGACACAAGAGGAGTATGTAAATTAGCAGATTTTGGTTGCAGTTTAATAGGATAATAATCTTATTCATTAAAAGGTACTCCTAATTGGATGGCTCCTGAAGTATTAAATTAATAAGAATCTGGAAGATATTCTGATATTTGGAGTTTAGGATGTGTAGTCATAGAAATGTTGACTGCTCTTCCTCCTTGGGGACATTTTGATAGTCCATTATAAGCTTTATTTTCTATATCTTCTAAGTAATGTCCTCCTCCAGTTCCATACAACATTTCAGATAACCTAAAAGATTTTCTTGATTGTTGTTTATAATATGAACCAAAATAAAGAAAGAAAGCTAAAGAATTGTTAAATCATCCTTTCTTATAAATAAAATCACCTAAGAAATCTTTAAAGAGTACCAGAATTGAATTAACATAAATTGAAGAATTAAAAGCAATGCCTTTATAAGATGAGTCTATACCTTAAATTTAAAGGGAAGACTAAAAATCAATTTTTTCTGACCTTTCTTCTTTATAAATTGGAGATGAAAATTAACAATTTCAATGATATTAATTAACTTTATTTTATATGTCTAAAAGATAGGATAGTTTATTCATCTGTTTTTTTAATCTTTGTTATTAAAATAAATTATTATTTCATTTTTATAAATAATAATTATTTTATATTATAATACTAAGTTTAATTAAAACTTATCTTTTCTAAATATTAATAAAGAATATTCACTCTTATCTAATAGAGAACTAAATAATTAGTGAATAAATAAGGTTGTTTAATTTAATCTCTAACATTTTTTAGTAATAAAATTTAAATATTTATTTTTTTCTATTAAAAGCAAGAACACTAAAAAATTCAAATATCTGAAAAGATTTATTGAAACTAAAAATAAACTATTTTAATTGATACTCATAATCATAAATAAAAATATTTGAGTAATCCATCAATGTTAAAAGACATCGATATGTTAAACTAAAAATCTATTTTTTTAAATAAGGACACACACTTTCATTTTGTTCTTGTTCTTTTAACTTTTATTCGTTTAGGTACTTAATAAAAACCACTATAATATAATCTATTTATTGAGTGAAATATTTTCGTTTTGATAAAAACTAAAAAAAAAAAAGAGAAGAGCAAATTAAAATGAAAAAGCAAATGTTTTTGAATATAATTATTTATATTTATCAAGAATCACATCCTTGTTAATATAATTCTTCAACGCATTCCCAATTGTCTTGTCCACCAAAACACATACCTTCATCACAACAAACGATCCTATTTGTACCACAATTATTTCCTCCAGAAGCTGTACATTGATTTACACAATATGAATTCGTTGAGGAATATATTCCCTTGGGTTAACTTTTCTCTCTTCCCCAATTTCCTTTAGGAGTGGCTTTTTATAAGTGAACCTTTTTCAAATTCAAATCATCTTCAATAGTTTAATTATTACCTGAAGAGGAAAATGAAAACATGAATGATGCAACACAGATAGCACAGATTACCAAGATCAAAAATGTAATTTTTCTAATCATTTATTCTAAACTAAGATTTTTATTTTTAGTAATATATTAATTTGAACTAAATAATTTTTTAATGATTAAAATAAATTTTTATTTTCATGAAATTTAAATATTTCTAAAGTTCAACATAAAAATTTTCTTTGTTACTATTATAAGTTCCTGTCTATATAGACTAATTAAAAATATTAATTAAGTTATCTAATTTTATAAGGTCTATGAAATATACTTATAAAATATAGATTCTAAGTTTAAATATCCAAATTTTCAAATATTCTATAAGTAAGTAATAAATTTATAGCAGATTTGTATCATTAGAAAGTTAGAAAAATAAATTTAAAATTACACAACTGTTGATTATTAATTTATGAACTAATTGATACAATTTGTTAAAAAAATATAATGAAAAAAGCACGAATATTTTATCCTAGTTTTCAGTTATAGCATTAATTTAGTTATCTAGATGTAATACTAAATTTTATTTTCCATTTTATGATATATTATTCTGATAAATAATTAGTAAAATCTTCATCTAAAGACTTGATGGATATTCTGAAAGTATTTCCAATTGCATATCTTTTTTATCATTATTATGCATAAGGAATATTTATTTTGTCATAGAAATGAGTTTTCAAAATTCCTAAAAAATAATGAAATTTGAATTGTTAACAAAAAATCAAAGAGACTTTCAGTTAGAATAAGAATCAACATATAATTTGTTTTATACTTGTCTAATGAATGTCGCTAAGGACAATTAAAAAAATGGTGGATGATGTACTAAGTATAAAGAAGAAAACAATTGTTATGTCATTTGAGATTTCATAGAGATAAGAGAAGACATTATATGGATTTGATGATTTTTGAATATTTAAAAATGTAGGTATTCACTTTCACTTTGGTTTAGTGCATCCACTAACTGGAATTCTTGCACCGCAGTTCAATGAAGTTCCATACCAATTGCTTTCCTCTTTGCACTCCTTTGCTTAACAACAATTTTATGTAGCTTTTCCACAACTCATACCTTTAGCTTCTTTGCATTTATTTTGGCAATCTTTATCATAAGAAGTATATCCATCTAGTCCCCATTCATGACTTTTTGAAGCAGAAAATGAGTGGCTCTTTTTCAATTTCAATTCAGCATCTTTGTTTACTTGAATAGATTACCTGCTGGGGCAAAAGAAAACATGAATGTTGCAACACAAACAACACATGCTAATAAGATCAAAAGTGTAATTTTTCTATTCATTATTTAAAATTAAGATTTTTATGTTCATATATTTATTTATATAGTGATTAATTCATAGAAATATATCTAAAATAATTTATTTCCCTTCAAGGAAAATTAAGTATGAATCTTTTAATGTAGATATAGATAATCAAATAATATTATCATTTTTTGATATTTATTTTCTATTATTTTTTAACAAATTCTAATTATGCTAAAATACTATTATATTCTTATTATAGTTAATCTAATTTTCTTTTTGAAATTCCATCTTGTAATCTAAGATTTTCCATTTGTTATTTGTAATATTAAACCATAGATTTATATTTATTCTTAATATTATATGAATTAATACTTAAGTTTCTTAAATTTGTTTATTTAAGTTTGCTATCCAATTATTTTCATTCTTGATATTGTCAGCAATTAGTTTCTACTCATCCTCAATTATTCCTATCTGATTCCATAAAGACTTATCTAAATTCAATTATTTTGTAGTTAATTATTGTGCTTCTTCTCTTAATTTATTCAATCGTTCCTCAACTGTTTAAGTACGTTCTTTTGCTCCTTATTAACATAAAACTACTTGAGATTAAGCAAACTTTAAATCTTTTTCAGCTTGAGTCTTTTTAACAAAAAGTTATTCCTTTCTCTGATCAACATATTCCTATTATTCTCTATAATCAGTCATTCCTTATACTTTATGACGAAGATAAGGAATAATATTTCTTTTTTTATCTTAGATGTTATCATTTACTAATTTCTCAATTTATTAATTTGTCTCATAAGAATTGAGATTCTTTTTAAAACTCATTTTAATAATATCTTTATTCTTTTTAATCAATTAAATTGCATACATAGCAGTCTAATCTCCCATAAGATTATTTGAGAAATCATACTCTTAAATATTTGATTTTAGAAATATTTTAAATAATTCCAAACCACTTAAATCAGTCAAACCACACCTTTTCATAACAATACATTTCAGATTACATGAACCCTAAAGTCCTAATACCAATGCTAAAGCTCCTTAATCTCCAATAATATTTTTACTAATATCCAGTGTCTATAAACTACCATTTCTACATAATCCAGATGCCAATTACTCAATAAAATTCTGGGTCAATGAACAATTCCTCAAAGAAAGATATTCAAGATGATTATTATATACTAAATAATTACATATACAAATATTGTTCTCTCCTATAAATGTATTTTCATCAAGTATTAATTTATTTAAATGAGTATTTCTTTCAATTTATTCAAGAATACCAAATAATTAATGAATAGTTAATTTATTTCTTTTAAGATTAATTTCTCTTGCATGAACTGAATCAGAACCTTATCTTAGTTATTCACAAACTTAAATTACTTATTGTCCAAACATATTATTTTGAGCTTCTAATCTTTCTAAATATGGTGGTAAAGTAAGAGAATCTTTAAGTTCATTATCAGATACATTTATATGTAATAAATTACGATTTTCTGCAAAAGCACTATTTAATTTTCTTAAATCATAGATCCCACAACCACTTATATCTAAAATTGCTAAAATTCTATTTTTTTTTAATGCTTCTGCTAATTGATTTAAGGCTAATCCAAGTCTATTCCTCTCGTTAGAAAAAGGATTACCAATATTGAGATTATAGAGTGTTTGATTTATTGAAAGAGTTTAAAAAAGAACTGCTAAACCTCTAGGACCAATTCCACAATTACATAAGGTCAAACTGACCATAGAAAGTTAGAGATTACGAATCCCATCATAAAGTGGATTTTGGGAAAGAATAACAAAGGGAATATTTTTTACAACTTTATTGATTAAAGGTATGCAATTAGTTGGTAATGATAGTTCTGATAAATCAATAGTATGTCCTGAATATTAACTGAAAACCTTTTCTTGAAATCTTGCCATTTGATCTAATTGTAACTGAATCTTTAATTCTTAGCATTTTTTTGCATATAAAGATTCAAGAAGGTTATTCATATTAGGAACAAACCTTCTAATCTGTGGAGATAGACCTATTTCTATAATCTATGATTAAGCTTTAGGAATGGTAGACATAGGTCTTTTAGAATTTGCACTCTTGACACTTCTCATTTATAATTAATCATGAAGTTTATATAATCATTTCAGAAAACGCTGTTTATTAAGAATAACAAAGTTTTTTCCTTTTGGTTTTCTTATTTCTTCTTCTTTCTCAGCTTACCATAAAGCACTAGGAGAAACAAGATCCTTTTTCTATTTATCATTAAAGGAATCATGTAATAAACAAATTATTTCATTTTCATTACTAAATGTAACATAACATCTATATCCATTAATTTTAAGTTCATCAAGTTAAATAAAATATAGTTTCTTTTAATCTGAAATTCCAACCACACATACTTCTCCATCATCATCTTAAAATATAAGAACTGGATCTCCATCTAAAGTAGTTATGTGATCTCTGCATTTTAAACAAATGTGTCTTTCACCATGATAAGTTACACTAATATTTGGACCACCACATGTAATACATCCTTTATCATACAGAGCAGCTCTTTAAAGTGAATATGGTTCAAATTTAATTGGGTTTCCCTTCTCTTCAGGGACAGCAAATGATTCAACTTATTCATCTACTGAGAGTTTCAATTGATTTCCCATCATTTATAAAGCTTTAGATTTACGAGCGGCTTAAACAGCACATCTTCTTCCTTTTGCAATAGCATTTTCAGGAGTAGAGAGTTACACTTAAACTGTTTCTTATCGTGTAATCTTTTAAAAGTTTACATATGGTTCATATATGTAATAAAAGAATGATGGGGCCATTCTGTCTGCAACAATGGCAGGTAGAAGATTTTACATTTTTTTGGTTCTTTCTCGTTTCAAATTTTCAAGTTTCTTTCTAATCATTAAATTAATGAATCATTCACCTTTAAAAACTGATGCTAACATCACAGTTAGAGAAGATGACATGAGACTTAATATAGTAGGATTCAAGTTCTCAGCATAGTAATTACAAAATATTTTCACTTTGAATTAGAGAAGAAGGATGTGTGAAGAAATAGACTTTATTGAGTAATTAGGAAGTTTAGGTAGGAGTTTTTTATAATATTTTTAGAGGGTTTATTGGATGGATTGTGTACTTCAATTAATAATGGTATATCAAGTGATGATATCAACAAAAGGACAGAATTATATGGTCATAATAAAAGAGTTGTTAGACCACCTTAAACATATTGTTAATTATTGATAGATGCCATGGGAGATTTCACTATGAGAGTATTGACAGTTGCTGCATTTGCTAGCATTGTCATTTAAGTAGCAACTTCAGATGATGAACATAGATCATTGGCTTGGATTGAAGGTTTTGCTATTTTTGTAGCTGTACTGGTTTGTACTAATGTTGCTGCTTTGAATGATTATTCAAAAGAAAAACAATTTCGTAATTTAAATGCTGTAAGTGAAAAGTCAAAAATGGTTACTATCATTCGTGATGGAAATGAACATAGAATGCATGAAGAAAATTGTTTAGTTGGAGATATAGTCAAATTAGTAGAAGGTATGGAGATACCAGCAGATGGAATATTAATTGAAGCTTCTGAAATCAAAATGGATGAATCATCAATGACTGGAGAAACAAATTCAATTAAGAAAGGAACTATATAATAATGTTTGTAGAAAAGGGAAGAATTAATTAATGAAGGAGCTGAATTTGGAGAAAAAGATAGATTTCTAATTCCATCTCCAGCTCTATTGTCAGGTACTAGAGTCTTAGAAGGTGAAGGACTTTTTATTGTATGTGTTGTGGGAGATCTTTCATGTTTAGGTTAGATTAAGGCTTCATTAGAATAAGATGAGGATGAAGAGACACCTTTATAAGAAAAATTAACTATTATTGCTGAAGATATTGGAAAATTTGGATTATATGCTGCTATATTGATTGTTATTGTTTTAATGATTAGATTAGCTATAGAAAGAGGTATTGAAGGTGAATGGGATCATAGTAAACATTGGATGGAAATACTTAATTTTATTATATTAGGAATAACTGTTTTAGCAGTTGCCATTCCTGAAGGATTACCTTTGTCAGTTACAATATCATTAGCATATTCAGTTTCTAAGATGATGAATGATAAGAATTTAGTAAGAAAAATGTATGCTTGTGAAACTATGGGAGGAGCTGATTCAATTTGTTCAGATAAAACTGGTACTTTGACTATGAATAAAATGACACTGACTAAAATGTGGAATCAGAATTATATTGATGTAAATTATCTAGCAAAAGAATAAGATTTAGGAGTTTTTGGTAAAATTAAATAATTGATGATTGAATCAATCTGTTGTAATTCTTCAGCTGAGTTGAATCCAGAATAAGGTTCAAAAACAGAGGTCGCATTATTAGAATATATGAGAAAAGGATAAGTTGATTATAAAAATATCAAAAGTTAAGTTAAATATCTTTAAAAAATACCATTTAATTCAGGTAGAAAAAGAATGAGTGTAATTGTATCTACTTAGAAGAATGGATTACCTATAAATCGTTTATATATTAAAGGTGCAAGTGAAATAATAATAAAATGTCTATCTCATTAACACACTTTTAATGATGAAATTATTGCCTTATCAGAATAAGATATTAAATAAATAGAAAATATTATAAGCGAAATGGCAAAATAATCACTTAGAACTATTTGTGTTGCTTATAAAGATTTGAATGGTAGTGAAGATTTAGTTAGTAATGATGGAAAAGTTTATTAGATAGAGAAAAACAATTTGACATTTTTGTGTCTTTTAGGAATAATGGATAATTTAAGAGAAGGAGTTAAAGATGCAGTAACTCTATGCAAAAAAGCAGGTATAAAAGTTAGAATGGTAACTGGTGATAATTCTGAAACTGCAAGAGCAATAGCATTATCATGTGGTATTATTGAACCAGGAGATAGTAATGCATTGGTAATGGAAGGTGCTGAATTTATGAATAAAATAGGAGGAATAATTTGTAAAAATTGTCAAACTGAATTTTGTAAATGTTCTAGAACTCAAAGTGAAGCAGAAAAAAATGGAACTTAATTAAGAGTAGATACAATAGGAGATATGGGTTAATTTAAAAAATTATATCCATAAATTGCTGTTTTGGCACGTTCTAGACCTACTGATAAATATGCTATGATTGTTGGACTAAAAGATTGTGAACACATTGTTGCTGTTACTGGAGATGGTACAAATGATGCACCTGCTTTAAAAAAGGCAGATGTAGGATTTGCTATGGGAATCTCAGGTACTCAAGTTGCTAAAGATGCAGCTGCTATTATTCTTATGGAAGATAATTTTAGTGATATTGTCAAGGCTGTAATGTGGGGTAGAAATATATTTTAATCTATTCGTAAATTCCTTTAATTTTAATTGACTGTAAATGTAGTTGCAGTTGGATTAACTTTAATTGTTTCAGCTCTACTTAAATAAGAAGTTCTTAAGCCTATTTAAATGTTATGGGTTAATTTAATCATGGATTCTTTTGCATCATTAGCATTAGCTACTGAACCTCCTAGTCCTGCTTTATTAAAAGATAGACCTTATTCAAGAGCATAATCCATAATCACAAGAAAAATGCTTAAACACATAATTGGTTAAGCAGCATTTCAAATTTCTATTATGTTGATTGCAGTTTTTTTAGCTCCACATTTTGTACCAGAATACAAGGATGGATTTGATGATAGAATTAATAATTGGTTAGATGATAAAAATTATAATGAATATCCATCAAATTTAAATCATCCAAAATACAATTTGGATTACTATCCTGAATAATTAATGATTAGAAGTGGAAGAATGTTAACTGTTGATGGTAAGGATGATTATGAACCTGTCTATAGAGAATTCATGGTTCCTAGTAGACATTTTACTTTTATCTTTAACATGTTTGTTATGATGCAATTATTTAATTTCTTAAATAGTAGAAAATTAAATGATGAATTCAATATATTCAAAAATATTGGCAATAAGTATTATATTTAATTGATATTTTAGTTCTCTATTTATCATTATTGTATTCTTTATATTTGCTCTTTAAATTATTTTGATTACTTTTGCTGGACTAGCATTCTCATGTTATACTTATTATGGATTAACCATTCAATAATGGCTAATTTGTATACTTATTGGATCAATAGGATGGGTTGTTAGTGCTGTATTAAAATTAATTCCAGAATAATTTGTATCAATATTTTTTATAATTTCTAGATATGTCCAGAATCTATTGAATAACCATCCACAGAATAAGAACAGAGATAGCCTTCTGGAATTTTAGAATTACGTCGTGGTTCCTCGATTAGACGTTCACAAAGACATCAAGAAATTTAACTTTGATTTTTAATTATAAAATCAATCATCAATATTAATTGTCTAAATCTCGGTTGAAGAATAATGGTTTCAAATAAAAAATCTCTTTAGTTACCTTCAATTAAATAACTATGAATAATCATAACTGCTTCCGATTGTTGGAAAAACTAAAATATAAAACAAAGATAAATTATAGAGTCTTTTAAAAAAATAAACTTTGTATTCCTAAGACAAATAACATCATGATGTCAAACAACAATGGTATCTTAAGGAATTACTAAATTGAAAAAATTAGAGATTACAAACAAAGTGTTTAAAAACATCTCTGCTGTTGGGGGTCAATAAAGAGATATTATGAAACAAATTAATAGAAAATATAATAAAGATACAAAAATTGTAATAATATTTGTTAAATTAAGAACCTTAAAAAATAAATAAGACAAAAAATAGAACTCTTTGATCATAAATAAACAGAGGATGTTTTTAAAAGTAAGACTTAATTCTATACCCAAGAACTTAAAGAATTGCGACATAAACAAAATCTATTTAAAAATATCAATTAATTAAAGTTAATAATAAAATAACTATAAGTAATCAGCATTGCTCACTCTCCTTTCTACTTGTGTTATTAGACATTAACAATTATTCAAATCGATCCTACTTTCTACAAATTGATATAAATATTTTTAATCGACTATTTATTAAATTATAATCAATACCTTTTACAACTATTTACAATCAAATCATCTCTTTTGAAGTTGAGTTTCCTTCCAAAAATTTTGTAAAGATGATGAAATCTTTATAAATCAAATCTAATAGATTAATCTAGTTTTTCTAAAAATTATCTATGTATACATACTTGGGTGTAGAGGAACCATTAGTTTTTAGTCTTTAAATTACTTTTCTACAAATTCCCTCTATTCAACAAGATCAATACATTAATTATGTAAAAACTGACATTTAGGTCCAAAACAACAAAAACCACTAAAATAGCGTTTACAAGGTTTAGTCTTAGTGGAGGTTGATGAATAGAGACTGGTTTCAGTTTTTGCGGGGGTATGAATAAAAAAGCACTAATTAAGATTTAAACAAAATTACTTGATCTCCATATTTACAACAACCATTAATTTAATAATTTCTACAAAGGTCCTTCTTCTTTTTTAATGATTCTTCTTCTTAATAGCATTTTTTGATTCTCAGTTTTTTTTAGACAATCTCGAAAGATTCATCAGAATTTTGATCAGATAAATTTTCAAAAGAATGATCTGTACTATTTGATTAATGATCAATTATTTGAAAGTGGGACATAGCTTTTAAAAAACAAATTATAATTTATAAATTTCTAAAGAAAAAAAAGAGCAAAAAAATTATTAATTATCGTTAAAAATATATGATAACAGACAGTCCCTCTCAAAAACGTTCAAATAAGGAGAACTCTCCAAAATACTTTTCCATCACTCGTTAAAGCAATATCTCACATAAAATAATCAATGAAGTCTTGAATAGTGGATCTGACTATCTATAAGATTAAATGGAATAGATTGATCTCAAAATTATGTAATATCAATAGAACATCAAATAAAAGATTACCTCACTCTTAAATGAATCAACTACATCTCTAGATTAATCTATATATTAAAAAAAACTATAGGATTTAAGGATTGAAGAATAAAAGTATGATCTCTCAATAAATTAGTTCTTAGCAAATGTAAAATGATTTAGATAAACAATAAACAATTGTTTATGATTATTATGAAAATGAATTCAATAAACTAAAAACACAATATGAATTGATTAATTAGGAACATCAATATTTTGTTAAAGAGCGCAATAATTTTTAGGATATATACAATTAGTATTTAGAAACTAAATCAGTATTATAAGAGGATTTAAATGGTAAACTATTACAAAGAGCAGAACTTGTTGGTTAAAAGGAAGAACTTGAAGAGTTTGTAGAATAAGTTAAAAATGAGAATCCTTAACTCACAGAATTAGTTGAGTAAATTTATAATTGCAATTAAAAAACTAAAGATATAGATTCAAATATTTTAAGTTTAACAGGCTCTATTTAAAGTTTATAATAATAGTAGGAAAATAAAAAAAGATAATTAACTTCATTTCATTAAACTACATTACTTGAAGTTTAATGTCATTAATAAAATTAAAAAGTGAAATCTTTAAGAAATAAAATTGTACCTATATAGAAAAGTTTGAATTTATAACATCCTGATTCAATCCTTAATGAATTTATCAATTCATTTGGAGGTTCCTAATTTCAAATAGAATCTATCGAGTTTTAAGCAAAATTATAAACATTTACTTAGTAATTTAGAAACAATCTATTTAAATAAGGTAATTAAAGTAATAATTGGGGAAGTATGAAAGAATTCGTTATTTAATTAGAATAATTCATATTAGCATCTCTCTAATAAAAATTAATTTAAAATTAACTATAAGTAAGAGTTTAAACATATTTTAGGAAATGAAGTGTTCTTTAAAATAACATGGTGATGAACTGTCATTATCCAATGATGTGTGCTCAATTGATTATTAAGTTGAAGTTAAGAAATAATAAATTAGAGATCTTGAAGATGATAAATCTTCTTTAGATTATAAAAAAGAAATGTACTTACTTTATAATATTGTAATTTAGGTTTTATGAGTAATTTCAAGAAAGGATTCAATAATAAACAGAAGATGCTTTTCTTCAGTATTAAGAATAAAATGAAGAAAATTTAAATTGTATTAAATAGTAATATGGGAATGTAGAATATAAATCAATTCTTGATTAAACTTACAAAGAAATGTAAGATTTGATGTAGGATTAAGAAGAAGTATTTAATTATTAATATTTAGGAATAATTTAATAATACAATGAAATTAATTTCATAATATTATCTTTAAGATTAAGCTATAAAAATCAATATTCAAATGGTTGATTAAGAAATACTTCCTTAATTGAAAAATATTGTATAATAAATTTAGAAAGCAAAAAAAGATTTAGAAAGAGTAAGTGGAAATGAGAAACCATTTTTTGATAAATAAAATAAGGTAGAATAGGAAATTTAAGGATTAGAATAGGAATTTAAGAAAAAGATTGACTAATTTAATAGATAAGAGACTGAAATATAAAAATAATTGAATACAATCAAATAAACAATAGAAAATACTTAAGAATAATTATTAACAAAAAGTAAACCTAATAAAGCATTACTTGAATAAGAGATATTATAACTCAATAATCTATTAACTTAATTATAAGAATAAAAGAAATAATTAGAAGGAGTCTAATTTTAATTTAGTAAATCACCATAAAGAGTAGATGCTAGTAGAAAAAGTTCAAATGGAGGTATTTTGGCAATATCAAAATCTTTAAATTAATTTACAAAAATGAGAAAAGAACCTACAGTAAATAGTTTTAACAACAGTGTAGTAAAAGGTATTACTCCAACAAAAGATGCATCTAATCTATATTTGATAAATAAATTTGCAAAATAACCAACCTGTAAATCTTCCTAAGAATTTAGACTTAAATCAAACATTTCAATCAAATAGATTAAATGATTTTATTCAAATAAAAAATTACTTAAAATAAAAAGTTAACAATCATGCAATAGAATTGAATTTAATATCTTATTATGATCTTTATTAACTTATAACTCCAGTTTAATTATCTAAAGGAGTTGATTCTAATTAATTTGGACTAGAATTTTGGGATTTCCTATCTGTTTAAACCATCAAACCAGTTGTTTATGATATTTTTGGTAACCTGAAATGAGGCCATGCTTCTGGTTTGTTTAATGTTTATCTGTAAATATTATCATATCTTTAATAAAAGAGCATGTAAGCATACTCATTTTACACCATTTTTTTAACATCTTAAATTCGAAACACTTGTTCATCATTGTACATAAACCAATTATTATTCTAGGCTTTACAAAATGCCATATAATGACCTCCATAAGAAGAACCTTCATGTTATGCTACTGCATATAGTTAATAACATGAAATGGCCTAATCCACACAGTATTATGCCATATCTAATTCTATTGGAAATTCAACTATTGTATTAAGTTTAATTTGTTTTCTATGATTAAATTCAAATCTTTTGAGATGAATAATAAGTTAATTAGGTAATTTCCATAGTTAAATTTACTTTTTGAAGTCTCTATTGATTTTACAATTAGGACATTTCCATTGGCAAGAACCTGATAAGAGTTCTGGTTCTTGGAATAAATCTAAACATTTGTAGATTGACACTTTTTATTTAGGGATAGGAAGATTAAGGAAGAGAAAGGGTTCAAATTTATGACTTTAGAAACCACATTCTTAGCATTAACATGTAGATTTTAATTATCCTTAAAACAAATCCACAATAATGCTTCTATTGATTTTTAAATGTTCACCCCAACTATCTGCTGCCCATTTAGGATCAATATATTCACCTGTGTAATCTTTTGTTACACTTTTAGAGTTTGGTTAAGATCTATTTAATTCTTGATGTAACAAGTCAAGAAGATAAGACAATAATTCTTAGCAATCTTCCTAATCTGACAAATAATGAAAATTTGATTACCTCCTAATGCAAATCGTTTACTATACTTTTGCAAGAGATTTAAAAGCTTGATTGGATTTATACATTTATTATAAGGCTTAAGTTTTTAACTTTAAACAGGTTTACCAAAATTCTTAGATTCTGCAAAACAATTTTCATCATCCCATATTTGTTCCATTAGAGATACAAATGCTTTTGTTATATTTCCAGATGTTGTACAAGAAGAATTAATTTTATAGGCTTTTGACAAGAAATAATCCACAAGTGGTTGAGTATGACTAATACAATGAATAGCTGTATTAAAATAACATGTATTCCCAAGATTTTTAAGTCCTACAACTCCATGAACTACAGCACTATTGATTGTTTCTAATCGTTCAATCTTTGAATAATTTGGTTCTATTTTTAAATATGCTTTTGGAATGTTTTGTCTCTAATTCTATACGAATCTATAACTGCCAACATTTTTATGATTTTCAAGATAGACAATTGGCACATTTAATTAGCGATTCTACCCACTACCCATATAAAATAATAAAAAAATAATATATATATCTCTACTCATCATTTTATAACTCCAATTATACTAAATTATTATAACATTAAATTTATAGCTTATTCACCTCATTTTGGTAAATATAACTTTTTTTGATTGAGTTTTAATTAAATTACATATAGTTGATTCTCTTGTTAACTTATTATCATATTAAATAGAATGCAATTCAAGATTATGTGTGAATCACATTTAAATTAAAGATTCATTAATATCTAATCAAATAAGCAATAGTTTTATTTAAGTAATAAAAATGTTTTTATTTTATTCAATTCATACAAAAAACTCTTAACAATCAATAATAGAAATTAAAGTAATTTTAAAAGGTCTACAAATTAATTTTCCCTCTTTTTTGGAGAATCTAAAGATAGCCTAAGTATTGTTAGTCTTATAATTATACTTTTTTATTTTAAAAAGTGTTCAAGTTATATATTTATAAGTAGCTAAACAACCCTAAAATATTCTTTATTCTATTAAAATTTCTGTTTATTAGTCAATTCATTCTATTCCTCATCTATCTATTTGAGTCAATCACATTTCATTCAAGTTACAAAATCCTTATTCAAACTCTTTACATTTAATTTTTTCATTATATACCTTAACTTCATTAAGATATTATAATATAGGTGAATAGCAACTTATTTTTTTAGCTTTTATTTCAATTCATTGATCTCCAAATTCAGTTTTATCATCTTATATATTTAAAGTATAATCAAAGTACTTACTCCTCCTTTAAGCATCAATACTTATTTAATTACCTTTTTATAGATTCAATTTTGTAACAATAGTTATTAGATTAAATATATTAATAAAAATTTAAGCAATTATGCTTAATTATAGCTAATATAAATGAGCAGAGTATCAATCTAATTAATAGAAAATGTAAATCTCAGTGTCTAATTCTAGTTGAAATATAAAATGATTTAAAATGAATATTATTTTTCCTCTAATCAATTTTATGTGTTTAAAGCTCATTTCACCTTATGCTGTAAATATGTTGTTCAAAGAAAATTTACAATTTTAATATTAGCCTGTTTAAATAGTCATTATTAACTATCAGCCTAAATATATCAACACTTATAATATAATTTAATAGACCAGACATAATTTGATACTTTATATATAATAATTTTGTATGACTTTAGATATTATATTATTTTTCACTTACTAATTAAATTTTTAGTTGTTTATCACAATTTTCACTACCTTAAAGTAAATTGTTTTTTAAATAAAATTCAACCTAAAAATAATGATTTTATATTAAAGAACTCTATTAAAACTCCTGTTGTTATTTAAATAAATATATTATTATTTATAAAATAAAAATTTGTAAAAGTAAGTAGATAAATAATGAAAAGGCTCCTTATTGTGAAATGTAATATGATAAGTGATAATGTTACGATTAAAATTACAAAGGGTCAAATCTGATCGATGCATATTTTATTATTTGAAGAGAAATATTACAATTTTAGAGAAATTCACTCTATAAAGTATTTAACAACAATATTTATATTGAATATATGTATTCATTATTTTAATTGAGAAGATGCTCTTGAAAAATTTCATATATTCTAAGAAATTAAGAAAGAGAATAAATATCAATGTGGGAAATCTATGATATTTGATTGTCTATTCTAATAATTTATCAATTGATCTTATTTTAATATCATAAAATGATTGAAAATATATAATTAAGAAAGGATATAATTATTAGTCATAATTTTGATTTTAGAAATTGATGAAAATAAACAATTATTAAAGATAAAAAACAAGTCAGAACAATATAAAATATATAAAAAGAAGGATCAAAGTGAAGAATAGTAAAAATGTAAAAACAAATTTGTTAAATTAAACAATATTGTTAAAATGCTAGAATTACTGTTTATATAATTATCAGTAATGATGAAGTATGATCTTACAATTAAAAGTAAGTAATACATAAACTTTCATCACTTTATTCTATAAGTTTTTATGATCAATGCATCATGAGATGGTTTTCTAAATATCATTTATTATTGTTATCTGCCTCCTATGTAGATTTATTTTAGTATAGTGAGAGAGACAATGCTTTTTATCGAAGGTAGCATTTTAAGGAGGTCAACTTTAGTTTTCAGTTTATTTCTTTCAGTTTCTTGCTTTTCTATTTACAAACTATCTCTTTTTGTTGAAGGCAAATTAAGTTATATCTATGAATGATTTGTTGTTTCTTAGGAGATCTTGGATTTCTTTTCATTAATCTATTTTAGTTTAATTTCTTTGATAATAGTTTATTTTTTCTTCTGGCCAGCTCTAGTAAATTACAGTAACTTCAAATCAGAACAAATTGCTTATTGTGTTCTTGCTTCAAAATCATCATGTTTTCTTTCAAACTTAGTCTTTGGTCCACATTAATCACATGAACAACTCTTACGTCTACTCATTTCTTTGATTCTTTTAATTGATTTGTGATGATATAATTCCATGTTATCTGTAAATAAGATTGTCTTTTCTCTTTCCCTTCTACTTGGTCTATTCTTCATTTTGACTTCATTTGAGAGAAGTGACATATGATAAAGGATACTCTTGGATCTAAACCCTAAAAATAGAATTCAACATTTTCATGTACCTTCATCAATTAGAGATTTTGGGATTGACTTTGTATGAATGAAGGGGCGTTTATATTAATTTAAACTTGTTGATGTGATCATTCGATAATGCTTTAATTTCGAGGATTCTCTTAACTCCACTATGCTTTATTCATCAAATTAGGTTGTAAATCGTGTAGTGTGATAAGATTATTTTACAAACATTTTTAATTATCAAGATTATTAAATGATTATTATTATATAGAAATTTATATTCAAAGTTGAAGATGAATCTGTAATCCAAACTTTTGTTTATGAAGAGTTGTTTTTAAATTAAATATAATATAATATTTGATTTTCAGACAATTATTTAAATATGAATTAAATTTAGTAAGACACTGAAGAGCCAAGTTCAAAATTGAATTAGCTAATGTTAACTGATGAACCTATAGGTGAAATTTAGGATTTTCTCAATTATTCACTATCAGAAGGCAACTTCTCAATACAAAGTTCAAAAATCAATAGTAATAACAATTAGAAGAGTCACAGTTCTAATTAAAAAGAACATGAAAATAAAAGAGTTTAATTTAATTCAACACTCAATAGTCCTTCCACTCATTTCTTAACAAATAATAAGAGTATTAGAGTCTCTGAACCTCCTCAACAATTACATCAATAATAACAAATATACAGTGTCATTTAATTCTGCTTTATAAAAAGGTTCATTAATCGAATAAGTTGGAAAAAGAAGATAAATGCTTAATTTAATTACTATCAATACAACATACTCAAAGATTTAGGGTCATCATTTAACCTAAAACTATTTAGAGATAGTGCCCTTAATCTTAAACCTATGATTAGTTAATTTAGTAATTCCAATGATAATTTTAATTAGAGTATCAAAAAGAAGTAATAGTAATAACTCTATTGTTTTTTAGGGAATTCACAAAAAAATTATCAAGACATTATTCTAATTTAAAATCTTGCACTAATAATTTATATAAAAAGATAGAATCAGAATTAGAAAAAATACCGTTGATCTCTCCAGAATCTCGATTAAAGATACTTTGGGATTGTATAGTAATGATAAGTAGACTATATTTCTTATTTACTATTCCATTAGATCTAGCATGGAATCAATAGTAAATCATATATGGTCAATTATATGTACCTACTATACTTATGATAATGTTATTAGTCATAGATTTCATCCTAAGCTTTAATAATTCATTTTACTAATTTGGTTAAATTGTTGGTAATAGAGTCACAATAGCCAAAAATGTAATTAGTAAAAGTTATGGTTTAGAAGCCATTTCTATACTGATTTTAGTCATATATGCTATTATTTTTAATTCTTCCAATTAGGGATTTAATCTAATGGATGATTGGTGGGATTTGTTCATGTTGATATTTTATATATAATGCAGGAATATTCCTAAATTAATTAGTCAAGTAGAAGAGACTTTGAATTTATCCAAACCTAGTAGTTCATTATTAGAATTATTTAAATTGTTGTTAGTTTTATTCTTTGTTTTACATTGTTATTCATGCCTTTGGTACTTTGTAATTATTAATATATATAATTTATTTAGGTTGGTTATTATAGTTAGTTATACTAAGCAAAAGGAAGTTGGTTAGAATTTTATCATATTGAGAATGAGACATGGTAAGTCTAATATTTGTATTCTTTTTATTTCTCTACTGTTACAATGTTTACTATTGGCTATGGAGATGTAGTACCTATTAGTTACTTAGAAAGAATTGTTGCAATCCTCTATATGATGATTTGCAGTATTCAACTAAGTTATAGTGTCAGTACTGTGGGAGCAATCATAGATACAATATCTGCATATGGATAGGAAAAGATGCGAAAAATGAGAAAGATAAATACTTATATGTAAAATAGAAAAATTGAATATGAATTACAATATTAAATTAGAGAATATTTAAATTATTATTGGGAATCATAAAATCAAGTAGAAAATGATGAATTAAATGAGATATTTAATTAATTATCAGAAAATTTAAGAGAAAAATTAATGAATCAATCAAATTCAATGATTTTAAATGAATCTCCTTTATTTAAAGATAATTTCAGTGATGCTTTAAAATCTAAATTAGTTCATAAAATTAAACCTGCAGTAATTTAACCAGAGAACATTATTAATTTTGATTCAATATTCCCTTAAGTACCTGCTGGTTAATTATATGTATGTTTTGTTGAATTTGGAGATATCTAAATATTCATTTAGAATGATTAAATTGATTAAATTTTAGAAAATCCATAAATTGCTGAAGTTAGTAAAGTTGGAAAAGGATCAAGTCTAGGCATTATTAGTTTTATTAGTGGGAAATAATCATAAGAAAGATTTAGAAGTATAGGATTTTCTAAATTATTGATGTTATCAAGAGATGATTTTTTAAAAGTCATTTAAGATTTTCCAGAAGATTATGAAAGATTTAGAAATCTATATGATAGTATTTAATTCGACGATGTTGGAGCATTACACATGAAATGTTTTAGTTGTAATTCAAGTTATCATAGAGTTCTTTAATGTCCATTATTACATTATATTCCAGATAGAGAATTAATTATTAAAAGACATTAATTTAGTACAAATTAGACAAGAAACCAACAGTTTTTAAGAAATCCATTTAGACAAAGAGGATACTTTGCTGCTCGATTTGATTAAGAAGTTATTGAATAAGAAGCATCTTCATTTAATAATAATAATTGGAAATGGGCAGAATTCTATGAAGAACCTGATGATGAAATATTAAGAAAAAGTGAAGTTTAAATTACTTAAGCTAATCTAGATTAAAGTAGTTCTAATCTACAAATTTAAAATTAACCTTAAATACAATAAATATTCAATTCAACTTCTTTTCTTTCTGTAAATGATTAATCTCCAAAATTAAATTTAGAACCTCCAATCACAAAAAAGAAAGCAACTCTATTTAAATAGAGAACAAAAACTATTGAATTAATGGATTTAGATGATAAAACTTTGAAAGCATCTTTAATGAATAAAGCCAGAAATTCAAATATATTTAATAATAATCTTATGATTATTAAAGAAGAAGATTAAATTGAAAGTTCTCCCAAAAGTAAATTCCAAAAAATGAGACCTTCAGTAACTATTGAATTAAATCATCATAGAGTTAAATAAAACATTTTAAAAATGAAAAAAGTTGTTAAAGTAATCACAAACATGAATAGAATAAAGAAAAGATAAAAATTAAAAAAAGAGACTAAATATATTGTAAATTCGTTTTTAGAAATTGTTTAAGCTTAGAATTTTATGAAAGGAGTATTAGGTAAAGTAAGAATTCGATTAAAATAAATTTAAGATGGTAAAAAATAAATCTTATCAGAAAAAGATATTGCAGATGCTATGCTCTTGGAAATTAAATTAAAAATGTAAATAAACCTATTAAATGAATACTAAAAGAAAGATTAATAATTAGTAATGGAATCATATAAAAAGTTTAAACATTATTAAGTTTAAAATAACTTAGATACAATATTAGAAAGAATGTATTTTTATTAATAGTAACATTTAATGAATAATTAGATCAAAAATTATTAGTCTTAATTATTGAAATATATGATCTACCCTGAAATATTCTTTGAAAAATATAGATATTAACAGATCATTATACCAAAATTTGATAATATAGAATCTAGAAGAGATTCTGGAATTGAATCTGAACATACTTTAAGGAGAAGTAAGATGCTTAAGAAAAGCGTCAGAAATGTTAAATCAACTTAAGTTAGACCTGCATCAGATGGAACAGGTAAATTGCATTTTTGAATGATTTTTTATTTTTGTTATTATATTTATAAAAACAAATATCACTCATATTTATAATCACTTAAAATGAATATTTAAACTATAAATTAATATAAGATAACAAGATCAAATGTTAAAAAATTAATAAACTGCATTTTTTCTAAATAATTCAAAATGATATTTATAAATAAAAGAACATGCATGTACAGAATTAAATAATTATGACTCACAAGGAAATGTTTTATAAAGTAATTAATAAACTAAGATAATTAGAAAACTATAAATGTTATAGAATAAAATCTAGCTAAATTTTAAGATATCATCAATACAAGCTATCTGAATCATTTTACAATGTTAATAGGTATAAAGATAAGGAAATTAAAATCAAAACATAAATAATTTTTTCTGCCTTAAGTAATAATAAGTGATTATGACTTGTATTTGGATAGTGTTTTGTTGGGATGCAGCTAATAACAATGACATCAAATTTTCGAGAAAAGCATAAAAAAAATTTGGAGTAAATTTCAATTAAATGTCGGGTACTTTTATATAATTTATATATTAATTCAAAGTCTTATTCTTTTTATTTCATGTTTATGTATGACTTACATTTGTTTTTTTATTCTATTCTAAATTAAATCTTATAACAAAGCTAGGATAAGGAAAAAAAAAGAATAAAATTATAATATGATTTCCTATTTTTTAAAATGATTCTTTTCTTAAATATATTAAATTTAAGATGTATTAGTTTATCTTAAAGATAAATATTAGTTATTAAAATCGATGTTCATAGATCAGATGTTAAATTTTATGTCAAAATACATATACAAAGTTTATAATTAAATATCGATATTTTATACTGTTCTACGAACATGCCTAAGATTTTTCGAATGGAACATATATTAATTAATTAGTATGTTTTATAAAATCTCTACGAAACAAATTAATTGTATATGATATGAAAAATATTTTAATAATAATTATTAGGTTGACCATCCTTATATTCTTTTTTGCAATAAAATTGATTTGTTTTTTAAGAATTATAAAAACATGATGTCTTAATTTACTAAAGGTAGAAGTGAATTACAATATAAATAGGATTAGTAAAATGCGACCTATTCGGCTAGACAATTACATTAAGAATGAATAAATAAAATTTTTACAAGACAGCCTTTGGAGGATGTGTATCTCTGGTTTTATTTATTACCATGATGTTGATTTTTTCTCAAAATTTAATCTCATTTTTGAACAAAGAAAATTTAACTGCTACAGTATTAACTACATTTGAAGAATTTCCATCTTTGGCTACTTTGAATGATAATACCTTTGCATTTGCTATTCAAATTGAATAGAGTGATTTCATACAGAATCCTTATTTTAATATTTAAGTTGAATAAAAGCAGACAACTAGATTCTTAAATGGGTCAAAGATTGAAAATACTTAAAATCTTATTCTTATTCCATGCACTTTAGATAGATTCACTAATATTTTTAGTAAATATGATGTGAATATAACAAAATAATTTTATGACTTGGATCTATAGAATTTCCTGTGCTTTGAGTAAATTATAATATAAATTAGTTTAGTTATAATTCAACATTCACTCTTCAAGGTACTAATTCAAGTAAATATAAACAAAATAATTAAAGATTAACAATTTTTGTATTTGAAAATTTCAGTAAATAATTGTGTTCCAAATAAATAATGTGCTACTGAGACTGAAAGATAAAATGAAATTGAAAAGAATGGCTCATTCAAATTAAAACTCTATACAGTCAATTAAGTTAACTAAATTTTCTTATTTTTTAGATATTAAACCCTTAAAATCCAGATGATTAATATTTATAAACTTTTATTGATGATTCTTTTTATCTCAAATTTTTACCTTAAGATGTATTCAAATCAGTAGATATTTTTTTAAAAGAATATGAAGTACTTAATGATTTAAGTTTAACTCCATTTAGTGATATCTAATTATCAAAATTTTATATTCTAGATCAATCTGAAGTAAAAGAAAGATTGGAATTTTAATCTAAATCTTCAAATGATATTGCTACTTTATACTTTAGAAAAAGTCCTTATAAGACAACTGTTTACAGAAGTTATTTAAAAATTGATGAACTATTATCAAATTTAGGTGGAATCTAATAGATATTCTTTTTTTTTCTTGGGATTATTCTATCTCTTTATAATAGATTTTAATGTATCATTTTTTAAGTAAAATAAGTACTTGTAGAATTAGCCAATAAATTATATGAATTTTCTTTGATACATCTCCAACATGAAAAAGTTCAAGAAGAAAATTTATAATAAATAAATCATTTTACTACAGAAAAATAAGATGATTTAAGAACTCATAGACTAACTGAATAGGATTTAGAAATTAAACTTGTTAATCCAAGTTAAATTAAACAAAAGGAAAAAAATGGAATTTTAAAATTTGGTTAGAAGCATAAAGAAGATGATTAAGAAGAAATCAATTATTAAGATGATGAGGATAGAAATATTAAAGAAATTCATAGTAAATTTTAGAGAACATCAACTAAATTAATAAAAAATCCTTTTGCAAATAAAATCATTCCTGAAAATGGTCTCTAATATTTCAAATAATAAATTATTACAATAATTAATAGATCTTAACCAGTCTTATTAAGTTTTAGTATGATTATTAATTTCATAACTTGCAATAGTTGTTGCTCAAATAAAAAGCATATTTAATTAATGAATAAAGCTATGTAAAAGTTAAGTTTTATTTTAGAGACTAGATCACTGATCAAATAGATTTATTTAATATACTTACTAAACTAAACGAATTAGAAAAAATAAAAGAGGTTATTTTTACACCTGAACAATTAATGATGTTTAATTTTACTCCTAAACCTATGATATCATTAGACATGACTAAAAAAACAATCAATAGATCATATTTTGAGTAGAGATCCAAATGTGATCTTGAAACTTAGTAAATTAATTATATAATCTTGTAGGCCAGATGAAAGAGAATAAAAAAAGTATGAAAATAGATTATCCTCTCAAAGAGGAATGCATTTAAGAGGAGATGCTTAATTGTATTAGGATATTTATAATGTAGAGTTAGTTCTAATAATAAAAATAGGCATATGATGAAGTTCTTTAAGATTAAGAAGAAAATATAATTAATAAATAACTTATAAAGAAATTAGGTCCTGAAGTTTAGGCTATTTTTAAATTGTCCAAATTCATTGATTAATCGAAATTATCTGCTAGATCATAAAAAAGAAAGAAATTATTAAACAAACATGAGCCTCTTAGTATTGATTGATTTTGAAGATATTAACAGTAAATTATTTTTATCTTTCTCAACTTGAATATTCAAAAATTATATCCGATTTTAATTAATTATGAATAATATAATAAATTTCATATAAGTATAATATTATTTTAACGCAAATTGAATATTATTAATAGATGAAACATAATTGAATATTATTTATTCATAAAATTTAGATTTAGAATCTGATATCAAAAAATTCAAATTTTACATTATACTAATAATATTATAACAAGTTAGAAAGATTTACAAATGTTTATTGTTAATATTTAGTTTATCATTAGAAAATTTTAATTTTCTTGTGTAATATTTTACTAGAATTTTTTACTTATTAAGGTAATAATCGGAATAAGACTAGATAATAAATAAAAGCGAATGAAAGATTTATGTAGGAATTTGTTAATCTTATAGTTTTAAAATGATGTTCTTAGGGGGACATTTTTAAAAGGAGTAATAGAAGTAAATTAATGTCAAATAAAATGTAAATTGAAGTCTAAAGGATTTTCAAATTATCTAAATTTCCATAACATGCATCCTATCAGAATAGAAGATTTAAGATAACTGAAACTTTAGAGTAAATAGTAAATTCTAATAAGAAATATTATTCTTCTAACTAATATAATTAAATTTGTGATAATTTGTGAGTTAATTTAATTGATCATTATCTTATAAGGAATAATATTGTAAGAATTAAGAATTTACTATAATTTCATGTATTATTGTATTGTATTGTATTGTACTAATAATATTATTGCTCATTATTTTCTTTATACTTTCTTGCTTGCACCTTTTTTTGAAAAGAAAACATCATCTCTTCTAAATTCAAATTCTAAATCTCTAGTTGTTAATAATTTATAGACAGCTTTGACTGCATCAAGTCTAGGCTCTAATTCTGCTTTCTCTTATTCATCTAAGAAACTAAAATTAAATGATGAGTATTTACATTCTATAGAATTTTGATCCATCAACTCTAACTCTTGTTCTTCTTCCTAAAATGAATGTTGGAGCAACAAGATCTTCAAGAATTGCATCATATACTGAGGTAAGTGTTCTTGAATTTGGTCTTGTTTATGATCTGTGTGTCTTGACCCATTTGCTTTCAATTGTTCTTTTGGCAACAACAAGAATAGTTGCTTTGAGTCTCTTTTCTAATTCTGGTAATAATTTTGAGCTATTTTAATTTCACCTATTAAAGTACCTAACTTTGTTGAAAACAGATAAGCAAGGATGTGGAATGAATACCAAATAGACTTACTTCTTGGCATTAATTTTAGCTGTATAATCAACAACAGATGAGAGTTTAAGATTCTTAGCATCGGTTAGTGATTGCTCAATTTGAGTCAATGCAACACCAACTTATTATTCCAAATTTGATAACTTATAAATAAATAAAATAATTTACCTCTGTCTTTTTCCAAAACTTGTTAGCTGCCATTCTTAATAAAAATTTGATTTTTTATTTAAATCTTTTTTTATTAATAATTCAGACAACCTTCTTTTATAACAATCTACTCTAATCATTATGTTTTTCAAAGGAAAACATTAAGAAGCATCAAAATAAATAGAATATTCAAATTTTATAATTTTACCTGAAAAACTCAAAGCTAATAATATATATAGTTTTGAAATTTTAATAATCAAAGAGAAAGGAATAAGAGTTTAGAATAATTCCAAAAGATGCAATTTCAATTTAAATATTATATGAATTGATTTAATTTAATTAAATTTAATCTATTGTTTAGATTGGCTCTACAAATTTCTCAGATTAGCTAATTAAGTTTTAATACTCTTATATTATTATTTCTTAACAAGTTTGATATTTGACACACTTTTGAGTTGAGAATTAAATTAGAATTAATTGGAATTGAATTGTTAAAAATTTCTAAACAAGAATTTATTAAAATCTTTTTTAGATTTGAAATTATATTATATTCATATAAAATAAATAAAAAAAAGAAAAAAAAAATTATTTTTGAAATTCGAAACTTCTAGAACTAAAAATTGAGTATAAATGAAGTTCGATTCACAGATAAATTTTAAAATTAAATAATGGCAACAGAGTAAAAGAAAGAGGAGTAATTCCACTTCAATGCAGATATCCAACAATTGATGGGTTTAATTATCAACACATTCTATTCAAACAAGGAAATTTTCTTGAGAGAATTGATCTCCAATGCTTCAGATGCTTTAGATAAGATTAGATATAAGTCTATTACAGACCCAGATA
>JPFL01000033.1:53020-369673 GCA_000733385.1 Paramecium biaurelia | reverse complement strand
AACCCACCCAACCCAACCCAACCCAACCCCAACCCCAAACCCAAACCCAATATAGTCGTCACACCAATCCAATAAATTCCTGGGTACCCCCCTTACAAAATTAGAATCGCTCTCCTTCCTATCGTTTTATCGATTATTTCCTTAAGGAATTTCACTCATCCCTTTGCTTTTTAGAAATTATTCAAATTTTTACATCTTTACCTAATCTCATTTAGGTAGATTAATCTACGAATTTCAAAGATTTCTCTACTCATTTCAAAGGTGCTACTACTAATTATATAACTACCAACCCCTATTTTTTGGTAGATACTGCTTTCAAAACCCCAATCTCCTAATTGGTATCCCTACTCTTCAAAATTTTGAAATTTTCTAACACTCCCAACAATATTATTGTCTTCCTAAGGTAAGTCGTTAAATATCAGTGCATGTAAACTCGACAATAAATTGTTTGGATACTCCTTTCTGATTCATACAAAGACAATTTAATCAATTATTGATTCTTGAATTTTTTAACATAATGATTAAAAATAAGCCTTAAGCTTGAGTTATTTTAACCTATTAATATTTAATATATCTATAAATCAATTTCAAGCATTTTTCAAATAGAGCCTTTCTATTAATTCTTATGCATTGTCGTTACAGTTATTTGTCACAACGCAATATTCTGATTTTGCTATAGGGAGTACGGCCTTCAATACATCTCTTATAGTTATTGGAAAAGAAATTTTGAAAACTTTGGTTTCTTCATAAATTTCTAATGATAAACAATATGCTTTAGTTTATCGAATAAGAGCAACCCTACTTTTTCCTTTATGAAAACAAACGATTAAACATTCTTTAGGTGTGTAAAAAAAAACATCTGAATGTTGAAATACACCATATAATTCTTTTTTTCGGAGAAAAACAACCTCTACATTGGATTTTAGAAATTTTTCATCATTGTAATCTTTGTATTATGCAAACATAAAATAATTATTTTAGGATGCTCCACTTCCCATTTTGGTAAAATTTATTTTAAATAATTAATCAAAAATCTATATATATGTCAAAGGTTTTGTATAAAAAAAATATTCTATTGGCAATTAAAATATATTATTAAATAAAATAAATTTTACATTTATAAATTTCTAACTTTAAATGTTCATAAAATCCTTAATTTCAATAGTTCACTTTGTTTCTTTTTTACTTTGATAATTTATCATATTTTTGCTCCCCATATTAATCATAACTGTACCAATTTTATCTCTCCTCTGAATCTTAAGCCCCATAATATTGTTGCCTTCTAAAATTAATATGTTCTGTTATATTATTTTGTATTAAAGAATTTGGGTATCTTTATATCTATTTGGCATCCTTCATCAGTATTTATGATAGAGTGGGTTCTATTTTTCCTTTTTGAGAATTGTATTGGAGTTATGGCACATACTTTTCTTAATTAACCTTTTTATTAGTAATTATATACATTAAATTAATTCGTATTTTAACTAAAAAGCGTAGCCTTTCCAACAGTGTCAAAATAACTCTAATGAGAATATGGTGTTTTTTATTCTTTGCTTCTATTTTTTTTTTTTTCTTTTTTTTCTTAATTTGTTTACACACTTTAATACTTGAAATTTATGTTATTTTCAAAGTTTACAACATTTTCAAGTTTTTTAAGACCATAATCACCTCCAGAACCTAAATCACTGTTTCCACTCCCATATTCAACACTTTCAAGTTTTATAATTTCAGCTGCTGATCCAATAACTCCAACAGTAGATCCTACCACAGGGATTCCACTTCCCATTGATGATGAAGACAAATATTATTTATCAATTTTCTTTTGGTCAAAAGAATTTATTTGTATTAAATAGAATAAAAATTAATTCTATTATGATATTGCTATAAATATTTGTTTATCTCAATTATTATGAAAAAATATTATGAATAGTTTACTAAGTTGCTGTTTGTTCCCAGGTGCCAGAAATACAAATAGTTAAACAAAGTTCAACAATTTGAATTACGCAGAGCAGCTAAAAAGTCATAATTATAGTATGAAACTCCATAATAATAGAATAAAATAAAAGAAAAATACCTTACCTGTTTTATTAAAATACTATTCAAACCAAGGCATACATGATTTACTTTCATGGGAATGCAGAGGACTTGTATATTTTATTAGTATTTAAGATTTGGTGCATCATAATTGGCAACAAGTTTGATGGTAGATTTTAACATAAATCTGATTGTTGTAGAGTATCCTGGATATGGAGTTTATAAAGGGTATAAAACAGAAATTTCTTTAATTGAAGAAGATGCAATAATAGTTTATGATTATGTGACATCAATATATAAAATTTAACAAGAACACCTTTATATTTTTGGCAGGTATTAAAAACTCATATTAAAGATCTTTAGGTTCAGGGCCAGCTGTTTATTTGGCAGGAAAAAGGAAATGCCAAGGATTGATATTATAATCTCCTTATAAATCTATTAGAGACATGATTAATGAGAAGACAAAAGGCCTATTGGGAAATTGTTTTGATTAGTCTTTTGACAATATGTTAAGAATATAGCATATTTAATGCGAGTTATGCTTAATTATTCATGGAAAAAAAGATGATGTAATAAAACACTAAAATTCAATAGATTTGCATTAAGAGTATTTTACTTTTTATTCTTTAAGATTTATCAATTAAAATAAAAACGCAGAATTAGAATTGCGGGATAATATGACCCATAATGAATTTAATTTTGCAGAAGATATAATAAATCCCATAGCTAATAGATTTCCAGAAATTAAGGCAGAAGAAGATGAAGCTTATTAATGAGTATATTCACATTTCAATTATTATTGTGAGGCTGCGATTTATTTAAATGCTGAGAAGTTATATTTTATTAAATTTTTCTTAAAGAATCTTATTCTTATGATATACTGTTTTTTTTTTAAATATTTCTTATAAACCAAAAATAATCTTAATTAAAGAAATTGACCATAAAATAATATTAAAATCAGATTGGACTATCAATGATTAATTATGCTGCCAAGAAAAATTGGTTTGATATTTATAATTCTTAAAATGAATCTAACCCACAATAAAATTGATTTTTTGAGCTTGCTATATGCAAGGTAAAAGGCAATTCGTAGCAAGACAAATATTATTCAGGTCCAATTTCTTGGCATTAAAGACTGCATTTGAGGATTTTAGATCTGGATATATTATTCAAGCAGAATGAATTTATATATTTGAAAATTGGAGAATCAGACATATACTTTATCTAAATTAGAATTAAAAAATCCTCAAAAAAAGTATGAAGTTTTGTTTCCATTTTCAAAATTTTATTTATTAATCAGTTTATTTTATCTAAAGTGGCATCACCAACTCTAAAAAAATATAATTTTTAGAAATGTGAGTTGTGCTTAGGGATTGGTGATTGCACTAATACTTTATTTATTTTATTTTTCAAATTTTTGCCACATTTTCCACTTTCTAAATTCTTTTTTCATCCTAATGCTTTAATTTGAGCCCTAATAATTCAGATTACTTTGAAATATCTTTACAAAATCATTAAGCCCCTCACAAATAATATTCTGGCTATTTAAAATAAGTTTATCCTTCCTTATTAATGGTATTTAGTGTATGTAGAGAAAAATTAAGTAATAAATTAATTATATTGATTAAATATTCTTACTCCTTAATCAAAAAATAATCCATATTTGGAATGATTAAAATTACAATTTATTTCTAATTTTGGGGTTTCTTATTCCAAATAGAAAATTTATATAATTTTAAAATTTTTGTATCATTAATCTTATTGATAATGACAATTTATAAATGTATTTCATGCGATTTATAATTTTACATAAACAAAAATATTATAAACAACCTATTGATTTCAGATATTAGTTTAAATTAGGTTTTACACAACCTTATATTTGTTCATTAAGACCTCAAATATTTTAACTCTAAATAATGTAAAGCATATGAAAAGGTTGTTTAGGATTTAAAGACTAACCAGATGAATACATGAAAAGATTATATTTTAATATATAATTTTTATAATTGTTTTATATAAAATAGAAATGTTAATATGGTTAAGAAAATAAAAAAGATTAGCATTAGAAATATACGAAGATTAGAATGACTCAATTTATATTGATTGTCAGAATGAGTTAATCATTTCTTAATTTTGGCCTCTATTTGTGAAACTAATGAAAATATACTTGTTTTACAGTATCACTTTGATAATAGTAAGTAATATCAAAGGATTTGAATAGTATAATAGTTAGACAATTACTCTTTATACATATTTATTAATGTTGCTTCCTTTAGCTATGATAGTATATGATAGATGGATAATCCAAAAATTATCTAAAAAATAGAAAGTAGCACTTACATAAATTATCTTTATAATATTGGAAACACTATTTTAGCTATATTTATCTCAATTGCTGATGGAATATTAAAATTTATAAAGAGTAATTGGGATCCTATTGATATTTACAATAATGATAATAGTGATGGCGATAATGAACAATTTCAAACTAAGGCTAATGATTCTAGCTAAATTCTTCATTTACTTAGGCTATAAAACTGAATTCACTATTTTTTCATGTTTGTTCACATACCATATTGTTTTTTTGAATTTGTTGCTAGTTTATTATTGGGATCAGCAAATAATAAGATTAAGTAAAATAAAACATTTCGCTGAATAGTCTTTAAGAAGCATACCTACAGCAGTTTGTATATTAAATTCTGATTGTTAACAGGTTTTATTTTCTAATAGGTATATGAAGAAATTGATAGATAAATCAAACACAAAGACAAAAACATTTATGACTAAATCTGTAAAATAAGATTATCTGTTTGAGACTCAACCATCAATTATGAATAATTATGATGAGATTTTTTTATTCTTTTCTTAAATGTTTGCCAATATAGAAGAAGTTAAGAATTAATTACCAGCAGATTCAAGCAAATTTAATCTTGATAATATGGATGAGGAATAATTAAACTTAAATTAAATCATTCAATATATCATTAAGACTGACAAAAAGACATAAGGCAAAATATATACCTTAAGATGTTAATTTATAGATCGCCCAGAATTGGCATATGATGAATCTTAGAAAGTTGTAATTGAAGTGAAGATGAAAACACTTTTGTAATATGAAGATAATAAACATGCTACTTTAATTAACCTTTATGATATATCAACCAATTTAAAGTCTATATATTATAAGAATTTGAATTAATTTAAAAGTAAAGTATTAAGATCCATATCTCATGAATTAAGGACTCGATTGAATGCTATTTAAGGTATGATTTAGATAGTTTAAAATTGCAATCAAAAATTTGATAGAGAAGTGCAGAAAAATTTAAAGGCAGCTTTTAATAATTGTAGAATTTAAAATTCTATTATTGGTTCTATAATAGATTATAATTTATTGAGGGAAAGATAATTGGCAGTCAAATTGGATAAAATTAGAATTAATATATTAATTTAAGAAGTAATAGATTTATTCAAAGATGAAGCAGAACTAAAAAATATAAAAATTAAATATGAGGATAAATTACAGACAAATAACTATGAGTTATTGGATTCAGAGAAATTTTAAAGCATCCTCATTCATATTATCTCTAATAGTATAAGATTTACTAAATCTGACGGATTAATTTCCATTAGATTATTAAAAGATTTAAGTAATAATTCCAACACCAATAACAATAACAACAATAATAATAATAATAATTAAACTAATAGTTATATTTAAGTTCCTGATAATAAGGTATAAATTCATAGACATTCAAAATTGTAAATCCCACATTCTTAATCTCCTCAATAACAGAGAATGAGTGGTAGTGAATTTTGCCATGATTCATCAAATAATAAATAACGTAGATCATATAGCAAATACAAGATGGCCAGTTAATTTTCTTCTAATGGAAATTTGTCAACTAATCTTGCTGATGTTTATATGATTGAGGTAAAAGACAATGGTATTGGAATGACATAAGAAACTTTGGAGAGTGTTCGATCTTTACTTAATGGGGAAGACTTTTAATTAGAACGAAATACGAGTGACGCATCTTCAGGGATGATGCTAGGATTACGTGCTTCAAATTAATTAATAAAGAATGTGTCAGGTAAAGATGAGAAATTAAATTACATATCTATCGATTCAGAAACTGATAAGGGTACAATTGTTTAGATGCATATAAAAATAAAATTAATTTCAGGGGAAAATTTCTCAAGTGATTTGATACTGAAAGAATCTAGTGTTGAAAATGAAGGAATTGTTCATTCATATCACAACTTCAATTTAAAATTTAGTCCTTGGTCAACAGTCACTTAAATTCACACAAAGAATTTATGCTAATGTGAAAATACATTTATGATTGTCGATGATGAACCTTATAATTTAATAGTTTTAGAATCTCTTCTTAAGATATTACAACACTAAGTAGTGAAGGCGGAAAATGGTAAACATTGTATCCAATTATTAGAAAAAATGCTTGAACAATTTTAAGAACATAAATGTAAAGGATATAAAGGTATAATAATGGATTATTAAATGCCAATCATGAATGGTGAAGAAGCTACTAAATATATCACTTAAATTTGTAAAGATAAAAACATTTCCCCAATTCCAATATTTGGACTTACTGGGTTCTCTGGAGAAGATGAGATAAATAGACTATTAGAATCAGGGATGAGAGAAGTATATATTAAACCAATAACAATCAGAACTCTTGAAGATCTTATTAGTAATATTAGTAAGAGTGAATATCGATCTCTTGATTATGTATCAAATATATCTTAGCAATTTTAATTCATGGATATAGAATATGCCGAAGATGATAAATTAGTTTTGGAATAGTCAGTTCATTGAAAACTTAAATCAATGCTTTTGAACTATCTTGTAGCTTTCATTATTTATAAGCCTTTATTTTATATAATTAAGAAGTATAAAAAATACAAGTTATTCATTTATTCAGTATTAATTTTGAGAATTCTTCCTAAGATATTTTACCATCATTATTTCCATCTGTTTCGTTCAAAAATAGCTTCCACACATCTGTATTCAATTCTCCCATGACTTCTTCTATTTCCTATCTGCTGATAAAGCCATCTCCATCCGAATCGAAAATCTTGAATGCTTATTCAACCTTTTTAATTGAAATAATCTTTTCTTCATTAATGGCAGCCATTAAAAATTCATTAAATTCAATTACTCCTGATTAATTCTTATCTAGCTTAGAAATAATCTTTTCAACATATTCTTCAGCTTATTCTTTACTTTTTAGTACTTTTGTGTATCCTTCTACTAATTCTGCTTTATTTAATACTCCATCTTTATTTATATCTAAAGTTTGAAAGGATTTCTAAAGATCTTCTAATTCTTTATTGGTTGTCATTTGACTAATTATATATTACATAATTGCAGCTCGAAATTCACTTTTGGCTTGGAATTGAGCCAAGTTCTCAAACACTTTTTTATTTATTTAGTTATTTGGAGCATGCTTTGAAATCCAAGGGTCATTTAATGCTTGTGATGCTGAATATCTTTAAGTCACATCAACTTAAAGCATTCTTTGAATTAAATTTTTTGCTTCTCTACTTATTGAATCCCATTCTTCAACTAATCAAGATTCAATATACAAAATATACTTGGGAATTTGAATTTACCAGTTTTGACCTTCTCAAATATTTCATTTTCATTTTTTCCTGTGAATGGAGGATATCCACACAATAAGATATACAATATGACACCACAAGACCATACATCGCACTTTTCATTATAATTGTGATTTAAAACTTCAGGCGCAATATAATATGGCTTAACATTAATTTGTATAAAATTACAGTCCCTAATCTTTTTGTCATATTCTTTTGCGAATTAAATTTTCTTGAGCATCCAAAATCAATAATCTTTAGTAATGCATCAGGTTCAGTGCCAGAAAAAAGAACGTTTTCTGGCTTCAAATCTCTATGAACAATTTTCTATTCATGACAATATACTACTGCCATCAATATTTATCTCATTAAATCACTAGCTCTTTTCTCTGTAAATGAATTCATTTTCTTTATTCTTTCAAATAACTCTCCACCGCACAAATATCTACATTTATATTATTAATACTCTGTTATCAAATAATAATTACTAGAATCTTGATACAATTCATATAATTTAACAATATTAGGATGTTATAGATTTTTTAACAAGTTCATCTCTGAAAACATTTTTTATTCATCTTCCTTAATTAATTCTGACTTTCTAATTTGTTTCATCGCTCTTATTAAACCTCATAATTTATCTAAAATTTCATACCCGTTGTTTTATGTGTTACTTTCCAAACTTTTCCGAATGCTCCTTAACCTAACACCTCACCAAGAGTGTAAACTTTTGTTATTGATTGTTTTTTTAAATTTACGAATAATTCTACTCCAAATTTTACAGACACAGATCCTACTGAAGCCATACTCTTTTTTCTACTTTGACTATGATCTCTAGGATCATGAGGTACTGTTTTTGAAGAGGCGTCGGGAGACTTTCTTGTTCCTGTGTCTTGTTACTACTTTTACTATGTTTCATTTTATATCTCCAATTTTTCTGCTTAGACTATTTTTTCTAATTGATTTTAATCCACTTCTGCCTTTTTTACTCCAAAATCCTCTTATCTTTCATCTATTTAATCTGATTTTTCTGAAGGCTCAAAAGACTCCTTTGAATCTTTCAAAAGTCTCTCCTCATTCATTGTTCCTTTAGTATTAGGTACTTGAATTTTTAACTATTTTAGCACCAAGACTTCCTCATACACCTAAGGAATAGGAACACTTTAAGATGGCAGTCTTAAAGGAGGTTCGCCTGGACTTTCCTCCTTATGATAAGACTTCTGAATGATAGAAACATTGTTGTTATCACATACTAATTCTGGTTTTGATAATATTAATCATATACCCTAAGATGATGTTGCCTGAAGTTATTTATGGCAGCAAGTACTTCCCATTAATTTAACAATAAAATTATGATTAGATTAAAAAGTTAATTTATCAAGATTATACAATCTATATTCATAATCAAAATCATTTAAAATAATCATCTAATTTAGATTGATATTTTTCGATGTCATTTTCTTTCTATGTTATGATTATCAGAAAGATAAATACTCTAATATTCTTTTGAGATATTCATCTCTTCTTTCAATTTTATCATATCATAGTATAATGTCAAAATTAAATTTTATCATTAATACAAGGAATTTAAATTATACGTCATTTAACAAACTTTGACTCGATATAGTTAAATTATTTTGTTTTTAATGACAAATTTATTTTTTCAGTTATTATTATTAATTTAATTAATATTATATCAGAATGAAACAGACTTTGGGACTATTAAAAAATAAAACTCATACACTTAACTCCTTTAAAGAAAATATGAGATTGAAAACGAATCAAATCAAAGGTCCATAGTAATCCAATATATTAAGTATTAAACTTAATTAATTTCCGTAAGAACCAAACTCTTTATTACTAAATTCTTAAAGCAACTCTGCTGTGTCTACAGATGCCAATATTTCTATTGAATTGTAAGCATCCAACTTTGGACTTTCAGCAGAATGGGCTGAGCACTATTATTATACAATTGATAATATAAGTCAAATTAAGGAAATAAGTATTTATTATTCTTAAATTTATTAGTCAAAGAATTATAAATTTTGGGTACTAAAAGACTTAAGATGTAATTTGGTGATACCAGTCAAATAGAAAAATCAATCTATGATAAAAATTAGATAGCTACAACAGTAAGTACTTTATGTTATTTATAAGAAAATTTTTGAATGCGAAAAGAAAACTTAACAGATTTAAAAGTATCAAAATAGACTAGAATCTCATAGTGAAAAAAGAAGTAAAAATATAGTATTAAAATTTAAGTAAGAGAAAATATCAGCATGGCATTATCTTAATAAATAACAGAGATAACATATTTATTGAGAAATTAATAGAAAAGAATGGTAACGATGATAAAATGCGCATCCATAGACCCTAATAGTAAATTTGATTAATATATGAAATAGAAAATTTTTTAAATATTAATGAGTAAAAATAAATAGAATTTAAGGAGAACAATAATCTAACTTTTTAGGAGGAATAGCTTTATGATTAAATTCAATAAGAAAAGTATAAAACTTAATTAATGAAATAGTGATTAAGAGATAAATAAATTAGTTTAGATGATCAATGATCTAGCTTAAGTTTTCCAATCTCTTAATTAACTAGTTTTAGATCAAGGTCATCTTCTGGATCGGATTGATTAAAATATAGATCAAGCATATATGAATATAAAAAAGGTAAATAATGGATTAATTAAGGTAATATTTTTAAAGAATATCTTAGATTGATGAAGATGAATCTTAAAATTCTCCCTTAGCAAATAAATGTATATAAACTCTATTAGTGCTTATTTTTATTTGTAGTATAATGTTAGTAATTAAATATTCAAGTTGAAAGTGATAAATATAAATTAATTAACAAATCAATAAAACATTTCAATTCTCTTATTAATTTGAATAAATGGCAGTCTTTAAATAGAGTCATGATTTTCAGAAAGTTCACTTTGATCCTCAATCATATTAATTGAAATTATTTCATCGTTTATGCTATTTGTATCTAAACTGGACTTATCGAGAAAATTAGAGAATGAAGGAGTTCTTTTTGATATTATAGTAATTGCTGTTAGACACTAATCTGCAGTTGCCCTATATTCAGGATTAAATTGAAGCATCATTCTAAGTAAATTCTGATATTATTAATCTATGTCTGATTGATTGATCAAATGTAACATCATTTTTTCATCATAATTATTTGATTCATTATCAAATAAATCTTTTCTAGTTATCTATGAACTATATAAGTTGAATGTCTACAGTAATAAAATTAATTAATTACCTATTCTGGAAATGAATTAGTTTGCATCCTAATTCAAACTCTGAAATCACTAGAGTTTCTAAATTATTCAATTCCTTAAAGAAAATATGTTCTGGTTGTAAGTTTCTATGTATATATCCTTTAGAATGAATATAAAAAACAGTTGACAGCAATTACTAGATTAATTATAAAATTTACATTAATGATCTATTTCACTTCTTCGAATTACAATTATTTTGTCTTGATCAGATCAGCTAAAGAACCTCCTTTTGGATAATCGAAAACAAATGATACTATTTGTTACTATTATAAGCTTCTTTAACTTTTAAGATTTTCGAATGATCTAATTATTATAGGATTTCAAATTAGTAATAAAAATCGTAACATTATAGTTTTGTATTTTTACTTCATCAGTGTAGTGGAAAGATTTTTAAATAATTTTACACATATAAGATTCTTTTGAATTAATATATTTCATTTTTACAAACTATTTGATCTATAAAATATAGACATAATTACATAACCAAAAGAACTTTATTGTATAAAATTGATTGGTTCATAAAGAATTTAATATTTTCCATATGTGATTATGCCATTTAGAGTTTATTTAAATAAATTACAAGATGTTGCATCCATCAAGAAGAACTTCTATTTTTATTTCCAAATTAACCAAAATCCATTAAGTTACTTGGTTTGTTGATTAATAGACCAATCAATCACAGTTTAAGGAGTAAGATTTATTGTATATTTTATTTAAGTAGATGTCTAAAAATACAAAAAAATATTTACTTCTCCGAAGAGAATTTGATTTTAATTCTTAAAAATATGGTACTTTTTAGTGAAAAGAGAGTGTTTACGATAACACAACATGATGATAAGTATTAAGGTATATAATTATTTTATTGATAAAATCTAATAAATAATAAACCAAACCCATTATAATCCATAAATAAAACATAATATTAAATAACTCTATAAACATAAATAAATGAGAATCAAAATTAGTTAAAGCCATTCTTTTTTATCGAAATATGCTTTAATTTTTGAATTACATCAAGTGAATTTTATTCTTCTAGAAGGAATAAATCAAAATTGTCGAAGTATTTTTAGGCATCTTTTGCAGTTATCCTTTGGTTAGGACATGTTTCTAACATCTTAAGTAGAATATTCTTGAATTAGTTATTGCATGAAGTGATCTATTTTTCTTCATAAACTTATGCTTCTATATTATAAATTTCGCTTTCTTCACTTTACATTTCAAGATTATATCCTGTCAATCTAAATATAGAAAAAAATTATTTTACATTGAATACAACAAAGATCCACAACTGAAAACATCACATTATTCATTATATGGATTAGTCTAATCATATTTAATAACTTCTGGTGCCATATAACCAGGAGTTCCACAATTTGGATGTTTTATGAAGATGTCTTCAACCCTTGCAGCAAAACCAAAATCACACACTTGTATATTTGTAACATCATTTGGTTCTCTCAATAAAATATTATCAGGCTTTATGTCTCTATGAATATATCCTTTTGAATTCATATATATGAGTGCATTTAAAATTTACTAAAGTTTATTATAATTTAAATTACCTTCATAATAATAACTATTTGATCCTAATTCAAAGCTCTATAAGCCATATATTCTCTAAGTGTTCCTCCTCTACAATAATCCATAATAATGAAGAAATGAGATTTTGAACTATAAACTTCCTTAATGTTGATTATATTTTCATGATTCAATGATTACATTGTCATCAACTCATAGATTATGTCCTATTATATATTTTTATATAATTACGTTTTTTGAAAACTTTTTATTCAACTTCATAACTTTGCATGCATACTCTTTCCTGTCTAATAGACTAACCACTTTAATAACCTAGCAACAATAGAATTATAAACTTACTTTGCCAAAAGTCCCTTCTCCCACAATAGAAATAGGAAAATATTATGAATTTATTTCATTATAAAGTATTTTTCCATCAATTTGAGATTTTAACTTTCTGCAATTTTCATCAGACATATTAAATAGTTTTTTCTTATCTTTACATTCAATAAAGAATCCATTAAATTAAAATCGTTCTTTGTCAAAACTCCATTCAAGTTTTTACTGCAAATTTATTGGCAAAACATACTTAGGATTTATTTAATTCTAGTATAAATTTTACTAAGTACCTTTCCTATGCATATATTTCCATCTTGGATAAATAAAAGATATTGTTAATCTATTATAGCATGTTTACGAATGCAAATCATAATTAAATTGAAATTAAATATCATTTAACTATTAGATATTTGATTGCGTTTTTTCAGTTTGGATATATAATTTTATGTTTATTTATTTAATACTAGTATAGGTAAAATATATTTGAGTAATATTCTAATTGGTCTTGAAATTAAATAGCATTATTAAATAAATAATTGTTTAGTAAAGGTTTTGGATTGTATACTAATAAGTTAGAGAAAATAGTTTGAATGAAAATATAAATAACTATTAAATTTCATATAAGAAATAAAAGCATTAACAAATTTTAATAATCAGAAATCTATGTTCATAAGATTAGGATCTGATTTTGGTTTGATTGGCATCATAACAGGCAATCTTTATATATTTTCATCTTGAGGAATTTCATCAATTTATCTTGAAATTTAATCTAAAATTTTAAGTGCTTCTTTAGCAGTAATTCTATTTACTGGATTATCCTCAAGCATTTGGGATAATAAATTTTGAAAATAATAATGAATATCTCCAAAGTTGTATTGAGCTTTGTTATACAATTTGTTATTTTCGTATATTTCAGATTTTGTGTCTCCTTCAAATAAATATTTACGAGTGAGTCTATAAATAAAATTTGAATAAAATTTACAATTAATATAGGATCACTCCACAACTAAAAATATCACATTTGGCATCATATGGTGTGAGTCCATCATTGTTTATTACTTCTGGAGCTACATAACCACTAGTTCCACATACTTTATACTAAATATGTGGATCAATGAAATTTGCAGCAAGCCCAAAGTCAATCAACTTAATGAGTGCTTTGTTATTGAGATTTAGTACTTTGATCGTCAGTATGTTATAATATGATGTTTTCTGGTTTAATGTCTCTATGAACAATGTTGTTTTAATGGAGGTAATCTATAGCTTATAATAATTACTGAAATATTATTAAAACTTACTTTCAGAATTCTAATGATTTCTTCTTCACTTAATTTGATCTTCTTACACATGTAATTTTTTAATGTATCACCATTGGGTAATTCCATAAGTAAATAGAAATGTCTTTGGGTTTTGGAGATCCCTATAAGTCTAACTATATTTTAATGGTTTATTAAAGAATGTATTTAAATCTCATTCATAATATCCTAAATTCAAAATATAGTAATACTTGTTCAGAAAAGTTGACATTTGGTTCTATACATTTGCAGGCATACATATTTTTATTCTGATAACTTACTACTTTCAAAACCTTGAATAATCAATATAAAAATTACATTACTATAACTTCCTTTACCAATTTCATAAATGGGTTTATAAAACTTGTATAAGTTTGAAAAGAAGATTTATGATTTCACTGTGTCTTAGAATACCTAGCAATCTTCTGGTTTCATTTCAAATTAAATTAGTTTCTTGTTATAGAGAAACTCAAATCCAATTAATTTGTTATCATCCAAGTTCCAATTTACTTCAATCTCTGAATAAAAGGGAATAATGTATTTGGAAATATTAGTTCCCTTTAATTTATAGAATGAATTACATCTAGTATAATGATTTCATGAGTTTTGATACTAATCTTGTAAATGTTATTGAAAAGTTTACGCTTCCTTTTGCAGATAAATTGCATATATACAAATTTATTAATTAAGTGCATGAAACTTTAGGAAATTTCAGTAATGAATTGTAACAATTCATAAATTAGACATAATGAGAACATATATTTATTGAAATCAATATTGGTGTCAAGACTCAAGTCTTTTTAATGTTTAAATAGAAACTGTCTTAATCTATTGTATTTCTGATTCAGAAACATCTACTTCGAAAACATCCTTCTTGGTTGTAACAATCAATTCTAACATTTCTAATGCTTGGGTAGCAGTCAGTCTTATGTTTGGATTCTCTCTCAACATTCCTTTGAGAAGTGGTTCGAATTCATTATAGTCGAATTACTCTTATTCCAAACGGAATTATTGATTCTAAAAGTACACCTCACTATAAAAAGATCCGTCAAATAAATCTGCCCCATAAATTCTAAATGATTTAAGTAATTTAATACATTTTATGTAATAGAACTCCACAACTAAAAATATCACTTAATTCATCATATGGATGATGAGGATCAAAATTAATCACCTCAGGGGCTATATATCCTGGAGTACCACAATTTGGGTATCGAGTGGCAACATCTTCTTTTTTTGCTGTCAATCCAAAATCTATCATGTATAGTTTGGAAGGATCACGATATTGACTCAATAAAATGTTCTCTGGTTTGATATCTCTATGAACATATCCTTTAGAATGTAAATATTAAACAATATTTAATATTTGCTAAAATTAATTAAAATCGAATACTTTCATTATTATATACACTTCAAATTGAGTAATTTCAGTTAATTTCTCTAAATATTCTTTCAATGTTCCTCCCTCTACCAAGTCTGTTATTAACCAAATCTATTTGTCTTCCAAATATACTTCTTTTACTTTAATAATATTTGGATGATCTAAAGACTAAAGTATAGAAAGTTCGTTTTTAAAATCCTTTTTATTGATATTAAAAATATAGGATACATCAAATTGAGCTGTCTTAAGAATCTTGCAAGCGTAGTATTATTTCTCCATGTTATTAAACACTTTGATTACCTAACATACAAAATTATGATTTACTTTACTAAAGCTTCCAACTCCTATAATATATAAAAATTGATAGAATGCTTAAATATTTCTATAAAGAAATCTTCCATTCATAACTTACCTCAACTAAATAGTATGATGATGACTCATATCAAACCATTTCTTCTTTCCATTGATATTCATCTCAAAGCCTTATAATTATTAAGTGTCATTAAAACACCAGGTAACTATACTTTCAATACTATAAGGAATACGATATTTAGGATTGTTCTAAGACTATAATTTAATATATTCAAATACTTTTCCAATCATTAAGAGATTGTCTTAGTTAAAGATTCCATATTTTTAGTTTATAAAGGTGTGATGTCTCACACAAATCATTAAGATGGATATAATTTAATTAATGAAATTTTTTAATTATCGCTAAATACTCCGTAATATCTTTTAGAGTGTTATTTAAAAAGTCATTGTCTTCATTTAATTTCTGAAGTCTGTCAAAATTATGCATAATAGACATCAACATTGTGTGCCATTATTCATAATTAAAGAATTGCTAGTAGAATCAAAATATTAACTCTATATAAATAGTAATTAAAATAAGTAAGTAAATTTAGTTATCATCATATATTTAAGATTAATCATAAAATTAATTAATATAAAAGAACTCATTCTTATATTTCCATCTATCCCTAAGGTGCTTCTAATACTTGTTAGTTGTTAATTTCATTTATTGGTGGTGGGACTTCTATTTAAATATTTTAAACTTATTGTTGTTGTAATTGTTAAAGATTCCCTAAATTCTAATGTTATTGAATTAATTAATTTAGTATTTATTATCTGCAATTTGGACAAGAATTTTTTATTCTAATCCATGGTTTCAAACATTCTGAATGAAAAATATGAGAACAAGTTAATTTCATCACCATCTCATTCTTTAATAGATTCATATCACATATTGAACAAACAAATTCATTTTCCATCTTAAACTTTTATACAGGCAACATTTCAATTTATTCTTCACTTATTATTTATGCTGATTATCTAATATAGGGATCTCTTGGTGGTAATAAATTTAATGCACTTAGAATATCAGGTGGTTGATGCTAAATCTAATTTAAATATTCTTCTCTTGCTCTAATAATACCTAATATACTTTATTAGACCATTCTAATTAAAAATATAATTGTTATCACTACTAAAGTGATCTAAGATCCTTTCTGTTAGTCATCTTTCAAATCACCTATTGAATTTGCTGATGAATAGAGTAATCTAGTAGTAGTGATTATCAAAAATATTTTTATCAAGATACCCAATTTAGTAATTGAATAAAATTAGTAGAGTAAAGTAAAGATGATTAATTAACATAAGGTTTGATTTGGTTCTGGCAATTTCTCAAAATGGGTTACTAAAAAGTAGCCTATCATTTCATATTTTTGATATCTACTTAACACAATGAATAAACACACTACGTAATACAGAACTTCATATGCACATCGGAATATTCCCTCTCTTTCAAACATCAATTCATTTGGAATCAACGCTCTTCTCTTTAATAAGTCATTAGAAAACAATGCAAAAAGAACTGATTGAATATAATAGGCAGCTATAAAGTGAAGAGATTAACCATTTTAAAAACTTACTGATTATGGATCCACGATTGTTATAATATTGAAGGTTATTAGAAATGCCTAATTATCAAGTTCTATACCAAATTTATTATTATCAAAGCATAATATTCCTTATAGCAGTTCTGTCTAATGTAACGACCTATCTATCCCAGGGATGTGATTTGAACATTGGTTTTCATTAGGATGAATAAAATTATTGCAACTAATAATTCTGTGAATCCTAAAATTAGCCCATACACAAAAGCTAGCTATTCATAATATGGTTTCTGAAATTTATGAATGAAATCTTTACATCATCTAATTTCTTCCAGAATATATAGAAATATAGTCCAGCTGATACGAAAGCTACTTATAATACACATAGCAGCATTTTTAATTAGTTTTGCGTCATATAATATTAAATATAATTTTAATCACTGAGAATTTTTAAGGCTCTTATCTTAAAATAATAGGTTTATAAATTATTATAAGAGAAGAAGATTTTGAATTTTCTTATTACCTTTGATAAGAACAATATTCTTAATATGATTTAGATTTTGGATTTAATTATAAAAATATAAGAATTATAAATTTTTTCTCAATTCTTGATGTAAAAATAAAATAATAATGAATATTAATTTTTTATTTATAAATTAATGATTTAAAGTTAGTCATATCAATACCGCTTTGGATCTGAACCTTTGCATGTCATTGTCAAAAGTTTAAATTTACCAATCTAATTTGAATATGTTCAAGAAATTTGCATTTTTGAACAATTAATAAAATTAGTTTAGATTTCAGAAAAACTTGAAAATTATAGCAAATATTTCACTAATTCATTTAATTAATTAGAATAGCTAAAACCATTCTATTAAACAATCTAATCATCTTTTAATTAAGGAATTGACAAGAAAAATGATATTTGTGAACATTGCAATAATATCTAAAATTTTATTATCCAAAATTAATTCAAATACTTAGAACATGAGAAATTACTATCTGTATCTGATATGCTATTAGTAGAATTATTAGAGATTGTTTCCAATATGTATCCCAATTTACTATATAATCATTATCAAATTTTATATTAATTTTTAGCAAAAGTCTAATCAAACAATTTTTTGTAGAATTATTATTTTAATGTTGATTTCATGATGAAAGATTTCTCACCAAAAATTAGAAATGTTTAAAATATTTTAAAAGGAATCATATAAACAAATTTACCTACTTTCCACGATTTTGCATAATGTCAAGGAATATTATACAGATACAAAGAAGATGGCAAATAATTTCCAGATAATTGTCCAGTTAGCTTGTTTCCATTATATGTATACTACTAATCTATATTATAAATTAGATAAATTATGATATTATAAATGATTTAAAGAAAAAAACCATCTTATAATAAAAAGTAGTTGCTAAGATGGGTATGGATTTTGAATGGTATTCAAGCATTTTGGGTAGATTGGCAAAACATGATGAATTCATTAGAAGAATGATTTCAATATAAGCCAAAGTAGAAAAATCATAAACGAAGTGTCCATATACAATTTGCATTGTTAGAAATGATTTTTTGCATCATACTTCTTTAAATTAATGGATGTAGGTAGAATATAATTGTATAGCCATAAGTTTTGGATTCATTTCAGATAGAGTTCAGAAATATCATTCTCTTTTATTTGATTCTTATTATAAGTAAATAAGAGAGAATTACAAAGTAAAAGTGAAACAAGACTTAAACCATGATATTATGATTGATGCATTACATAAAGCATATGAATTGTATAATAATAAAAATGCAATTGTTTTAATAATAACAGCAGAATTTGAAGGGAATGTATATGATTAAAGATACATAGAAAAAGGATTAGCGAAATTAGGAATTTTAAGTAAAAGAACTACCTTTCTTAAATTAATTGGTAATATCACATCAGAAAATGGAATTCTAAATGCTTTTGGATAAGAGATAGCATTAGTGTATTTTAGAACTGGATATACTTTTGATCAATATGAAAATGAAGTATATATTGCATAATATTATTTTAGGAATGTTGGAATATAAGAGAAATGATAGAATTAAGTAAATCTCTTAAATGTCCTAGTTTGAATACTTAATTAGTAAATTTTAAGAAACTCTAACAAATTTTATTAGATGAAACTTAAATTTAGAAGTTCTTAACAAAGGATGAAGCTAAAGTGATAAGTGAGAATTATTGTAAAATTTGGGGTTTTGATCATGAAGATTAGCATCAAATGGTAATTTGAATTCTTTTAATATTTTATTAGTTAATTGAGATGATATAATAGAATCCTCATGATTATGTGTTAAAACCATAAAGAGAAGGAGGAGGAAACAATTATTATGACGATTAAATACTTCCTGAATTGTCAAAATTGACTCCTGAGTAACGAACTGAATTTATTGTAATGGAAAGAATCAAACCAATTCCTCGTATTGGATTCATGATGAGAAGAGGATAATTGGATACTTAAGCTGTAATAAGTGAAATAAGTGTGATTGGATATTTTATAAATGAGGGAGAAAATATATTAGTGAATGAAGTTGGTGGCTACCTAGTTAGGACAAAAAGATACTTAGATAATGAAGGAGGAGTGGCTGCAGGTTATGCGGTAGTTGATTCTTTTATGGTATCTGATAGTTGATTGATGGTTAATTATTAAATAATTATTTTGATAATTGAAGTTATTTTATTAAGGCAAACAAATATTATTATTAATACAGATCACAACAAATCTGTCAATAGAGTTTCGAAAGTTTTAAAATTTAACTAGATAAATTAAAATATATAATACATGAGGATGATCGTATATACTAAAGGCTTCTTATAATTCATTTTCTCTTGAATTATATAGATTCACTAATGTAGATAAAAGAATAAATTTTTTGACTGTTGCATATAGATTGAAAATGGTTTCAATATTTTGAGAAGTTAATAATTCAGTCCTATCAACTGAAATGACTAAAAACTCTTAAAAATCCATCTTATCTTTGAGGGACAGTAAATTAAAAAGAGAATTAATTTATTCTTCTCTTTCTGGATATAATGTTAAACATTCATTCTTTGAAATTTTTCCATCATAATCTATATCCAGATTCTAAAATACTTTCTATAATTTGATTTTCTAATCTTCAAATTAATTAATAAATAACAACAATAAACATTATTGTAGAACACTTATTTTTTTTTTATTTTTATTTCTCTCTAAAATTTGATCAAATTGATCCATTGCATTAGTCTTTGGTAGAAATTGATCTTTTAATGCTTCTTATAGAGTAATTCTTTTTTCTGGACTAATATGTAAAAACTTTTCCAAAAACTCTTTAATTGAAGAATTATCAAGATGCACATGTTTCTTGATTCTAATCTATTCTATATCTTTAATAATATCCTAAGCATTTGTTGTCTTAAAATATCTTCCACACATAATATTATGTGCTATCATTCCTACAGCCCAAATATCTCTTTCTTTTGTATAAATAGTTGGATCCTATGTACATTCTGGGGCAATATATTCAGCATCATGATTTGTAGGTTCATGTCTTATAAAGATACTCTGAATATCAACCAATTTAACTAAATCATTATTTCTTTCAAACGCCCCTAACCATAATGCTCCATGTATTAAATTTTTACTATGCAAGTAACATACTATCTCTATTATTTATTTTAAAATAGAAGCCTATCTTTCAGGAGATTCAAAATATGAAATTGGAACTCCCTAAGCACATTCCTTGATAACTATATATTAAGATTTGTCCTCCAAAATTTCTATAACATTTGTGATATTTGGATGTTGCTAAACATATAATTATTATATAACATTACCAATTAACATCGCAATAATTCATCAACATAGAATTTTGTTACTTTTGTGTATTCCAAAATATCAGCATAATGCAATTTACCTGTCATATTATGTTGAACTAATATACTCCCTCCAGGAATTTTAGAGAAACTGTTCTTCTTACTTTATTGAACAGAATAAAATTTAGAAAAGGCTGCTTTCTTTACGGTTGCATTCATTTTAAAAGTTTTTTTATGTTTACATGTTCTTACCTGATCTTACTCAAGATTTTTTAAATCAACCATTGGAGTTGAAAATCTACTTTTGAGAGCCTAATCACTTGATGCACTGTTGAATTAAAATTGCTAACTTCTTAAAGATTGTCTTTATGAACTTATTGGTGTCTTTTTATCTAAATTAGCACTTTTGGGTTAATTATTTTATGATTTCTTAACAGTATCAAGATTATCATTGTTAGGGATTTGGATTTCAAGATTGGGTTTTGTTTATTGTGTTTTTTTTGTTCCTTGGCAAGTTCCCATTAATATTATTATTTTAAGAAATCAGCATAATTAATATCTTAAATATAAGAAATTTAGGTTAAATTAGAAATTGTAAAAGATAAAAATAATGTGATATATCTCTATTTTACTACATTTTTATAGATTATAATAGCGAAAATAAATAAAAATAATTAATTATTATAAAATTAATATAAATAAACCAATAACAATCTAAAGATGAATTATAATACACAACAATTCACCAACTTTGTATGATTTTTCTAATATGATCATGTTCCTTTACTTTTTTTTCAAGTAGCGCTTTTGCAAGTTCCATAAGATGAAAATATTATTAAAAATTAAATTCTGGATGTTTGTTTTTAACTAATTTAACAGCCCAACTATCAAATAAGAGAAGAACATCTGAAATATCACTGATAGCAAATGTATTAGTATAAAGATTACGATTTTTGGGTTATCCAGGAAAAGCCAATATTAAATGAAGTAGAGTAACACCCAAAGCATAGAATTCATCCATTTTATCATACTCTTTGTTAATCTAAGAATTGGCTGTAGCATAACCACTAGTGCCTGAATTAATAGTATTTCTTGATTTAATAGAGTTTAGATCTTAATCATTTAATTTCTCATCTGTGATAATGGAAAGTTTAGATTCTCTTACATCTTTTCCTTAATCAAAATCAGCCAGCATGACTTGGAGTTGGCAATCTATACCATAAGTAACAAATATATTCTCAGGTTTCAAATCTCTATGTACAATACCTCTTTTGTGTATGTATTCTAGACCATCCATAATTTATAACATAATTGTTTTGATTTGTTCTATCTTTTCTTTACAATTCATTGGATTTAGGTAATAATAAGCATAATTGAGTAGATCATTAGTTTGATGTTTAAGTCCAGGATAAGAACAATATTCAGACATCAAATAAAGTGAGTAACTTGATTCTTCTTCTTCAATCCACCAATCATAAAGAGTTAGAACATTGGGATGGTTTAGTTTAGATAAAATTTTAGCTTCTCTAATTTTTCTTTAATCATTTGTAATTTCTGATAAGTTTACAGTTGAGAATACATCGAAAAAGGAAATGACATTAGAAGCTAATTAAGACTACATAGACATTATATAATTATACTTTTTTTACTGCATAAATCTAATCATCTTTTATTCTATAAACAAAAAAGATTTGAACTCCAGATTTTAGTTCATTCTCATTTGTTTTTTAAAGGATAAGAAATTACTTTTTAAAGTAATCCTTTTTAATAAATTCTTATTTGAGCCAGTTAGTTTAATGACATAGAGGCAAACTTCTTTTCATTTAATTTTCAACTTCACCTTCATTCTGGGATATAGTCTTTGAACCTGCACTATTTTGTTTAAATTACTCTTTTTCTGATTTCTCTTTAGTCAAGAGAGGTGATGTAAACTCTGGACTCGATTTACTGGGTTTGTTCCTTTCATCAATAGAAAAATAGTTGGCTATAATTTTTAGATCTTCTTTATTAAAATTCAAATTTATCTGGCGGTTATCTAAGCAACTTGCTATAGATTGATGGAGATAGATGAATACTGTAGATTTCAATTAACCTGTTGATGTAATAAAACCTATATTCATATCTGAATAGAAAAGTCTCATCAATTGTTATTGCTCTTTCTAATTATCGTAATCATTGATACTTGCCATTGTTCTTTATCTTAAATCTTCTAGGCTTTTATGAGAATCTTTTGTACACCCTTATACACTGCTTTCTCCATCAAAAACTAAAGATGCATATCTTGTTCACTTATATATTTATCCTTTCTAATCTAACAGATTACAATGAATTCTGAGAAGATAGTTTTCTCTTCTGAACTTAAAAACTCTTATTTATTTCTATTATCCAATTCCTAATTCTATTGATATTCAATCTTTACCAACAATGCCTCCAATCCTCCCTACTCCTACCTATCTACTACAGTATTAGAAAATCGTTTATCATCATCTGTCTATTCATTAATGAATGTTTGATCTCCTTCTGTGAATTTTTAATCATCTTCATATTTATTCAGATGCTCTCCTTAATTCATATTATTATAATTTAAATTAATAAATGTCTGAACAAGAGTATGAAGCAGAACTCATCATTTGGATAGTCTCATAAGTAGTAATTGTAATTCTGGCATTTATTTTATGTGGTTGCCATTATAATGAAAGACGCAAGTTCAAAAATAAAGTATTTTCATCTTTTGAGAAGTTTAGTTGATTGATTTTAGAGATATAAGAGATACAAATCAATACAAAAAGATTTAAGTGGATCCAATGTTAGCACCTTTAAATGGATGAATGAATAAAAGAACATGACTTTTTAATATTATATTTGATTTTTATACAAAGTCAGACAATTAAACAACATTTCTTGTAATTTATTACAAGATTACTAATATAAATGTTAAAAATAAAATATATTTATAATCAAAAGTGTATTATTATGTACATTAGTTTATTTCATAATAATTATTATTAAATACTTAAGTATTAACACATCATCTTTTTACCTAAGAACAATTAAATTAATTTTCACAATCTTTTAATTACATATATTTAAGGTGATTAAAAAGGAGATTGGTTTTGAATTTATTATTAAAAATAATATAATCGAATGGCTAGTAAAGTTTCAGGAATGTTTTGGACTTGGGTGCATTCTTCAACGGGACCTAAAACAACACATTTTTGGGCTCCAGTTTGCAATTGGTTTTTCCCAATTTAAGCATTATATGATTGGAATAGAGATCCTGCAAAAATCAGCAAAGAAATGCAATGTGTTTTAGTTTGTAAGAATCTCTCAAATAATAAGGCTATTCATCATTATTTATGAGATGGGCATTAAGAATATCTCCACAAAGCTACATTTTGTTCAGCATGCATCTATTTAACGCAACTTTATAGGGAAGATTATTAATTAGAAGATTAACTTGGGAATCAAGTCAATAATAAAAAGCCATAGAGGACAAACCAACTAATTGATTGTCTATTTAGAGTATTTCATATATATAAATAAACATATATAAAAATAATGTAAAACTGATTTAGACAAATCAATAGAGAAATTGAAGAATGGATAATTATTAAAGAAAAAGATAGAAAGCAATTATTTTCCAAAATAAGGAAATGTCCAAAGAATTGAGCGGGTAAAGAATTTGGTTAAGATGTGCTAACTTAATTCTTATTAAGGAATAATGTGAGTTGTGTTCTTAGAGCACATTAAGTAATAATCGAAGAGTATCAAAGTATATACAAAGATTAATAAAAGCCAATTTTCTCTGCTCCTAATTATTGTTATAGATGTAGTGGTAATTCAGGAGCTGTTTGCGAAGTTATAGATAAATTAGAGATGAGAGCTTAAAACATTTTAAGTAGGTGAAAATTAAATGAAGAATGATTAAACAAAAATTTAAATCATAATCCAGATTAATTTTTATGAATTCTATTTTCTACAATTATTGTTTCTAAAAAATTAAGAAGGATAAATCTCCTTATTTTGATATGTTAATTTTTTAGAAACATGTTTATAAATATAATTTTGAATAAATTCTGTATAAATTCTGATTTGATGAAATAAATGTTACACATTTCAATCAGAATCTATAAATTTAGATATCATATATTTTAATGCCTCCAAAAAAATAAGCTCCTTAAGTTTTAAACTAACCTCCATTAACAACCAGAACAACTAGATCTAAAAAGGTTGATAAAGCAGAGGATAAAAAATAGTATTCCACTTTTATAATATTTTTAGAGAAGTTATTGATAAAGCTGTAAAAGATGTTTCAAAATCGAAAGATAAAGATATTTCAAAAGATAAAGATATAAAAACAAATGGGTCACCAAAAAATGTTCCTTCAAGAAAGAATTCAAAAAAGGATTCTAAAAAATCAACTTCTCCATCTCCAAATAAAAATGGTTAACATGATAATTAAAAGAATGATAATACTCCAAATATTACTAAAAGTACTCAAGGTGCCCCTGTTGATAAATATTTTGATGATTAAGAGAATTACGAAGTATACTAAGAGAATGGTAAAATTTATGATTGCTTGATGAATCAAACAAATATTATTGGTGATAATAATAACAATAAATTTTATGTGGTTTAATTATTAAAAAGGAAAGAGAAGGGTAAGAGATAATTTTTATTTTTAGACTTTTTTTATTTGTATACAAGATGGGGTAGAGTAGGTCTTGAAGGTTCATCAGCAAAATAATCATTTTTAAAAGCTGAATCTGCAAAAAAAGGTTATGAAAGTAAAGTGAGATAAAAAAGTGTTAAAGGTGAGTATAGAGTTTTGGAAAAGGATTATAGTGGTGAATAAGATCCAAAAGAATTGGAGAGATTGGAAAAACTTAGAGAAGAAAGGGAGAAGGAATCATATAATAAAAGCAAATTACATACAAAGATAAAAGATCTTGTAAGATTAATTTTTGATATGAAGATGATTAATAATTAAATGAAAGAGTATTATTAATCTATTAATAATTAGTATTGGTTATGATACTAAGAAAGCACCTTTAGGAAAATTAGCTGTTACAACAATCAAAAAAGGATTTGATGTTCTTAAATAAATATCAGAGGAATTATAAAATAAACATCCTGATGATACTGTTTTACAAAGACTTACTAGTGAGTTTTATAGTCAAATTCCACATGATTTTGGGTATTTAAGAGCTCCTGTTATTAACACTCCTTAAATGGTTAAAAATAAATTAGATATGTTGGAATCAATTTAGCATATACAAATTGCTACTAAGATTTTAGAAGAAAATTCAGAAGATACAAATGCTATTGATGAAAATTTCAAAAAATTAGGAATAAATATGTAATTCTTAGAACCTACTGATGAAAAGGTTTAAACTATTAAATAATTTGTATAAAACACACATTGTGACAGTCATAAATAATATGGATTAGAAGTGCTTGATGTTTTTGAATTGTAGAAAGAGTAAGATGATAATAGATTCAAAAAAGAATTAGGTAATAGAATGTTACTATGGCATGGATCAAGACTTACAAACTTTGTCGGAATTCTAAGTTAAGGTTTGAGAATTGCACCTCCAGAGGCTCCAGTTACTGGTTATATGTTTGGAAAAGTAAATAATATATTTTATACACAAACAGGGTGTTTACTTTGCAGATATGGTTTCTAAATCAGCAAATTATTGTGCAGTTACAAAAGAAAATAATACAGGACTGATATTATTATGTGATGTAGCCTTGGGAAACACAAATGAGAAGTTTTATTCAGATTATTATGCTAACCAATTACCTCAAGGCAAACACAGTACTTGGGGAAGAGGTAGAACAATGCCTTCTCAATCTGAAAACATACCATTCCCAGGTATGCCAGAAGTCAAAGTGCCTATTGGAAAAGGAGCTCCTTCTGGTGTTCTTAATGTAAATAAATCATATAATGTTTAGACATCTTTATTGTATAATGAATTTATTGTTTATGATATTGCTTAAATCAGATTAAAGTATTTAATCAAGATGAAATGGAATTATAGTTGAAATTCTGTGTGTATTTTATTTATTAAATTAAACATATGTTATAAATATTTTTAGTAATTAACATACTATTTGCAAGAAGAGTAAATCAATTAGGTTAATTATTAACAAGAGATAAAATACCAGTTGGAGCCATTTTGACTATATCATATGATGGATTAAAGGTTGTTTGCAATGAATAAGGATATTTCCTCTTAAAGCAGGAGAAGTTTGATGTTGATGTGCTTGGTTTATTTAGATAGACATTTTATCCAAGTCATCTATAAACAACATTCATTATTGATAATAACCAAACTGCAATCCTTTAAATAAGTGGATTTGTAAATCAACCAGCCAATCTCACTTTAAATGTAAATTAACCACTTAATTTGAAATAAAAGGAATATGAAATTAATGGAAAATTCACTATTAAATTTGATATTATGAAATTGCTGGTTTATTCTGCCAAAGTGTTATTATCTGCAGAATCTTTCAAAAACAATTCATAGATTATTTATCTTTATGGATCATATCAGTATGATTTAGGAATTATTGAATTAATTCCTGCAGAAATAGATGTAAAACTAAAATTTAATTATAATTTTGATACTGAATGTTATTTAATGTGTACTAAGTTTAATGGGAAATTGTATGTATTATAAAATCATACATAAGAGGGTATAATAGAATTTAATGGAAAATTATTTGATGAGTGGCCATAGTAGTGTCTTTTATATTCTGATAAAGGAGAGGGCAAATTGTTGGAATTGGAAGGACCAATATCAGATTTGGCCAGGAATGATTTATGAGGAATATTAGAAGTTATAATATATTAATAATATAAAAAAAAATATGATGACTGGTAATATAAACCCAGAATATCGATATCTCAGTATTCTTGCAAAAACTTGGAATGAAGTTTATTTGGCAGAAAATCTTTAGACCAAACAAAAGTGTTGTATAAAACAAGTGTTGATTGATGAGTAATTGAGAGAGAGATTTTAGTTGGAGATATAGATCCTACAAAAAATAAAAGCTTATCCACATCCAAATATTATATCCTTTGAGGAAAGCTTCTATTATGAGAAAGTGACTACATAGGATAAAGTACTCATTCATCTCTTAAATGAAGGCAATTACTTTTGGGTGTATTGTCATGGAATTGGGAATCACCAACTTATAACAATACATCTAATCAAAAAAATAGTCAGATCCAGAGTTTAGGTTTCAAGAGTATGAAGTAGCTGATTTCTTTGTGACTATGATCAAAGCACATTCACATTTATAAGAAATTAAAATAGCACATAGAGATATTAAACCAGAAAATATTATTCTTTTCAATGATGAAAATCTATTGTTTAAGGTTTGCGATGTAAAACTTTTAATTTAAAGACAGGTTGGTTTTGGTACTGAGATTATTGATGAAGAATAAAGATCAAGAACTATTGGTGGCACAGTTTTATATTAAGCTCCAGAAGTCTATCGAGCATTTAAAAGAAGAAAACATCAAGCTAAATATAATCCTTATAAAAGTGATGTTTTCTCACTTGGATTGGTATTCCTATTGTTTGCTACCACTTAAAATATGACAAAACAGGTATCATATTCAATTCTTATATTAGTAAAGAGAAGAATTATTTGATGATGAAGTAAAGCTCTAAAATTATTTAAAAGAAAGACGAAAACAAATTAAAGAATTATATCCAAGAATCAAAGGGGCTTCTAAAATTTTAAAATTGATGTTAGATATCTCCCCTGATTAGAGATATGATTTTTCTTAATTAAGTTAAATAATTGAAGAAAGATCATATTTAGATGTTAAATCTGTAAAATGATTATCATTTAAAATAGCCTGCTAAAATCAACCATAAACATTTATAATCTATTTCTAATTTGGATGATTTCTAATTAGAAATTAAAAATAAAGAAGATGTATAATTGGATTTAAATGGAATGTAAAATAAGTCATAAGATGAATTACTTAAATTCTTAGAAACTATAGCTTAGCAAGTTAAAAATTTTTAAATGATTACATTACAAATAAAATTGGAAATGAGTTGTTTAAATGTGAGAACTGTTGCTCCAATTGAGAAAATATTGAATAGAGCTTAAAAACTGAAAGAATTATAATTACAATTATGGAAGTATTAGTAACTAATTCTATTTATAGTAATAAATTAGGAAATTTAGGATTGTTATTTTTAATAAAGGCAATTATGAAAATGAGTGAATTGAAACGATTAACTTTAGAAATATCTAATAATTTACTTTCAGATGAGGGAATTAATAATTCATTACCTCTGTTAGATGGATTAGTTCAAATGGAAGAGTTGAAATTAGATTTCGGATTGTATTAGTTCTTCTAAATTAATTAAGAAATCATTTACCAATGGATTGTTGTGAAACATTTTTTACACTTATAAGTGCCATGCCAAAACTAAAAAAGCTTGATTTAAGTCTCGAAAGTAATTACATGAATTAAGTGCTTTCTAAATTATTAAAGTAAACAATGAAAAAATTACCACTCCTTTCTCATTTAGCCATTAATTTTTCTAAGTATTTTTTATTTGTAAAAATTCAGTAATCCAATTCATAATGAAGGATTTTATGATCTTGGTGAAAGTATAGCTGATTTAGAGAATTGTGAATTAGTACTTTGGGGTTGTTAAATCAAAGATTTAGGAGTTGAAGAATTTTCTAAGGGATTATCAAAATGTGAGAAAATAAAACATTTAAATTTGACTTTATGGAATAATTAAATTACAAAGAAGGGATGTGAATCTTTGGGTTCTGTATTACCAAAATTGTAGAAATTAAGTACATTAGTAATTGATGTATCTAAAAATCGTATAGAGGATGAAGGAGTAAGATTTTTGGCCAAGGCTATTCATGAGATGTAATAACCATTGAGAGAATTAAAATTTTGGATTGAGAAGTGAGTTTAATATAATAAAATTTAGTGTGTCTTGTTCTTCTTTTGGATTGAGATATGTAAATCGATTTTTGGCAACATAAAAGAAATTGAGAAATATTAGTTTGAATTTTAGATCAAATTAAATTGGGTTGGATGGAATGGAATTACTGTATAATGGCTTTGGTTAAGCTACATAGTTAGAAACAGTAAATTTGATTCTTGATCAGTAATAATTTTAGAATAAATTAGCAATCCATTAGGTGATGAAGGTGTGAACACTTTGTTTAAGGGTTTATGTAAATTAAAAGAGTTACAAAGACTATTTTTAAGTCTTGAGAGTGTTCAGGGTTCTGGAGATTCGGTGACTGTGATGTTATCTTCAATAAAATCTTGGCCTGAATTGAAAGAATTACATGTTAATTTCTTAAAGTAAAAAAATTGAAATAATATTAGAAATGATAATGATTTGGCAGATGATATAAATTTGAAGAACAGATTACTAGAGATATAATCGACTGCAAAAATAAATATTGAATTAAAAACTATAAATTAATAAATAAAGTGATTAATGATCTTAGGATATTTGAATCTATTAATTTATAATTAACGACATATATTTGAATTTTTAATATGAAAATATTAGAATATTAATTAATTAAATTTCAAAAATACAGAAGAATAAGCAATGGTTTAAAAAAATTTATAAGTTTTTATTAGTCTAGAGGAGCACCTAAAAATTAAGTACTTTATGATGGAGATAACAGGAACTCTATTAGAACATATAATGGTAGCTTTTATTAATTTAATATTTTTCAGATAACTCAAACAGATAAGGATTCAAAATTGGATGGGACATTGATCAATCTAGAAAGGGAGATACAAAAATTGCAGGAAAAGTTGGTCAAGATCAAAGAAACTCATATATTCCCTCATATCAAACATAAACATATGTGCCAGTTGTTGAAGTATTCACTAACCTAAATTAGTAAAATCAAGATGAAGATTATATGAAGTAGTTATATATTTAAGAAATGAATAAAAAACAAGAATTAGCTGCTTTGTATAAGCAACCTGAATAATAATATTACTAAGATGCTTTAGATAGTTATAATAATGGAAAACAATATTCAAATAATAATCCTTAAAATACATATGAACAACCATAATTGTTATAATAATCCAACAAATATGATCATTATTAATAACCAAATGTAGAAGAGGAACTTTATAATAAAGTATCTTTTTATAAATATATATATCTTAGTATAAACAAGGAAATAGCGGAAGTAAATAGTAAAACACTGGTAAACCACCAGTAGCTTAATATAATCCAATTACAGGAGTGGCTTATGAGAATGGCTATGCTAATCAAAGAGTTTAAGAACCCTAATAATAATAATAATAGGATGATGCACTTAGTTAATTTAGTTAAAGTATTGAAAATTGTTATTTTAATGTAGTGTAATAACACAAAGTGACTTCAATGAAGAATAAAAATTCAAATATTTTTAATACAGACATTTAGGAGGCTGAGAATATTAATAATAATAGACAAAATAGCAGACTCTAAAATAAAAGAAAAGAATTAGATGATGCTTAATATAAAGGATATGGTATGATATATTAAGTGATTTATTTTTTTTAGGTTAGTTTTATAAGAATCCTATTGACTCAATCCCAACATAATATAGAGAGTAAAAGTTCATAAATAGAAATATGATTGACAATCAAATATTTCCAAAATGATTATATAATTACATTATAATTATATAAATTAATTTAACACGTATAGTGTGTATATAAAATTGCAAAATGATAAAGTGAGAATTCAATATTAAATTTAAAATGAGTTAAGAAACTTTAAATGGAATCAATGGAATATTATAAGATGTACAAAGTTTTGGTTAGGAGAGTTATAGATTTATTAGAAAATGCACTAAACCAGATAAAAGAGGTATATGAATGTACAATTACAAAATAGAGTACATTAAAATTGCATCATCATGTGCTATAGGCTTTGTTGTTATGGGAGCTGTAGGATACTTTATTAAGTTGGTTTTCATTCCAATAAATAATATTATATTAAGTGCCAATTGATTTTTGTTACATTTACATTTTATCATAAATATACATATAATTTGCAATGCAATCATTTATCAATCAATTAAAATAAGCAAATATTTAATAGTTAGTTAGCAAATAGACTCTCAAAGATATTCCTGTTCAATTAAAAGCAATTCGATTAGGTTATGAGATTGAACATAATAATTCAAGTGCATTTTAAGAAATCTTTAAATGTAAAGATAGAAATAATGATATAATTTAATAAGCAATTCAAATTGCAAATCAGAGTTAATTTGATAATTAAGAGATTGTTAAAAATATAAGAATTGAATAATTTTAATATAAGTAGAAATTGAAGAAGATTCAATAGAAATATATGCTGAAAATGGGATTAATCACCTATGGAATATTGTTAAGTTTACATTTGGGCATTCAAGGTTGGTATTACTTAGAGTATGATTTATGGTTGTCAAATCCTGGAATTTCAGAATATCATACAAATAGATTTCGTTGAAATATATTATATTTGAACAAACAATAAATTTATCATCAATGTACTTCTTCTTTCAATTAAGAAACAGCATCATCTACCAACTCATTAAATTGATCTTCATTCTTTATCATATCGAGGATTTCATCAACTGTGAGATTAGAAGGATCAGAAAGTACTTCATTAACTTTCTTCCAATGAGATTTTGTATTTTAGTTTAATTTTGTTTGATTCTATAATACAACATCATTCTAGAAATTATTAATGTTAAAAGATTATTATAATTTATTTGACCTACTCTTCTTCTGTGTTGAAATTTTCTAAATTAGTCAGTAATTCGACTAAATTTTATCTTTTATCTAAGGCAACTGCTTAAATTGGAGCCAAATTTGTAATCTATTATGCAGGAGGAGGTAAGGGAGTTTATCTAACGGGATTAGGAAATTATTATTGAAATGGTCTTCTCATTCTAAGTTCAAAAGTGTTTTATGTATAAGTTGCATCTCTTGTCTTCAGGTTAAGTTGTACCTTTCTTTAAAAATCGCTTCACAATAATTTATGTCTTATCATTATATTATATTTAACTTCATGTTATTAACTTTCAGACAATAAAGTATTTGCTTAGTCTTTCTTTTCATATTAAACCAAACCATAACCTTAATTATTTAGTATTTCAATTACCTCCTTTTATTTTCATCATCTGATAATTTAACACTGACTACTTGTCCCATTTCGTGAAGAAATCTTCTAGTTATTTAAGTTTATATTCAAATCGAATCCTGCAAAAAATAAGTTAGCACCTGTTTCAAAATTCTGAATGTAGGTTATATACATAGAAACTTTGACTTTCCAAAATCAATCTACCTATGCAATTTAACACATCTAATCTATCCAAACTTTCTAAATTCAACAAAAAGTTACTTTTCTGTAATTCCATCTTCTAAATCTGATGTCTGTTTTGATCCTAATAGCCAGGAAACTTAAACACTAAATCAATAAAATTATGATGTTACTTTAATATGGATTTAATAATCAAAATTAAAAAATTCGTTTAATTTTTTATGTCTGTTTTTCTTTGAATTTTACGCTTGCAATTGAGAATTTATACTTATATTTTCTAAGTAAAAATAATATGACATAATAATTGATGAGAATTATAATAATCAATAAATTTCTAATAGAGATTGAATCCACTTTTTGGAAACACATTATTCTTATTTTTTAGTAACAATATGTTTATCTGATTTGATTTTAAGAGCACTGTCCAATTCGTAGTCGCTTTCTTTTGTTGTAATTCCATTACAATCAAATTGTCTTGTATTGCAATTTTCAATTATCTCAGATGAGACTTTACTCTTTGAAATTTATATCTTAATTGGTTAATGGAATTTCACAAATGGATAAATAAGTACATCTAGAAAAACATTAGAAATTTTGAGAACAATCAAATTAATCAAATAAATACTTGAAACACTCTAAAAAAAATAAAAATATTTCTTACATTTATGATTTCAGTGATTATATTACAACATATGAATAGTTCACAGAAAATATAGAACCCTATTATTATGTGTAACTCGTTTTAAAGTTTCCCCTATGGCTTTGATTGACATAACAGACATAAAATCATAGTAATCAATCCAATTCCACCTGACCCCAATATAGCCACTGCTCTACTAAAACTGAATTAATTTTAGAAAATCCTATCTTTAAAATGTTAATTCATACCAAATATAAAAGGAAAGAAAATCAATTAAAAATCCAATAATGTATATTTAAATTACTATTCCAACTCCAATTTTATTCTTATTCAACACTAATAAAGACATTAGCAAACAAGAGGCTAACTATTGATGGACAATCAACATAATATAATAGTGATCAAATTTTTGTATAGCCAAAAGAATCGACAGAGCTAAAAAACAGACAGCCAAACCGAAAAGGTGTGGTTTTCTCATTTGAAATCTGTGTCTGATAAAAATCATCACCAAAAGTGTCAAACTTATTAGGAATTGTATAACTTATAAGATCATTGTTGGCCATTCTTATGATAAACTAATTTAAGAGGAAATTTTTACCTTGAAAACTGTGTAATAAGGTAAACTTGAGAAATAATGTTGGTTGAAGCATAAAACTAAGGTAGAGCATAATGACATAAAGCTTGCATGATTGTTAACTCAATATAAATATTTTAATGTTAATGAATGATAAGATATTAAAACAGCACCAAACCATACATTTTTTTTATAATATTTTTCATTATGGTTTGCTCATACCAAGAATCACTTCACGAGCATAAGCAGTCTACCCAAGTCCTGCATCATTTAATGCAACTTATAATCTATATCTCATATCAGACATTAATTAATTGATGTTAAACCCTGTAACATTAGACTTTTCACAATATTTAATATGATTACTAAAGGTATTTTATCTGCTTTATCATATTTTGTTTGTTTTCTCAATTATCTCGTTTCAGTCTCGCTGATTAATCTCTAAAAATCCTTATCTATATTTGGCCTAATACTGTATCTATTTATCGCATCTTCAATTCTCTAAGCCTTCAATTCAGGTTCCAATTTCTTAACCTCCTATTTTATTTTTTTATCCTCTCTTTTAACTACTTCCTTTTCTTGTCTTTACAGTACTCTTGGTTTTGCTTATTCTATTTATTATAATTATTATTTTTTTGCCATCTCTGCTTGTTATTACTATTAAATTAAAAACTATTGTCTTTTATATTCCTTTTCTGCCTGATATGATAGAGCAATCTCTGCAATTTCAGCTTTATGTTTTAACCATTCATCATGCTTTTCTTAATCTAATTATTCTTATTATTCTCTTTCTTCTTCTTTTTATTATTACATAATTTATTATTTCTTTTCATATTCAACACGTCTATATTTAATAATGAATAATAGGTTTACTTCTCTTCTAATTCTTCTGCTATTCTAATTCTTTATTGTTTTAATTATAAGTATTCCATCCATCTTTAATTCTTTTAAATTTTATTCTATTGCATGTCATTTAATAATTGTTCTGATTTATTTTGTAATTGCTAACATTATAAAATAAGATTACTGAATATTCAATCTTCCAATTACGTTATAAAATTGTCAATCTTTTATTAATATCTTTTTGTTTTCTAATGTAATCAACAACTTCCTATAATTCTGGACGACTCTTTTTTGGAAAATGAAGCATCAATCTTTACATACTATGTAAACTATTTGAAGATCCCAGATATAACATTTCTTCACTTACTTCGATTCTCTCTTTAGGAGTAAGTTTCATTATTTCCAATTAATACCTTTCATAAAGATATTCTAATGCCTTGGCATAATTTTCAAGAATCTCTAATTCTTCATCATCACAATTTTAGGCATATAAGATCAATTCTAAATGGTTTGATTAACATTACTATACTATCATTTAAATATTCTTGCTCTATTCTAGCTCGAAATGAATTGCATATAGCAACATTGCATTATTGCATATCTAAGGTTTCTTCATTCTCTTCATCAACTATTGTAGATTCTTTTTAATATTCTACTTCCAATTTTGAAATCATTTATTATAAGTAATCTTTAAATGAAAATGACAATTCCTTAAATTAAGAGGATTCATTATTAGTCTTCTTATCTAATCTAGGTAATTATTCCTTCTTCAATTAAAGTTGAATCTTCTTTAAATTTTATAATTAATAAATCAACTCCTCTTTGACTTATTTATAATTTTGAGCCCCTTACTCCAATAGAGCAGCTAAACAAAATTTAGGTAATTCTGATTAGATCTCTAAAAGAAGTAATTTTGATTCCAAATCAATATTAAGCATTCTCTCTACTTTCATTAATTGCAAATATTCTTTAGACCATTCTTATCTTTAAACTGATTAAACATTCTTATGTTTCATATCTTTAGACACCTTATAACTTTAAATTTTAAAGATACTTTTTTAATTTAGTTCAACTTGGCTAAGAATTCTTTACTTCTCTCTTCCTCCTCTTCAAATTATCTCTGTAACATATTTATATATATAAACTTAATAAGATTATTATTATTATTATTAACACAAAAATTATATCATTCTCATAAAAGCTCAATTTTAATGATGAATTACTTTAACCACTTTTCATTATTATCTAAAAAGTCTTCTTTTGATTTGTAAATATTTTAGATTTCAACAAATAGATAAAATGTTAAATTAATAATATAACTGACTATATATATATAATTTCATGTTCTTAATTTTAGAAACATCCTCTTAATCATCCTAGCTTCATATGATACTGTATGTTTCTCCTCAAGTTATTCTAATGGGTTAATTACCTAAATTATATAATAATAAATAAATACAGAAGGAATTGCTTTACCATATTGATCAGCTGCATCTAAGAAATCCAATATCTCACTATATGAAGTATCTTTTAGGATAATCATATGTTTAGCTAGGACTTCAATTAAAGCGAGGAAACATCTCTTTACATAATACCATGTATCTGTATTAATCTTTAATATATATTTATTATTATTTACTTTCTTATTATATGGTTCAAGTGATTTGATAACTCTAGAAATACCAAATTCGTAATTATTTTTTGAACAATAAAGAGTTCCTATAACTAAATTGACTATGCATAAATGATAAACTGATTTTTCAGGATCTTAATATTGTGATTTCTCTTCTTCTTTTTCTAATTTCCGCATCAATTCTTCAGCATCTTCATTTTGATTTACCATAATGTAACTAACACACAAATTTGCAATCACTATTGCAGTTAATGATAATAAATTATCACCATTCTTCTTAACAATAGGTTCATAATAACGTATAGCCTCTCTATATTTGTTGTCTTACACATAAAATACATGTGCCACATTCAATTTCCATACATCATGATCAGCACAAAATTCTGCTGATTATCTAAATAATTTTTCCACTTATGAATAATTATCCTTATCCCAATATATTTTAGCCTATGCCATTAATACAGGAATAAACTTCTCTAAACAATCATCAAATTCCTTAAGAGATTTCTTAATTCCCTCATTATCTCTATTCAACCTAGCATCCTAAATTGATTTAGTTATCCTTCTTAAAGTGTCAATATGTTTGTTTGCCAAGATCTAAAATTTTCTATAGGATTCTTCCGGACTTGCAGCACTCAATATTAATGCATCCACAAATTCAAAGTCATCTGAACTAATAGTTTTGAATGTAAGATCAGCATTTTCAGCTAGAATATCAGCTGCCATATCAAAATAGCTATATTTGCAATACAATAGTAATAAATTTGAAAATGTTTCAGGTGGAAATGGAGGATTTTGTAATAAATGATTCAATTTCTTAAAACCTTCAGCTGTTTTCTCTTCAATATTCATCAAAGCTTAATTCATTAAAGTAACAGGATCCAACTCATCTTCTTCTCTTGGAGGCATATCAACCAAAGCTTCTTTTGCTGCATCATAATTCTTAATTGAATATTCAATGGCTGCCTTTAAATTAAATGCTTCAATTAAAGCAGACTCCTTTAATGCTTAAGAATTGCCAACACTCTTGACTTCAATTCCCTCAGCATTTGAACCCACTCCTAAATCTGGTCTTTCCCTTACTCCTCTCTCAATAATTTCTGCTATGTATTTGAGAGATTAAGCAAGTTATTTTTATTTGTAATAACAAAGAGCTATATTGTAGGCTAATTCACAAGAATAACCAGTCAAATTCATTCCATCCTAAAATCGTTGTCTTGCTTCATCAAACTTATTCTCTTTAAATAAAATGCATCCTTCATTGATAACAGAGTCTGGATCATCCATGTTATTTTATTTTAATAATGTCTTAGCATGTTGAAATTCACTCTTCTCATATCGAATTAGAGCTTGCAATTACACCATCTTGCCTTAATATTATGGATTCTCAATTGAAGCACAAACCTTTAAAGCCTCATCATAAAGACCTATTTTTGAAAAACATTTTTACTATCTTTATAATATGACTATGCTAAGTAAATCTTATAATCCTCAATTTCAGGATAATACTTCACTAATTGTTCATAACTATTTTATTTAAACTATTTTCATACATTCCAACAGCAGAAGTGAAATCCTAATTCATGTAATGGCAATATGCAAGTAAAGATAATGCTCTACTCTTGGGGCAAAATTGCAACTCGTAATTCAAATAATTAATAGCTTCCTTATACTTTTGATCCTTTATAAGTGTATATATTATTTTAGTTCGCTATCCTTCAGCAATAGGTTAGACCGGTTGCATTATTTAATTTAAAGAATTATGTAAAAAATAATACTCACATTTATAGGGTTGGGAAGAATAATCCTATTCAAATATATTCACAAATCAACTCAAATTTTGAGTGAATCATTTAAATATATCAATACTGTACCCTCTTATATTTGTTGTAAATTAAGTTAATCATTTGCTCCAAAAAAGAATAGAATTTTTTAATGCTACATCAAAAACTCTGTAGTTATTTGACAATGGTTATATTTTATCTCATGCTTACAAGGACATTTGATAAAGAAAACTTAATTCTATCCAAAAAGATAACTATATTGGATCCATTTTATAATAAATAAAAATCGACCAAAAAAATAAAATATTAACTTTTACAATTCTTTTATTTTATAACATATTTATTCATGTATTTATGTATTCAAAAAAATGGTTTTACATTTGAATAATTCTTCAAAGACATATAATATTAATAATTTTTGTAATTTATATTAATATCTTGAAAATGAAATAATCGTAAAAGGGAATTTTAAAGAAGAATTTACAACAAGATATAGATATGTATTGAAATGAATTTTATTGTAGGAAGAAAGAATTACATTGGGATGAACATACAATATAGTAAAGAATATTCTAATTTTAATAGATAGCAAGATTTAGAGAGAGGATATAAAACCAAAATTGATGAACCTAAAACACCATATGAAGATGAAATTATACAATAAAATCAATAGGAGGATAAAATTGAAGTTGAAGATGAAATAGAGCAAGATTTAATAAAAGCACAATTGAATAAATAAAAATTGCAGCAAGTAAAATAAAGTCCATTAAATATAGTAACATTAAAAGAAACTGGACATAGAAGAACTGAATAAAAGATTAAAAGAGGATTTGGAAAGAGAAAGAAAAAATATGGATGATGATTCTGCAGAAGAAGAAGAAAAAAGAAAAAAACATGAAGAATTTGTTAAAAAAAGAAAATAACACTACAATGAGAAGAATCTAATTAAAGATGCTATGCAAAAAAAATAGTTTGAGGAAAAATGAATTATAATTTATCATTTAATATAAATCAATTGGATAAAAATCTGATTTTCATATTTATAATACTGTATAATATATTATGTTATTCAAATTAAGTACAGTACTTTGGTCTATTTATTATGATTCTAATTTTTAATAATAGTGTTCACAAACAAATAATCATATGAAAATTAGTTTATACTACAGCCATCATAATCTATGGTAATCTTGAATTAATATTAGTCAGATCCATGTATTAAATTACAGAATAATATATAATACTATCTTTGTTCCATTACTATATTTTCCTTTAAGACCAATGCTATATCTATGAATTCCTATTGATAATATTGGATTATGTGCAAAAGTATAAGCCAAAGGTTCTTAATTAGATAGCAAAACAATCAATTTCAAGTTAAGTTTTAGTTGGATCTTAATAAGAGCATGAGATAAATGAGAAAGGCAATGTTTTATTTCAAAATAATATAGATATTTGAACTTGGTTTAAAAGTAATTAGTAATACAAATTATGACAAATAAATAAGATTAACATTTAATATAAATTTCTATTATTTACATTCATTCATATAATATTAATGTTATATGTACTTATTGACTTATAAAATAAAATTGAACTTACAAACAAGAAATTATTTTATATTATGGATTATATATACATTAAACAACATCTTGATAATGATCCCAAAATGTAACGATTCATTAGAAATCGCATTCTTTATCAAACATCTGATACATATCATTATGCAAACTATAAGAAAAGGATGAATCAATCATTTGATTAATCAATACATTAAACGACTTTACAAAAATACAACGACCTCTCCTTTCTTGTAATTGATAAGTTACGGCAATCTCCAACACGTAAATCTTACTTTTCACGACCTACATCAGCAACTTAAAGATCACCTTATATATTTTCAAGTAATTGTGACAAGTTATCACAAAGCACTGCAAACCCAAGAATCGCAAGCAGTTAGGAATTTCAAAAGAAAACTTAACAGTAGCAAGAGATGTGCATAATAGCAAAAAAAATAACCAATTGAATACACATGTAGACAATACAAATTAATAATATGAATTTGATTTACATACTAATATTTATAATGTTTTCACATTCATAACTAGCAAGAAGAGTTATATTATAATAATAATAAACAATATTTAGGTCTACAAAATTTAAGCAATATTAATTCATTTGTTAATTATATGTTTATAATAGAAAAGTGAGTTAAAAAATATTTATGAAATCTTCGTTTGATATTTGATTTTTGAGAATTGTCTAAAAGAAAAAAAAAGATTAACAGACATGCATTATGAGAATTGATAGACTTTTTGATAATTGTAATTATAGATAATTTAAAAAAATAAAATTATTTTAGAGTATATGAAATTATGAAAATTTGTAGAGACTATGATTTATCACTAATATCATTTATAGTCATTACAGAAAATGAATTTTATTAAGATATATTACACTTATTATAAATTGTTGGTTTCATAAAAACATCATATTGTCACTTACAATATTATTAGTCTAGACCTACACTTACATTGATAAATTCTTTTTTTGTATAGTTTAAACACATTATTTTTCTTGATTGATTAATTACTCATATGTTTCAATATATAATAATTGTTCTTCTATCTTCTCCATCTAAACCGAGATCATTTATTTTAAATTTTCATCCATATTTTCAGGCTAGTAACATGGAATAACATCAATATTAGGAGGTAAATTAAGCTTGTCTAATTGTGATTTGAAACAAGCAACTCCTAATTGAATTGGATTACTCACATCATTATGAAATGTAATGTTTTCCTTGAAAATATAAAAAGATAAGATACTTTTGATGGTTTTTTTGGAATAGAAGGTTCCTTATCTAAAGATGGAAATAAGTTGGAATAAGGAAGTTACAAATACATTTTAACGATTTCAGTTAAAGATCGTTTTGTAAAATATTTTGCAATTTCATTCCATTTTTCTTTATGTTTATATACCAATTCTAATAATCGATATATTTCATCTTGTGTCCATGGTGCATATTTTTAAGTCTATTGTAATTATGCTAAAAATAATGAGAAACAATAAATTTACAGAAATCTTCGTTTTTCAAAAATTTAGGATACTTTTTTTCAATGAAACAATTATTACATAGCAATAATGGTTGTAATTGAAATGATGCCAAATTTTCTTTCTTTTATTAATGGAATGGATATGCTTTCATATCACAAATATGACATCTATTTATATATATATAAATATATCTTACTCATAATGAGGATCACTATGGAAATTGATTTAATTGCTTTAGAAGTTAAGCTTTATTCTTTCTAAGAATGTACCATTTTATTGATAAACTTATCCCTAATTTGGAAGATTGTTAGGATTATATTAAAAATTGATTAATCCCCAATGTTCTAAGAAGGTGTAGACTCTTAATAAAGATGAAGCATCTCCACTAATAAAATTGAGACAATCAGTAAATTTAAGATATTTTGTTTGGGTGTTTATCCATTTCTATAAGATGCCATTTCTTAATTTAAGGTAAGTAAGGGGAGTCTTATAGTTACCCTTATAGTATGAATTGTCATTGTGAAAATGTTGATGGAAAAATTCAGGGAGGGAATCCTTTTCAATTTAATGAATGGAATCAATCTGAAACCAACGAGCAGGAGCTGGGATGATTGCTTCCCAATTCTGCAAAAACCAATCCTTCTAAAAGGTTGAAGTCCAATTATTACCTTGCTTTGTGTTGTTTCTTGAGTAATGTTAGTTGTGGTGTTTTCTTTTTTAACAGGTGGAGGAATTGGCTATGTTGAAGGCTTTTGGATCATCTTTCTCTATTCTGTTTACACCTCCAGTACTTCATACCCAGTTGACACTTTATGGAGTAAAATTGTAATTTGTGAATTTCTGCTTTCAGGTCTTCTGTTGTACATTCCTAAAAATAATAGAATGTAAAAAGTGAGTTTATATTAGAATGAGTGTTGGCATTCAGGAATATGTAAGAGGGAGTTAATCAATATGGAGATTCAAGGTTGATTCCAATTGTTCCCTCTAGATCATAATCCTGTTACCTCATATACTCTAGAGACTCAAAATGTGTTCCAATTAGATTGGAAAACATAATGAATTTCATCTAGAAAAGTATATTAAATTATTTATATCAAATATTTTACCTTTTTGAATCTAATTTGCTGAAATGTTTTGTTCTCTAAAAGAAATAATTTATCTTTTTAAAAATCCAATAGAGAACTAAATATGCCAAGAAATTCAATATCAAAAATCAAATAGAACACTTTTTATTGTAGATATCATATTATAAACATATATAAATTACATTAATAAAATAGTCTGTCTATCAAGATTAAAAAATCTCTTGAAGTAATTTATTAAAAATATTATAATATGAGGATTCAGAAATTAAGGCAAGCTAAAGATAATTAAATTTTTAAATTATCTTGATAGAAATAGAATAATACTACATTATTTTAAAATTTACCTTAAAATGAGTCAAATCATTTTAACTTAAACAATATTTGAACATTAATAGCCTATTGTAATTAATTAATTTAATGAATCTTATTCTCATTTCACTTGTTTTGAATTGTTTGAAAATAGACATTATAAATCTCTACAATAAAATCTTAAAATATATTAATTTAATGTATTTATTTAATTTAAACAAGAAGAACTAATAATAATTTGACTTATTAATGAATCAAATATGACTGTATATTTCATGACTTAGCTTAATGATAAGATTGATATAATAATGAGTTTATCCATCATTATATATTAAATAATTACTAAAATCAAAAACAGAATTCCATGTGCATTATACTCTAACAATTAATGATGGAAATAAATTGTATGTTAATATGAGAGAAGCAAGCATAAATTATGAATTTTTACTATATATTCACTTTAGTTAAAATCAAATATAAATTGACCTTATATATAGTCTCCGATTCAAAGAATGTTGTTAATGGAAACAAGGATCTCACTGCTTGTTTCTTAAATTTTGCCAATCATAATCTGATAAAGGATAGTTTAATTCAATCGATATTTTGTGGATTGATGATAATTTAGTAATATTTGGAAGTGTTAAAAGTAATTCCAATATTAAAATTTTGGAATAATAAAACGTCTTAATTTAAATTATTGCAAATTATTTTTGGCTATTGAAATTCTATTTGTTGTTAAAACCTAGAATATTTGAAGGTTACATTAATCTTTTGTGCTTTATGAAATCCTAATATTTTGTTAATAAATTATTATATAGATAATTAGAAAATTAATAGAATTAAAGGTTATGCTCATTATGTTTTATATTTATTAATACAGGATGTATAAAATATATATATATATTTTAATAGATACTATATAATTCTAATAAGCATTTACATTAAATAGAAATTTCATATTTGATTAACGTGAATTACAATAAGAATACTTAATCAATATTTTATATTGAAATGATTTGTATTTTTATTGATAAGATTGTACAATATGAAAAGTGACAATAACCTAATCAAGTTGAAATTATGCACTGTTTTGTAATTATGAATTTTATCCTAAAATATCTTATAATTTGTTAATATTTTTACGCTTAATATATGATTACATTAAAAAAAATTCAATAAATATTATTCTGAGAAGAGATGAAAGATTAAAGGTAATAGGTGTGATATTTTAAATAAATCAAATAAATTATTTTAGTTTAATAATATATAAAACTATAATGGGAAATAATTTATGTTATTCAAAGAGTGGTATGCATCATACAATGTCTTAATTATTATGTTAATAGAAATTGAATGAATGTGATATCATTTTAACAGCAGGAAATATAGAGAATGAGTCAGTAGAATGTATAGTTTAACCGACTGATCAGCAATTTTCAAATATTCCCTAAAATGATAAACCAACATTTATACCAACAAATGGGAATTGTATTTTTGTAGGTTCGATCCAAAGTAAATAAAAAATAAAAAAATTAGAAAACAAAAAAAATTATATTTTAGCTGTTGTTTAAGATATTAATGAAATAAGTATCTACGATTAATAGGATGAAGAAAGATAATTAATGTATGAAACCATTTAAAATTGTTTGAAAATGGTATCTATTAATTAAAATTAGGCAAATTCCAGATAAATTAGATCTATAGCATTCCCAGTATTCTAATAAAAAGATCACACAACATCAGCAACAATAATGATTATGGCAATAAAATTATATATCACTGAATAGAAGTCAAATACAGTTACTAAAATTTGTATTTCATTAAATGTAAGAAATTTGATCCTTATAGATTTATTTACTTTTAGCAAATAGAATAGGTGGCTAGTTTTAAGTGGGTATTTTAATAAATATTTGAATAACACAACTTAACAAAATCCAAATCATACTCTAGTACAATTAATCCTGTGTTTATGGAGGAATATAAATCTATAAGGTTAATCTAATAATTAGCTGTCAAAGAAGGAACTCCTTGATAAAAAAAAATGAGAGTAATTTAATAATATAAAAAATTTGATGAAAATATAAAAATTCGTTTTCTATGCATATTAATAAATTAAATGAAGATTATTGCATTACTCTGTGTTGTGATTGCTTTGTCATCAGCCACTGAAGCCATTGACATCTTTAATACAGTACAAACTTCGTAATAGTTAGTTACCAAAAACAGATTTCGGAAGAACAATATTGCAAACTGTCTAATTGGAATTGTCAAATGGATCAGCAGTAGATTCTGTTGTTGAATCATTGAACGAAATATTGAAATCAGCTGAATAAGAAAAAGGAGCTATTCAAGCTAATTTAAGAAATAGATAAGCTTAATGTTAAACAAGACAGGATGATGCTGTGGGTGTTATAGATAGAGCAAATGCCAAGAGAGCTGATGATGAAAGAAAATGTATTCTTCCATTCATATGCTAGTACCATTAATCAATGAATAATTGATTAGTAAATAAGAATAAGCATTAGTAAAGGATTCTGAAGAAGAAAGAAATAATGATAAACTTTCACTTATTACAGCTACAAGAGAATAACAAAAATAAGATTATTAAGATAGAAGAAATGAATTAACTAATTATGTTGCAGCTTTGGGAGAAGCAAAATCAATTGTTTCTGGATTAGGTTCTGTTAGCTTCTTATAAGTCAGTTCAAATGAACATTATTCTAAATTCAGTATATATGATTATCTATTATTTTTTAAGAGGAAGCATATCCAACACCTAGAGGTTATGGAATCATGGTTGAATTGTTATTAAAAGCATCAACACAAGCCAAAACACCAGAATAAGTTGAGAAACTTGTTGCTACATTATAAGGATTAATTGATTCAATCTATGAACTCCAAAAATAAGAATTATTGGTTGATGATGCAAGAGAAGTTGAATTCATTAGATAAAGGTACTTTAACTAAATGTTATAGATAGAGAAATCTTACTTTTAGCTAATCAAACTTTGGCTGCATCAGTAGCAGAATTGAAGGCTTAAGTCTTACATTTATAATAAGATATTGTTGAAGTAACAAATGATGTTAATACTAACAAATAAATTGCATCTATCAAAACAAAGGAACTTAATGATTGGGTCAAAACTTGTGAAGATGAAGAGAAGAATCTTAGAGGCATTTTTGATAGTAGGTAATTAATATTAATAATCCTTTAGAGTTGGACAAGAGGAAACAGTTAATTAAATACTCATAATATTCAATTCAGGTTTAAGTTAAGAATTAAGAAAATCAATTGCAGAAATATAACTAAATTGATAAAGCAAAAATCAATATCATAAATAGGATTATTCAACCTATATTTTATCTCCAACCAGGAGTGGCTCTTCTGCCAGCTCCTAGTAAATTTCCTCCAAAAGTATCTGCATATTTTCCTTGATCAATTTTTGGATCAAATTTTTATCTTTTTTATAATTCTGCTGCTTTGGTTGTCTCATTTAATTTTGATTCAACATAAGCAAACTTAATATACTTGTCTTCTTCTCTTGCTTATTATTTAATCTCTTAATCAAATTATTTCTTTTATTTCTATTCAAGAATACTCCTTTTTTTTTCAAGTAATTAATTTTCTTTCATTTTAATTCTTTCTATTGCTTCTTAACTAACATATCTTCTAGACATTGTTTCTACTTATTTTAATTCCTATTCTCTTTATTTTTCTATTAATTTCTATTCCCTATAGTATTAAACTTATAGTTTTTTATCATCTCTTTCCTTCTTTACCATTTCAAATTTCTATTTGTCAACGTCTTTCTATGTTTCATACTCAATTTCATTAATTGCTTTCTATGTAACTCTCTTAATCTTCCATTACTTAATTTCTTCTTTCTATTTATCTCTCTCCTCCTTTGGAATCAAAGGCTTTTTAACTTATTTCTATCTTTCAATTTCCTATTATTATTATTCTTCTTGTAATTGAATTTGTTTATTTTCCTCCTTTTTTCTTTTATATTCTGCAAGTAATTCTTTCTTTTCTTCTTCCAACTATTATAATAAATTGTAATTATCAATTTAATCCATCAATTAATCCTCAGTAATAAATGGAATAGCCTTGAGACAATCATTAATAAAATTTGGAGAGACTTTGCCTTTATGTTTAGTTCTTACTCTCAAAAATTCTCTATGATCTTCTGGTTCTAAGAGTTTAATTTAATCTATTTTTTCATCTATATAATCCACCTTTTATTTGATCAATCCCAATTCACTAATAGTCTCTTCATTATTTTGCATAGGCTTTCTCTTAATAATGGCTTGTTTCTAAACAACATCATAATTGTCCATTTTCTATTCAATCATTTTCAATTCATCAATTAATGCTTCCTCCTATTATGCTAAATCATCAAATTAATATGACATTTTTGATTTGTAATCTGTTATTCTATAATGGATATGGAATTAATACTCATTTGTAATATTGTTTGCCATGCTTTCAATTTTTTAATAATACTCGTGACTGTTAGTGAACCCTTTCAATTCTTTAATGTATCTCTGTACATCATTTCTTAACAATCTCAAACTAGTCTTAGTATTATCCTTAAAGAATCACTTTAACACACTACCCTCTCCTTCTCTTCATCAAAATCAAATTTTTCGATCAGGTCATTCAAAATGTAAACTTCGTTCTTACTTGTACTTGTCTTACACATAGGTAATAGTTTAGACATGTCCTTTATACTCAAGGATATGAGTTTAGCTTTACATGATGCCAATTCTGATTTGCATTCTTGTAGCATTTATAAAATATTTGTAAATTGTAAATATACTCATATAACAAATCTAGACACAAGCATGTATACTGAAGATAATCCTCCTCTAGTGATGATATCTTGGAAATTGGGGAGCACAAGAACTTTTAACAATATCAAGGCATAACTAATTTTGTTTTTTGATTGTAATAGTGCCACCAAGAATAAGGTTTCAAACTAATTTAAAATAAATATATGTACAAACTCTAAATTAGCAGTAATTCCTCTTAAAATGAATATCCATGTAAATTCATCTGTTGTGGCATTTGGAATAAAAGTGAAAAGGTGTTTCATTACACAATCCATCAATCCCCATCCTATTGCAATTGCAAATATTCTGCTTATTTTATCATCAATATTAGTCTTTTATTTCGATACTAAAATGATTCCATAACAATCAATCAAATCAAATAACAATTTAATCTAGAATTTAATTGTCATCCCTTACATGAATGAATTATTCAGTAATCACAGACAAGGAGGCCAACAAAAACAATTTACAAAATTATGTCAACAAACATCCTAAAATGCTAATCAATACAGTCTTATAGGCTCCTTGTTCAGCACTACAATATATACATAAATCTTACAGTGATTTTGCTTTATATACAACAAAGAAAGGTCCAAATGCTAACAAAAGACAATTTATCAAATGTGAGAATGCCATTAAATGTAATAATTATTTGATTTAAAGATTACTAAATTAGTCACTTTACAAGTTCAAGATAAACCTAATTAGAAGCGTAAACATTTTAAACAAAACCGTATGTCTCTATGGAATAGTTTTCATGATATTTGGACTCCGAGTGGAAGACAATTCAATTTCTAACCATTTGAATAATAAGCATTCACTTAAGTTCAAACTAATCGAAAGAGTAATTCATTCTCGAGAGAAATATCTCGAATATAGTAGAGCATAGAGAATAAATAAAAAATCTTAGAAGAAACATATCTACCTAAAAAAGTTAGAACTATTCCTACTCAAGTTTAAATTATGGATGCTCCTTAAATAAAGAGTCTATCTATTCTCAATTATAAAAGAAGTGAATCTCGTAGTCAAACATCAAGAACACAATCGGCAACACCAATGATGAGAAGATCTAAACGACACTAAAAACCAATTGAAATTAAAGATACTATAGGATTATATATAGAGAAATGTCTTTTGTACGATCGTTATCCAAAAGAGAAAATTAAGTTAGACTATACTCTTGTACCACATCGTAGATAGAAATCAAATGTTGAATAATCACGCTAACCTTATAATAGAGTTGAATATAAGCATTCCATTACTTTAGCTAAATGGGATTAAAGTGAAAGATCAGATGAATTATTTTGATAATTTCTATTTTAAAAATAAAAGTTTATAATCCTTTACTTTATTTAATAATGTTAATTAACAAGCTTCCTTTGTTAGAATAAACACAGTCTCCTAAACTATTCCATAAAACTAAGTTAAACTTTGAGAATACAAGTTATCTATAAGGAGAGAAGTTTTATAAGTAGCCTCTTATAAACAAATAGAAGAGACAATTAAGCATAATGAAATCTCAAAACGAGATAAAAAAATAGATTCAAAACAGTACAGATGATTCAGTCTCAAAACGAATTCAATAATCTAAACAATAATAAGAATTCCAAGCAGTAGACAAATTATCGATAGAATTTGAAACCAAATATTTGGAACAAGTAATTTATGTTTGGGGGTATTTAGAATAGAGTTATAGAAGATTTGAAATTAGAAAACATTAAAATAAAAATGCAGTTAGAAGAATAAGAATAATAAATTATTTATCTAAAAATAATAAATAGTGATTTGAGATAGTAGATAGAAATTTCATCTACAGATATTTAAATCAAAAAATTAGAATAAGAATATAAGGACATGTATAGAAGAATGGATGAGACTTTGAGGAAGGCTATTGATGAGAATTATGAGAGTTAAATCAAAATGAAGAATTTATAAATAAAATCTTAACAATTGGAGTAATTCACAGTAATAAATACTTTATATTATAAGTTTATGTTTAAGTAATCATTGACTTGTAAATTTTGTCGAAAAGAATTACATAATACTATAACAGTAATCCCATGTGCTCATAATTATTGTTAAAGATGTGTTTCTGGTTATGTTGGTAGATGTTTTGCATGTAATGATGATGTAATACAATTAATAATGTATTAGAATTAAGTACAAGCCACATATCATAATGAATATATGAGTGATCTGATAAATATGTATAAAATATTTGAGAATATTTTGAGTTTATTGAGAAATTGATTATAATTATATAAAATGTAAAAATTTATATAAAGTGTATAATAGAAAAATAAGATTTGGTAATTGATTGTTAAATAATATAAATGAAGTCAAAGGTTAAGTAAGCCTTAGTAGTATTCACTGTAGACATCATGAAGCTGCTATTCAATTCTTTGATGGCATCTTTCATATTCTCTATCATTTGTATTTCCCTTATAACATTCTAATGCTGATTTTTCGATAAAGAGCATCTTCATTGAGAGGTACTTAGCAATATTGTCTATTTTGCCTTCATGTCTTTCCATACCTACATATAAATATTGAATTCATACAAGTGGCAAATAATTCAAAAGTCTTAGCATTTCTTAGACAGGTTTCCTTATGTTTTTCATTAAGGTCTTATTGTTTGAACATTTAATCGAGTGAAGTATTGCTTGCTTCTTAGAAATTATTGAAATCACTTTCGAATTACTATTTCCTTTACATTTTTTTAGTGTATTTAATATTGATTTGAATATATAAGATATCGCTTGGTTTTGAATTATAATATTTCATCATTAAAATATATTATTTTCAAAATTTCGTGATTCATTATGCAACAATTTATTCCGTCATTTATTAATTGTATTTATATATTTAATAAATAATATGTGTGCTGAGCAAGAAATTCTTCAATTCTTAATTAAGTTGAGATATAATATGAATGTAGAAATATATGAATGGTATAATTAAATATATATATATTTTAGAATAATTGAAATAAATTTATATTAAAATATTGATGAAAATATATATATAATTCAGTTTTGAGTTTGAATTGTTTCTTAAGTAGAAGATCTTTAAGCTTTGAGGATGATAATCTCCAAGACTGAATCAATAAAGAAAAGAACTATAAAGGAGATAGTCCAGGTTAAATCGATTTAGAATAAGAAAAGAATCGAAATATCAAATCCAAAGCTAATAAATAATTGAAGAACTTGAACCCATTTTCTGTCTGATTGAAAAAATCTAAATATCCAAACAGCAACTAAATCAATTAATACACATAATGCAGGATGTAATTCTAAAATCAAGAGACAACCAATTAATCCTTAAGAAATGACACATCTTGTTAATACTCTATAAACAGTATTGGTATAAAAATAATTTTATCTATTATCTTAATTTTATTTGATTTCTCCTAAAAATTGTATTTCGCTTTATCTAACAGAATCTGGTAATTCTTATAAAGATGGAATTGTAGCTAAGTTGTTGGGATGATGAAATTATTGAGTTTCAATTCTATTGTTTGTTTTAATTGTTTGGTAGCCAGAGTTTTTTCTTACTAGTGTAGGTGTTTTAAGCATATTTCTAGCTGGTGAAGTTCCAGAATTTGATTTGATACTGTTTCTAGCTTATTAATTGGTTTCGGGCACTGACTCAATTGTAAATGTTCCTTTTTTTTAAAGAGTTCTGTGTAAACGCTGAGTATTTTATAAGGTGATAATATGATGATCATCAGATTAAGCAGACTGTTTTGAAGATCTGTGAGTTGAATGATGTGTTCTACTTGAAGGAACTGTTTTCATTATATGAGATGGGGTTATTGCTGATACATTAGTTATATTCTTCTTTCTATACATTCTACATAGCAAATACAATTGTATTAAGAGTATGAAACCAGCAAATCCTAAGTGATAATAAATGAAGAGCATCAAATGTTAATATTAATTTAACTTTTTAATATCTATATTTAGATTTTAAGCATTTGCTAACATTGGGTGTAATCAATTCTCTTTGTTTTTAGATGGAATTCAAACTATTAGATATATGCAGATTGAAAATTAAAATATAAAAAGTGAAAATTGCAAAATATGTATATGTGGTTATCAAACTACTAATCAGAGTCAGCAATCAGAAACTTCATCTTGTAAATCCATAGAGGGTTCATCAAAAGATTTAAAATTGACAAAGAAGCCATCTGTAGATCTATCAATTGAGGGAATTTCAACTGTAGTGTGGAATTAAAATTTGAACTCTTCAGAATAATGTTACTCTAAAATCTCCTTCGTACTAGATGAGACCTACAATTTCCCTTTCTCTCCTTTTGATTCCATTTTATTTGCAACAAGTACATCAGGTCCATAAATATCATATCTAACAATTTCAGTACCCAAAACTCCTCCAATGATAGAACCTGTATGAATTCCTATCCTCATATCTAATCCTTAGAAGTTTATATGATCTCTGACACGTTTGATAATATTAATCATCTCAAAACCTAATTCTACAGTGTTTTTAGCTTCTTATGCAATGTTTCTATCTTTTGCATCTAACATCCCCATAACAACATAACAATCACCTATAGTATATAATTTATAGACTGATTTTTCTTAACAACATTTATCAAATTCAGTAAATAAATTTCTCAACATAAATACAACCTATTCTGGTGGAACTTTACTTGAATATTCTGTAAATCCTGCAATATCTGCAAAAAGTAATGTAACATTATCATAGCTATCCTTTAAAACTGCTCTTTATTATTGAAATTTAAGAAATTGTTCCAACATGTGTCTTGGCAATTAATGTTTTACTAATTAATCTAATTGTTAATGTTTTGCTTTTAATTTGCATTTATTATTATACATTTAAACATTCTTATTGAATTTATAAATTTGATTAGAAATGAAAATCAATTGTAAAATGATAGCATAATAAATTAGACTCTTTTCCCAATCTTTAACAAGTACAACAATCAAATTAACTGAGATCATTGATATACTTTCTATGACTTTATATTTCATTTTAATAATTGGATTGAGTTATGTCATAAAAGATAAGAATACTCCAACTGCAATACAAATTTCTCCAACTATAAAACTCTAATATGAGAATATATGTATGATCCACCATACCATTGTTATTATATAACTATAAATAAAGTAGGTTTCTTTGAATACTCTCTCTCTGTATTGTTTCCTTAATAATAAAATAAGAAATCCCAATTTGATTGTAACAATAAGATATCCGAAACTTAAATTAATATACCATGTGTATTAATTTTCAAAGATTTATGAAATTAGAATAGTAGATGTATTTTAGACTAATAATAATATGGCTACTCCAGCTTTCAATAGTATCACTAACAATGCATTCTTTTTAGTTAATTCTTTATAAAAATCTTCAATATGTTACTGATCTACATCAGGATGAAAATCTAAGAATAATTTCTTTTTATCTAAAATAAGAACATCACATTCTTTAAATTCATCTTCATTTTGATTTAACTATTTTAATTTCTCTTTCTCAATCTCTCCATTTAGAAAATCAAAATTTTCATCAACTAATAAATTTTCTCTACCTAATTTAATTTCTATAGCTTCAATCAAATTAGCACCTTCAATCGAGAATTTCTATCCAATAGGATTTGCATGATCACTATCACCATGTGATTACTATTGCTAATGAGTATCCACATTCAAACTAGATTTGTGTTATAATTTTTAATTATTTTATTTCAAATGAGGCAATACAAGAGTAGGTTTTCTCTTTATTTTTTTGTCTCTATTAAACTTAGTAGGATTGTCAATTGCATTTACAGAATTAGATGGATAATTATTAGTATTCTATTTTTAAGACTTATTCTTATTTCTCATATTCTTTGTCATCTATTATTCAGATAGGATGTATGTAACAATTGAACCCTTTCCCTTAGCATCTACAATATCCTGCGTAAAAATGAAATCCTATGTTCCACTAACTAATCTAAAAGCTTCTTCTGATATTTTTATTTAACCATCTTAACCAGTTGAACAAACCCTAGATGTAGTGTTGACAGTATCCCCAATCAACGAAAATTAGGGTTTGTGATAACCAATAACTCCAGCAATCACATTCCCATAATGTACACCAATTTTTACTATAATTTCTTCTGATGTACCAAAGTTTTGTTGTTGTTAAGCAAATCTCCTCATTTCAAATGCCACTTGAATAGTTCTGAGTACAGGATTAACATTGCTTTAAGTTGCTATATTTTTGAGTCCTGCTGCTGCCATATATGTTTTGCCAACAGTTTCAACCTTCTATAATCCATATTGACTACATAGTGAATCATATTGTCTAAATAGGATATCTAATAAATGAATAACATTTTCCTTCTCTGTCTTAATAATTTTGTCGAATTGACAGATGTCACAAAATAGAATTGCCACTTCTCCTTAATTCTCTTAAATATCGAATTCTCCCTTTTAATTAATCATATTTCTTATAAATCTGGGCATCAAAATGCTTAGAGTATCACTAATAGAATTAGTTTATTGATCTAAAGTCAACATCTTAATGAATTCCTCTCTAGAATTTCTTTAAATTCTTAGATGCATTCCACTTGACAAGGCTGTTTACATCAAGGCAATGAGATAATAATTCAACATAATGTAATTATTGAAATTCTCATCAGTTGTTGTATTATTAGAACTGAATCTAATGATGAAACTGATATTCACAACAAAACAATAAAAGATAATTGTTAAAGGTCTATCATCAATAAGTGGTTGTAACATAAATAATTACATTATTAACATGTCTGTTAATTCATTATTATTATCCTAATAGAAATATGCATCATAAATGATCTTATAAATTAATCTACAAGTAATCAATATTTTGCTAATTCTGAAATGATACTTCTTAAAAGCAACAGTGTAGATAAAGAAAGCCATTAGTACCTAGGCTGCATTGTATCCAAAGGTAAAATAGAGAAACCATGTATAATCAACATCTGTATTAATCAACCAAATTTAGATTAAGATTGCTCCTTCCACTAACATCCAACTCAATGGATAGTAGAGTCGATAATATTCAATTATTGAAGGCAATTCATTCAATTGATATTTAATCTCCAATTGAATATTTTTAAAGGTTTAGGTTATTTTGTTAATTTTTGTTGTCTTTACACTCAATACAATTCCAGATAACACCTATTTTATTATAGGGTCAATCTCTTCTTCATTTTTGAATAATTTTAATACATACTTCTAGATATTTATTACTATGTTTTCCTTCTTTCTTTTTTAATTGTAAATCTATATTGGTTTAATTTTATTATTAATTTCTATCTGATCTTCAGGTGAATATAGGTAATGATACATATAAATGGAATGAAATTGAGTTAGTATCTTCTAAAAACAAAAGAACATAAGTTAGATTGCTATTATGAAGAGAATAGATTGTAAAGACAATACAAACTAGAATAATTCACTATATTGATAATCAAAATAATCTAAGTAACCAACAGTACATAATCCAAAGTAAGCAATAGGTAAAATTATATATTAATAGATGTTGGCATGAGTGAGTAATTTAGTCAAGTCCAATAATAGTATAATTACAAACTATTAAATCGATTTCATTTATTCATCAAAGCTAAATCCTTTATTACTTTTCAAATCCATATTCTGCAGAGTAACTGAAATAATGAGAGCTTCAAATGCTGAATATAGAATCACTTTATAAAAGAATAACCAATATCTCATTTATCTGAAATCCAATTAATTTTGGTTATAGAAAAATACTAATTGATTCTTTATGCTATGCACTTCTTCCTCTTTTTAAGTTATACGCTATATGAACATTGAAAAACAGGGGATAATATATAGTAAACTCTAAAAGAAATCTAAAGGTGGATAGAATGTTATTCCAGTGAACAAGATCTAGAAAAATAGAGTAAAACATAGGAGATAACTTCTATAAAAGGAGAATGTAATAATATTTTCTAATAATTCAGCAGATTATCTACTTTCATTTAAGACTAGACTAATTAGATTTTTAAAGTCTTTTACTATTATATCAGCCATTCCAATATATGGTATTGTTTTATACTAATGTTCTAAATTTAAATTGATTTTTACTTATGATATTATTAATGATCTTTCCACTCATCTATTATAATTTTGAGCTTTTTTAATCCTTTTTACCTCTCTGTAATTATTCCATCTTCTCTATTGTTGCTTTTTATAATTATCTTTCACTTTACAATTAAATTGAGAAATCTGAATAAGCCATTAATTGACTGTCATTAATTTCATCTCCAATAACTAATATTTTTCTTCTCCATACCTACTTTTCTTATAAGATTCTTCCTAAAATTTCTTTTTAAGATTTTGTCATTCTATATCCAACAACAGAAGTTGAAAATGCTATAATGAAAGATAGATGATTAAACAATGAATCATCCTAAGATATTTTCTCCAAAGTATCACCATGAATAAGAATTGAAAATGGTTTAATCCTCTATTAAGATGTTGGTAATCCAGGTAATAAACCTTTTGTACTTTATCTTCTAGCATTTGAATGAATAGATCTTCTTTTTTGATTGGGACTCAATAATAAACGTTCTGTTGATCTTTTTTCAACACTTATTGAATCCTCTTTTAAATGTTTAATTTGATTATTATATAACCATTAAATTTATTATTTTACTTGTAGATTAACCTCTTATTGATCAAAGTGCATAATAGGAATAAGATCCTTAAGGATTTCAGTTTTATAAGCTATAGGTAAAACCTTTTCCAAAGTATCACCACTTGCTATCCAAATAATCATATCAGCTGCTAAAAAGTTTTTGATTACAGCTGAAATAGATTTTCGTAATTTCTCTCTTATTCCAATAACCAAACATAATTCATAGGCTCTAGGTTAGGATTTCAATTCTTGAATTGGATTTTTGAGAAATAAAGTGTGTTAATTTGCATCTAAAAATGATTTAAAGAATATGACTGGTCTACAACCATTTTAATGCATCCTATAGATCATTGCATCCCATTTTTCTCTTTCTTCTTTATCCATAAGAATTTGATCACTCATTTCTTGACTATCATCTCTAATAAATTAAACATATTCATATGCCAAGTCTACATCTTCAAAGAATCTTGTATAATCTTATCTAGAAATTATAACACTAATTTTATAATGTTCTAATTATGTAACAGTAACTGGAACTTCAACTAGATTTCCATTTATTTCTAAGATATATTTAGATTTATTTTTGGCTGCACAAATAAACTTATAATCAAAATTAGATATAAAGTCTAATTATAAACTATCCACAATTGATGAGAATTCATGTTTAAATAGATCATCTGTTTTATTAAAAGAAGATGAAGTATTATGACAAATCATCAAAATAAAAATAGCTTCCTCCGTTTATTTCTTAGTGTCTGAAGCAATGAGACGATTAAATAGATCTTTTTCATCTAAATTTTTTTATTCATCACTCAATCTCTCAAATGATGCTTTTACACCTTCATCTGAAAGAAATTTAGTAAAAACCATTGATTTCTCTAATTGAAATTTACGTTATTATTTATCTGTTCTATCTAATTTAATACTTTATTTTCTTCTAATGGTAACACCTGAAACATATGTTTACCTTTTTATCTCATTATATTAAGAAGGATTTTATTGATTGTTTTGACTAGGTGGATTATTATTATTAGCATTTACAATATCTGTATTGGAACCCCATGAATCTTAGAATAGTTTTGGTTATTTGCTTTTATGAATTTCTTTTAATTTTGTATGATCATCAACCATTTCTTCAGGATCAAAATTGGCTTAATCATTATTATTGGTTTCACTATTTGATGGTAAGATATATTCTTCTGGTTTGATTGGTTTAATTGAAGAACGTTTAGTACTACCATTCATTTATTTTGGAGAAGGTGATATCCTAACTTAAGAAGCTTATTTAACAGGAGATTATGTATCTTTTAAAAAATATTATTAAATTTCATAATGATCTTATTGCTATTTTTGAAGAGATTTCCAATTAGTTTTATTTATAAATGTCTTATTATTAATGTTATAAATTTGATCATTGATTGATATCATTTTTAATTTAAATTTGGGTATAGTCATTGTACCTGTTTTATCAAAAATTATACTGTCTACAAGACTTAAATCAGCTAATGGAGTATCGTTAATTCTTGAATAGGATGACTACAATTAAAAGGGTGTATCTTTATCTTTAATAGTTTATTCTTAAGTATTTGATTTGAATTGATGACTTTTTATAATCATAGAAATAAGAGTCTAACAATCAATGATAGAATGAAGATAATAAGGTATCATATTCAAATATCCTAATAAGTATTTTGATAAAGTTTAGAGACTCCATCCTCTACCATAAGAAATATAACGTAAAGATTCTGCCATCCAAGATGCAAATGATAATACTATTAATAATATTAGTGTAAACTAAAAATAACGATCTATCTTTGTATAAAAGAAGGAATTATTTATTCTATTCTTTGGTTGATTGTAATAATAACGAGATGTCATTCCAGCATATAAAACTAAACCATAAATGTAATCACAATTCAATAGTAATTATTCTCTAAATAGAATGTTTTCTTTTTTTATATCTATAGCTTGAGGATCATTCTTTAATCTCACAAAACCAGTATAAAGAGATTTATCACTTGATTATCTATCATAATTAACTTTTCCACTTAATAATAATCTATATTCAAAACAATTATTCTTAAATTAATGAACTCTTGACATTGCTGTTAGAATATTTGGTGTTTTTTAAATTTAATTTGTATTCCCACTAAAACTTGTAACATCTACACAACAATTATCTAAATTAGATTCTAAAATTAATATATCAGCTGGACAAATTTCATTTCTTTACAAAAATATTATATCTCCTACTTCAACTTGATCCCAATAGACAGTCTCAAATATAGGAACTTTCTATTCTATTACAATAGGTGAAGATTAAACAATCTTCTTGTCTTCTCTAAATGAAGATATAATCATAGGTTTATAGATATCTTATTTACGAGGTGCTGAAAGTAGTATAATATCATTTTTAGGAGGGTTATTATTTTTATTATCAGCCTCCTGCAACGCTTTTTCTTATTTAGGTTTTTTGACAGCACATCCTTTTTTTAATCTCTTAAAAATAGTCACTTTCCTCTTGTTTATTAATTCATCCTATTAATATTTGATATATTGATAATAAATCATCTTTATGAGAAATGCAGCAATGCCTGTTAATAAAGGAATTACAAACTAATAAAAAAGAGAAAAGTCTTCTCCATGTAAATCGATTATTGATAGACAAATGATATTAATTATTATGAAAATCCAATTTCCAGGTCTATTAGCGTACTCACGGAACATTTGTGGATAGGATAAATATGATCGAATACCATTGTTTAACTCAGCTGAAGGGATTCCCTTCAAATTAACTGTTTCTCCCATGTCGAATTCTATCTAAGCAATCAAATGGCTCACGTACCTGGCGTGAATACAAATCATCTGATCTACGGATCATCTTGGCTACGTATTTCTTATGAATGTACTCATACAAAGCCAAAGCTACTTTTTACATTTAATTATTTAACAAATATATTATTTTTTCCTTTTTTTGATATAATTATATATTCATTTCTTATTTTATTATCTCTATTTTCTTGGTGGTACATAATCCTTCTTTGTAGTTCTATCAGATTTTAAAGTATCTATCTTATTCTTAAGTTTTTGCATTAATTCTTCTCTTGATGCTAATGGTGCCTCTTTAATTTTCTTTGATTTTTGACTTATTTTTTATTACTTTCCATTATTTTTCTATTCCTTCTTCTAAGCCTAATAGAATGTACTCATCTTGACCATCTTTTTCAATTCTTTATATACATTTAAAAATTACTCCATAAATTATTTAATTTAATAATGTAATAAGGTAATTACATTTCTGATCCTGCTGAATACTTATAAAAAATGAAAGACCATAAAAAGATTCTACTTGTAAAATAAAATGTCTTTAACTTTTAACTTTATGATATATCTTTACATAAAAAAGGTCCAATGGAAGATAAACTTTATCTAAAAAATCCATACTTTCTAATGAATGTCAGAAGAGGCAATTCAATCTTAGTTCATGATGATTCTATTACTATCTGTAGAAGAGGAATGAGAAAGTTTTATGATCTTGAAAGAAAGTATATTGATTATGAATTGGAATAATAAAATGTCAAATTGTCAAGTTATCATTAAAAAGTATGTCTCAATATTTTACATCCAATTAAACAAGCTATACAAGAAGGGAAAAAGATTCATATGTATAAATTATTTAAAGAGAATGGTGAACACTGTTAAATAAGTTTTACAAACGATTATTGGTTAGTAGCATCTAAAAATTGTACAATACTTTTTCAAACAGAGGATCATCTAAATTTATATAATGATTTAAGACATACATGGGCTAAATTAATTGCTAAATAATGGTTAGAAATTATTAAACAATAAAATTTTGATGATTTGAAATCCTTTCTTACTCAACATACTTTAATAGGTGAATATTGTGGTAATCCTGATTATTAACATATAACAAAGTATTCACACATTCAACTAATCTTTTATGCAATAGTTAATAACAATTCACCTGATATCTGTTTACCTGTAGAACACACAAAAAAAATATGTGATTAATTTAAATTGTAATTTGTCAAAAACTCATAAATCAAAAATTTCATTAATTATGAAGCTGTCTTATAATAATTATCAATTTGGTCTAAACTCATTGGATAAGGACCAATGGAATTAGAAGGAGAAGGATCTGTTGTTTATATTATAGCAGAAGATCAAGTAGGGAATTAATAAACTGTAAGTCTTTGTAAATTAAAGTCAATGGAATATTTAATTTATAGAAAATTGAGAGAATTATTAAAAGTATTAATCTAAAATATAAACTTGAATGAGCATTATAAATTATCTGTATAATTAGGCAAATTCCTTAATGAATTGTAAATCATTATTAAATAATATTCTCCTCCATAACCTATTAGATATTATCTTCATATTTCTAAATTGGCTTTTGAAGAGGTTTATAATGATAAAATTCCTTTTGAAAAAATTAGATATAATTTTGTTGATTTCTTGGAACATATTTAAAATATGCAAGAAGACAAAATGAGTGAAATAGATGAATTAGGAGAAGTCAAATAGAAAAATTATTAAAGACATATAAGAGTAATATTATTAACATTACCAATGTTACTTGAAGATAAAGTATTATAAAATTTAAAAGATAATCTTAATATATAATGTATTGAATGTTAATATATGTGCAGAAACTAAAAAGTATTTTCATAAAGAGCAATGTCCATATTACATATGATACCTAAATTACCATACAATATTAATAATGAATAATAACTAAATGATTACTTAATTAATTCACAATTACAAAATCTAGAACCATCTAATATTATTTTTGTTTTCTTAGGTATGAATTAAGAAGCATTCAAAGTATCCTTAAATAATTTATAATCTAAAAGTTTTTAAAACTCAAACCCTATTGCAAGTTCTTTTGGTGTTCAATTTACAATTATAAAACCAAAAGTACAATAATTAAGTCTGGAAAGATGGTTAGAAAAAGGTTAAATTTACTTGAAAGAGTGTTAAAAGAATTTTCCTAATAGAACATTTGTTTTAGATGAACTTGATCTCCAGAAATTAGAATCTATAATAAAATAATTTGAATAAACAGAATAATCATAAATTGAAGATTAAAATAAATTAGATTTTTAAGAATCTGATGAAGATTGTAAAGCTTAAAATAAATTAGTAATCATTTATCCATTAATGATACCTGGTTCTGGTAAATCAACGTTAGTTGAATATTTAAAATAGAATTATAAGGATTATCCTTTTTATGATATTTGTGCTGATGAAATCATATTTCAATTGATAGAAAATAAGTTGGGAGACAGCACAGATTCTTTGGCAATCAAATTCTAAAAAGTATTTCTGTATATTAAAGAAACCTTTTAAGAAGAATTTCATAAAAAGATAAGTGAAATAATCAATTGTAATCATGAAAAAGCTGTATTGTTTGTTGATAGAAATTGTGTTCCTCATACTCTTTTACATATGATAGATAATGTCTAAAATATATAAACTGATATTGCTTAAAAAAAAGGAGTTTCTATCAAAATTTATAATATTGGATTTACATTCCCCATTTAAGAGAGTAATATTCAAAATACTCCTTTTTGTTTTGATTATGCTCTCACTATATTGAATCGTTTACTTGTTAGAAATGATCATATTTTATTGGGAGATGATGTACTCTATAAAACTTAAGTATGCATGAAAAATCTTGCACTCTATACAGGATTTAAATACAAAGATTCATACTTCTAAAAGTTTCATTTACAAAAGATTATTTCTATGAATTATCCACAAGATAGATTTAATCTTGAAAAGAATGATTTATATATTGCATAGGAATTGATTGCTAAAGTATTTTTACATTATTAAATCTTAGTGTGTATAAACATCTTAATAAACAAGAGACTTAGGTTAAGGAGAAGAATTCACTTAATTAATTGAGTTTATTTATTCTATTAAAGAGAAATATAAGATTTCAGAATGTAATTTGGAAGAAGAATGTAAATAAAATTGTCAGAGATTATCAGTAGCAATCAAAAAACTATTGTTGGCATGATAATTATATAATTTCAGTTTTTATTATATTGATTAAACAACTAAATCATAATTTCAAAGTGATGAACTAAAGAATCAAATCAAAGAACTATACTAATTTAAGATAAGGAAGTTAAGGTGAATAATGCAATATTCTCTCTAAAAATTATACTCAATAAACAGATATACCTAACCGGAAAGTTTCAAAGATTAACCATAGTAAAAAATACATTAGTCCAAATGAAGTTCTCTAATAAACTTGATTACTATATAATGATAATATACATAGTACTAATACATTTTTTTCATTTAAACATATGTAAATGACAACATTATATGATAACATTTAAATATGACACATTTAAAACATATTATATATTGCTATTCTAGTATATTAACATGCTTAAAATTATAACTTAATGTCTTATTCAAGGAATAATATTAATATTAGAATATAGTAATAATAATACTAAGTATGATAAAATTATAGAACTAGATAGAATTTGAGTATTTATAGGAGGGTATGGATGGTTTATAATAATTATAATTTATTATGAATGAACCATTTGGAGGGGGAGGAGAAAAAATTAATTAAATTTCTTCTTTTATATTCCTACATTAACAAGGAAAAACATGAAAAATAGTCAGAAATTAGGAGGCATTAAAAAATTGTAACAAAATTGTAACCATGAAGACTTAGTGTAACAAGAGTATATGTGTCAAGATCTGAAGGATGAAATAATTTAAATTTTAAGAATGGCTGAAGATCATATATCTGTCAGGGATGCTATAATTGTACTGAAATCAGAGAATTTTATAGAAAGTCATAAAGCAATAATTAAATTAAGAAGAACTTTGTCAGTATATATATTTTAATAATTATAAAGAACTTTGAATAGGCAGAATTGATTGCTTAAGAAAATGAACTCATTCCTCTTTTATTTCATATCATCTAATTTGGGAGCACTTATTTAATAAAACTTGAAGCTGCATGTTGTTTATATTATTATTATTATTTTAGAAATCATTTCAATTTTAGCTGGTGATAGAAGTGAGATAACAAGAATTATTATGGAAAATGGAATTCTATAATTATCTTTAAGTGTATTAGATAGTAATTAGAGTGAATTAATTATGCTAATCATAACTATATTAGGTAAATTGGCAGGTGAATCTGTCAAATATCGAGATTCTATTTTGTAAGTTTGCAGTATGGAAAAAATAATAAGTAAAATGGAATCTAAATATAAATCAATATATATTTGGTGTTTGGCTAATTTATGTATAGGTAGACCAAGTCCTAAATTTGATAAGATAAAATCTGCATTTGAAATATTTGCACAAGTAATTATGGAAGAATTCAATCAATAAAATTTAAAAATGATTAATGATGCTATTTGGGCATTAGGATATATGATTGATGGAGAACCTAATAGAATAACTACTTTAATAAATAGTGGAGTTGTACCTTAATTAATTAATTTATTACCTATGGGTAATTTTGTATCAATTCTTCGAATTTTTGAGAGTATTTTTTATGGAACTGAAGACTAAATTAAATATTTATTAGAATGTGGATTTATAGCTCATATAAGAATGATTGTTGATCCTAAAAGTAGAGAAAAGAGTGGAGATATGATATAAACTTTTGCAGCTACTGAAACGTTGTTTAAAGTTTTATCTAATCAAAACTTTTTGGTCTCTCTTTTTAGATCATTAAGTGATGATAATTAAAATTTAAGAGGGGATGCTTTAGAAGTGATAGGAAATGCAATTTAACATGGAACTTATGAGGATATTAATTAACTTGTTAAAAATGGACTTATTTAATATCTTCTCAGAATGTTAGAAATTGCAAATGAAAAAGAAATTGCTTCTAATCATCTTAAGAAAGGACTCGAAATGCTTATCAAAATTATTAGAAAAGGATAAATCAAAGTTAAAGATAATAAATCTAATTAATTCTTTACTTTATTTTTGTAATTGGATGGAATTAGTATAATTCAAAAACTATTATCCTATAAATAGGATGATGTTGCGAAATATGCTTTAATATTTAAATAGGAATTCGCTATATGAATATATTAAATAATATAAAAAAATAAATTTGCAATTTATATTAAATTCATGCTATTATTCATTTATATCCTCTTTCCTACTCTAAGCAAAGCAATTTAATCTTATTTTGTTAAATTTGGTGAAGTTAAGACCTTATTTGAAGTTAAGGATGCAATAGATGCTTAACTAGTTTAGATTGAGTATTGATTACAATTAACCTAGTGATGATCATAAAATAATTACTAATTCATAGTTTTGCTATCTCTCGAATCGAACTTTATTTACAGAGGGATAAACATTTTCATTGTCCATTGATGAATAAGAAAGTGATGTTATATCTGAAGATTCTGATCTCTTGATAGATATGGTAATACTTGGGAATAGTGATATTTATGGATTAACAATAAATAATCGTCTTTTCCATGTCAGTCTTAAATAGAAAACAACTCAAATTTATGATCTTACAAATAACTAAGATTCACTCCCTTAATTAATTGGATCTTCAGAATACTTAATTTTTGCCTATACTAACTATGCTTACTATATGGATAAAGGAAACCTATAAAAATAAGTCGATATTAAAAATTGGTAAAGTAGACAAATTAGATATTACTCTGAAGTAATTGATTAATATTTATTTTCTGCTATTGGATCAGATGGTTTAGAAATTTATATTGTAAATTAAGAATATTAGTCTTATAATTTAAATACTCAATCCATTGGATTATTGGCAATTGATTTTAGAGATTTTTCAATTTCAAAAATTAAGGAATCTAATTATATACTTTATATATTGTGTAAGATTAATGGTGTTATAGTAATTGATTTGACCATATAAAATGAAGATATTATGAGCAAATTACTTTTGAAAAATGTTGGTCCTAAAACTGATGGAATAGCATTAACGATTAATGATAAAGGTGCCGTTTTTGTTGCTTATAAAACTAAAAATCAGTATTATGTGATCTAATTCAATATTGAAACTTATAGTAGAAAGTGGGGTTCTGTTGCTAGATTCAATATTTCGAATAAGATTTTAGATATTGATGTCAATGAGTAATTTATTCTTGTTTAAGGATTTCATACTCATTTTCTCATTTATTATTTGGATAAATAAAATGCAATACCTTTTTAATTGACTTCAGTTAAATAATTTGTTGTAGCAGATTAGAACATCTATGGAACTACGTCAAAATATTTATTTTAATTTCAACCAATAATTTAACCATTTTAAATTAAGTGCTTCATTGATAGTATTATAATTTATAGAAATTTTAGCGGATTCAAAATAAATTGACCTAAATTATAAATTAATGTATAGAACTAATGAAAATTGGAAACAAAGAGAATTTAAAGTACATTTTAATCAAAGATCTTATATTATTTCAATTCAGTTTTTCTTTTTTGTTTTATTGATGTTTCTCATATCAATTCTTTTCTGTATAGTTTATCATTAATACAAACATTAAAGAGAAAAATTAAAAGAAAGTTAATAATTAGAATAAAATATTAAGTCTCTACCTTAAAATAGAGCATCTAAATTACTAATGCCTCATACTTTTAGAGCAACTAATGTAAATGCAGAAATGAGAATTAATACTAATAATTGTCAAGATGAGAATACTATATTAGAGAAGGATACCAAAATGTGTTGATAAATATATATATTTAATTTTAAATCATTAAATTAGTTAGTACTAAATGTGTTTTTTGAATTGTATTTGTAAATCATTATTTAATTCATTAAATAACAAGAGTGATTTAATTTTTTGAATAAATATATTGTTACTATATAAGTTGAGAAATAAGAGGTTCAGATTTCCTTCTAAACTTTATTTAAATATAATCTACACTAAAATACAATCTTCTAAATCTTAAAATAATATAGATATCCTTTTTTTGGAGATTTAATCAAAGATTTAAAATATTTAAATTAAAATATTTTTAATTATGATGAATAAGTTTATAATGTTAATTTAACATTTTTAGGATGTACTTCAATAGGTTCCATAAAGTATTTATATTATTTATTCAATTTTTTGAACAGTTATCTTATTTCTACTTCTTTCAATTACATTTAATTAATTAATAAAATGGATAATAATCATTAATTAAAAAATATTTAATAAATTGATCTTTAGTATTATGATTTAATTTATTAAAAAATTAAACATCGCATTTTTGTTGGTACTATTTATCTATATGTATCTGCTTTTATTTTTTCGAAAATGACAATAATATTCAAATTCTTTATTCCAACACACACTATTCTTAAATGAAATGAATGATGTCTATATTGAACTCTTATTGAATTTTATATTGTTTAGGCTTATTCTAAAACAAATTCACTTAAATTAGATTATTTGTATTATTATGTGTATAAGATTTATCTACAATTACATCCTTAACATAAATTCTCATCATAACCTGGGAAATCACAAAATTGATGTGAAGAAATTAAATCAATTTTCATATATTCCTTACTGTATTAAACCCTAAAGTTTGATTTTTTAATGAGTATAGACAATGAATGATCTCATATATCTTCTGAAATACTAGATAAAAATTCTTTTCTTGAATTTTGATCATTAACATATAATGTTATTAGAATGAATAATGTTGATGCTATACCTATTAAAACTGTCTGTAAATCCACATCATCTATCTTTATAGATGTAATGATCATTCGCATAAGGAGCAAGGCTAAAACTTATATGATTCCATCCCTGAAATCAGAAATAAAGTACGCGACTGCTTATAATTAAGTAAATGAAGAACTTTATGCATAATATATTTAAGCAGGTGTTTAATCATTAAAATTAAATTACAACAAACCTGTGGTAATATTTGATACAATCAATAAATATTTTATTAAGTAAGGCTTTCTGTATACAATAATTGCTTAAAATACCATAAAAATAAGGTAAGAATAATTGATATATGTTTTTAAAACGAGATTATTATTAAGTAATCAAATTTAGTATAGCATTTGCACTCATCATACAAAAACATAATGCTAAAAGTCCAAAATAAATAGGTTTTCTAATTTTAGTCAGTTTAACATTTTAATATTATTCTTCTAATATTTCATCATCAAATTTTAAAGTAAATTTATTCATCCCACAAAATAAAATTATTTATTTTTGAGGATGATTAATCTATTTATTACTAAAAATGATAACTTATTACTGTATTTAAATAATTAGATAAAATATAAAATTATATTGTATAAATAATAGATCTAATAATTAATATTTTCATAATATTGAATCTACGTATTTTTATGAAGGAAGTAATGGATTCACAGAAAACCAATACATTGTCAAGTTTCTTCTCTTTCTATCTCTATATGATTTGATTTTTCTTTAGGTGATTTTTATCATCCTTAAAAATTACAATAAAAATGGAATTACTCTATTATGTAATACACTGAATATAATAACAATCCAGAGGCAGATATTTTAATTAATAATGGTGCATGGAGATCTTCATAAGTTCTTATTAATAAAACTGGACTCAAAATTCCTCTAAAAATTATGAATAATGAGAAATAAAAGATTTCAATTGATTCATATATCTTTGTTTATCTCAATCCAAAACAACCCAAAATATGTCTAAGATGCATTGGCAAATTTGATATTTCTGAAATGAACATACCGACTATATAGTAATTTAGTATAGCTATTACATATAATGATATGTCCATATTTCTTATTGAGAATACTCTCTCCAAAGGCCATTAAACTTATAACATGATGAAATATCAACCAATAGTCATATAAATCGAAATAAGTACAAATTATGACGTCGTATGCAAAATACCCTGCACTGACTATCATAACGAATTACATCTAAGAAGAATTCATTTCCTATAATTAGTAAGGAGTTTGAGAAAGTATAATAATTAGTGATCCCCAAAAAGTAAATTACCCATGCAAAATTGATACAATCCTATTAAAAACATCTATTTGTTTTTTAGAACTAAGGTTATCCAATTTGATCCTATCATAGCAAAGTATAAATAATGCACTCCACACTATAAAACAATAGCTAAACATTCTTAACTAATCACTTGATTCATTTACTAAATCCCATTAATACATTATTAAATGAATATAAAAACATAAGTTTCCAAATAGACAATTTTTAAAGTTCTAAAGTTCAACACTATCTGATATTTGTTAATTCACTGCCAGAAACTAATCCTTCTATGAACGAGATGCAATTAAATTATATCATGATGAACTAAAATTATATTGTAATAAGTAGTTACTAGAAATTGTAAAATAAAAAGAATACCTTGAATTTTTAATAGTGATTGACAATAAAAAACAACTTTCATAAATTAAATTGTAATATCTTGAATGCACCAAAAATATTCAAGGAGCATTGTTTATCAATTTATGAAATTTATCTAATTTGAAGCATATTATGACTTATTTAAATACAAATAATGGGATTGCTTAGCATAAAAATTCAGAAAAAATTCAAAAACATAATAATAAAGGAGATAAGGTAAGAATAATTTAAGTAGATGGAAGAGATAAACTTATATTGTGATATTGAATTATTCTATACATTATTTAATTTGTATTTTAAGGGTTAGATTATTATTATCTAATAGATATATTATTGCAATATTCTATTGGATTAAATATCAAGAATTTAAAGCAAAATTAAGAAAATGACAATAATAAATATATAGATAATATAAGAAATATATAATACAAAAATAATTCAAAAGTGAATCATATTAATTCTTAGTAATAAGTAAGCATGCTAAATTTCTACCATTTTTGCATATAAGAAATGTATCAATATGAATGAATTAAGTTTATATATAATATTTTAACATATAAAATTAATTGATGGATTCTAATACTTCTTAAAATATGATGTTAAATATGAGGGAATAATTTAGATAGGAAATAAGAAAGAAAGATTAAGAATCGTTTTTTTAAAGGAAAAGATTATAATTTCAATAATTATCCTCTTAATTGCCTGATATATAATTTGATTAAATAATACCTCAAATAAAAGAATGCTTATAATAAAAGAATGTAGTATAATTAGGATTACTTCATTAAGTGATTTTTAAACAAATAAATGATAATTAGTAAAATGAAGTTTATTTTATAAATAATCAATACTTAGAGCTTTGCATATAATCTATTCAATTAGGTCAGTTGGTATGTTATCAAGTATTAACAAACTTATGTTTAAACTCATAATTTTCAAACAGTCCTATTAGTTAAGCATTGATTACATAAGCAATGAATTTAATTATTTAAGCAAATTTGTAGTTAGAAAATGTATATTATATTGATTATTGTAGAAAGTATAAAGTAGATCAAACGTCTAATAAAAAAGTGATTAAGTTTTAGAAATAGAGTAGAAAAGTAAATTTATGGAAAATTTAGAAAATTAATACAAATTCATATTCTTTTTTCTTGGAAACATCATATCATAATATAAATTATCATATTTGAATTTGATTCCAAATTTATTACAATTTTGTTAAATTGCTGATGGATAATTCTTAACTAGTATAATATTTTTGTTAAATTCTTTAATTGAACATTAATAAATTGATTCCAATTAAAAGTTTATAGGTCTTAAGATTGTTCTTTAGGCTTTATAAAAAGAGTAATGTGAAGAGTATTTAATGCCATTAGGTAGACTATATGATTCTTAATTTGATGAATTATTATTAGAATCTAATGTTTTTGAAACGATAATAAATCATCAATGCACAATGATGGATAAATGTTTAGCTATAATAAAATAATTCACTTTATCAGATTCATTATTAGTTGCACATGTATAAATTTAAATTAATATTAGAAATTATTAGATTTACAAATTTTAGATAAATTATTATTAAATTTAAGTAGTAAATCTTAGAGTATTAGAAAAGAAAGTTATTTAATTTTAACTAATTTAAGTTACAATGATAGTAATGCTGCAATTAAGATTATTACTCATCCTGTACTTTTCAAGATTATTGAAAATATTATAGCTTCAGCAAACGAAAAGAGTTACTGTATGAGTATAATCTTGAATTTACAAGCAACTGGAGATGAAATAGTTTCAAAAAAATTATTAGATTTAGGATTTCTTTAAATAATTTGTAGTTTATTAGATGTTAGTGAAGTTGGATTAATAAAATAGTTCTTAGATTCAATATTAAGATTGTTGCTTTCTTAAAATATCAAGGAATAATTAAAATAATAAAATTTTAAATTAAAATTAGACAAGATATTATAAGATTTCAACGACAACATGATTTAAGAACTACATGGAAAGATACTCTAATTATTATGATTTTTGTTGTTGTTGTGAATATTAATATGAAATAACCTAGTATATCATGATTAATCTCTAAATGAAGATTATTTAACATGTATTGTAGGCTTAAATGCTTCAACTTTTGTTTGACCGTGATTTGCATAACTATTCCTATTTTATGATTAACTAAGTTAGATAATTAATGATGAATTATTAACTAGACCATCTTGCACAATCATATCATCCATAGATTATTGTCTTATCTCTTTATTTTGAAACCAAACATGTTGTAAAGCTTTTTCTGCATTAAGTCTTATTTTTGGGTCAATCTATAATAATCTACTCAACAGATCTTTGCTAATTTTATCTAATGCTGGATGATCTTGGAATTATGCTTTGCAAATTAATTCAATAGTTCCATGAGCAGTTTCATCTTGGAATGGTAACTATTTTGTTAATAGTTAATAGAGAATTACCTATAATAATATTAAATATAAATACTCCAACAGCCCACATATCTATTTTGTAGGTGTAACTAACTTTTGTGTATATTTCAGGTGCACAATAAAATTAAGTTCCTGTGGGTGTCCACATATCTATATATGTTTATTTATTGTAGAATTTCTTACTGACTCCAAAGTCTACAATTTTTACATTTTATCCATCAAATAGAATGTTATCAGGTTTAATGTCTCTATGACAAACTTTTTATTTGTGCATATAAAGTATCCCTTTTAGCAATTCACTATTGTTACTTCAATTAATAATATACCACATAACTGTCTTTATTTCATTAAGTTTCAAATTTGTTATCTATCCTTCTAAATTTGGATATTGACACAATTCCATAATTTAATAAGAATATCCATTTTATTAATTTATATATAGTTCTTTTACTTTAATTAAATTTGGATGTTGTAACATAGATCCAATCTAATAGGTTTTTCTTATAGAAGCAATGATTTCAGGATCACTTGATCTAAATATTTTTACAGCAAATTCCTGATTATCACTTTTTCGTATTGCCTTATGAACAATTGCATGAGCACCTTCTCCTAATTTTACATCTAATTCGTAATTATCAGAGAAATCAGCCGCTATTTTAGACTACCATTAAGATGGTGTATCTATTTGTACTATAGACATTTCAATCATATAAGTTACAATCACTTTTAGAATGTCTCAATTTTTATTGCTCTTTAATAATAACTATCTTTTTCTTCAATTAAGTTCTTATCTTGTCCTTATATGATGTAACTTTCTATTGCAATTTTTCATTGGGATTTTTTTATATCATTCTTTAATTATAAAATAAATTAAATAAGTCACATTTTAGATTTTTATTTCTTTTTTAATTATTATATATAATAAGATTCTTTTGCCATTCCAAAAATCTATTAAGCATTCTTATTTCCAGTTTCAAGTACCATCTCTGCAAATTTAGTCTTCTTATTGATACACTCAGAATGATAATCATCACATAACAATTCAAAAGGATTACCCTATTCTGCAATTTCTCCATTCTCTAATACTATAACCTTATCATAATGTGCTATAGTATTTAATCTATGAGCAATTGTAAGTATAGTACAATCCATAAATTTAGAATGAATGATCTCTTAAATAGCCTAATCTGTTAACATATCAATATTAGCTGATGCTTCATCTAGAATTAGAATTTTCCTTCTCATTAAAATTACTCTTGCAAGACACAATTACTATTTCTAACCAGCTGATAAATTTAGATCCATAATATCACAATTTAATAATTATTTCTATTATTCAATCATACCATCTATATTGACTTCTGATAAAGCTTTCCAAATATCAGAATCAGTATATAAATTTTATGGATCTAAATTCTATTTTATAGATCCATAAAACAAAAGTGGTTATTATGGTATAATAGCTAAAGCTCTTCTCAATTGATTTAATGATAAATCTCTAACATTACAACCATCTATAAGTATAGAACTCTCAGAACCAATGTCAACTAATCTAAATAATGCAGAAATTAGTGATGATTTACCAGCTCCTGTTCTTCCAACAAATGCAATCTTTTCTTCTGGTTTAATTTCTAATTCAATGTTTTTTAAGACTGGTTATTAATTAGTATAATATTATAATGATAAATTCTTTAGTACAATACTTCCTTACTTTGGCCAAGCATGTGGCAATATTACACTAACTTTTTCTTCATCTTTTTCCTTCTCAATCTCAAAAATATCTAATAATCTTTCATATGAATTGAAAAGTCCACTTAGTTCCATTAGTTATCTAAGTAATGTATTTTAGGAATGAAATGATTATAATAATAATAATGCTTAAGAAAATAATGAATTATCTTCAATAAATGCAATTATTAGAAAAGTTCCTGATGTTTTTGCAAATAATGCTATCAAATCTACATATTATGAAAAACATTTTTGAGTCTAATGATAAACATAATTTGATTAAAAACTATTATTTGCAAGTATAAAAAATTTCTATTTCAATTGGTTAAATAAATTTGACAATCTATAATGTGTCAAGCCTTATATGTATATCTTAAATTAGGATAATTAAGGTGCTCTTTAAGATAAATCATTGATCTTTAATTAAGATAGAATCTAAACTACTGTTTTAAATAAAATGTAACTTAAGAACATTGTAAGCATTATAGGTAAAAAGAAGAAAGGCTAAAGAAATCCAATCATTAAAAGTGACACTATAAACTAACAACCATCTTCAAAAATATCAATCAATACTATTGGCATCTAATTATCCAATATGGATAAATCAGTAGAATACTTATTAATTAGTATACCACTTGGTTATTTATCAAAAAATGATTTTTTTCCATGTGCCAATGCCTACATTGATTTTGAAAATATTTAATTATTCATATCTAAGATTACATAACTACAAATTGAATATTTCAATACATTATTAATCAAATGAGTTAATACTAATAATGATATCATATATGCATATTTCTTAATACCTTAATCATCTGCATTTAATGTAAGTAATCTATAAAATAAATTCCTAATTATTTCAGTCAATAAATTTAATGTTAAGATTAATAATAATTTAGATCTAGTTATATATAATAACAATTTTTTAATAGTTTATATAACCTGTTCATTTGGAGTCATAAGATTTGTTCGAGTATAACTTAAATTGTAAGTATTCTATTTCTTTTTTTTATCAAATAATAATTATTATCTATTATTCTAATTATTTTCATTTATTTCTACAGGTTAAACATTCAAAATCTTTTCTATCTACAACCCAACATCACTAGCTCTCCCTTAACATATAATTTATCCATCTTCCAAAACAACTATATAATCACATTTCAAAGCATAAGATAATTGATGAGTTGTTAGAATTACAATTGGATTTGGATGGTTACGTCTTTTATTAGGTTAATATTAGAAGATAAATTATTAGATTGCTTAAGAAAAAATGTGTTTGGCTACTTTTGAGTCTACAGCTGAGAGTGGATCATCAAATAAATACACATTTGGCATAGCATATAAAGCTCTTGCTAAACTTAATCTTGCTCTTTAACCTCCTGAAAGTGTTGCTCCATTATCACCAATTGCTGTATTCTCTAAATCTGGTAGATCAATTAGATCTTATATAAAATTAGATGCTTTCAAAACCTAAAAATATTTCTATATATATGTAAATACCTCATTAAATAATTCTTTATTATATTCTCTCCCAAATAAAATATTATCTTTTATTGTAGTTGGATTTATGAAAGGTTCTTATTCTACATAACCAAAAGTCAAATTCTCTGTTAATTCTAATTGACCTTATATATATGGAATTTCTTTTAATATTAATTAGAGGAATGTGGTTTTACCTGATCCAGTTTTACCAATAACACTTATCAATTATCCTCTGCTAGCAATAAAATTAATATTTTTTAGCAAAGGTTATCTTTATAGTTCCCAATAACAATAAACAGATCGTAATGAAATTGCTTCATCTTGCAATATTTGAAAACTTGCCTTAGTTTATTGATTTGCTTTTTCAGATAATTTTATCAAAGAGAATTAACTTAATTCTTTATTGCTAGATAGTTCAAGATAACTCTAAGCATTAGCATTTGGATGATCATTATGAAATTCAAGAATTTAAGCAAATAAAGGTTGAATTTATGCAAAGTCTTTAATTCTTTTAAAAATAACATTCAAATTAATAATTGCTTTTAATCCATATGACACTTGATGTACACAATAATATCTTATTGAAGCCATTAATTATATTGTTAATATAACTTTTTATAGATTTAAAGGAATTCCTAAATTATATATAATTATTAAAAACAAAAAGGAACCCCAAATGTTTATTGATTAATTTATAGATCTATCAATTAAAGTTAAAATTTAAATTTGAATATGTTGCTTCCATTCTAGATATCTAGTCTTTAATATCATTTATCTTACAGTTTCTTACCAACAATACATTTTGATAGTTTAAATATTATCTAAAAAGTTGGTTTATTACTTTAATCTTAAATCTTAGTATTCTTTCAATTATTTTATCATAGACTATATACACTTTTATATAATTGTTTGAGTTGGATAGGTAATAACACAAATTAAAACTGCCATCAAACCATAAGGTCCATCAAATTAGAGCTAAGAAAAGTCAATTAATTATTTACCCACAATATCCAACCAGAACATAATAAAGAAATTGGAACAATTGGTATACAATAGATGTAACCATATTACCATTCTAATGTTGATAAATCACTACATATAATATTTAAAATAGAACCAGAGTTTGATTTCTAAATTGAACAATTTGATAATGTAGAGATTTTCTCAATCAATATATACATCAAGATTTATCTAAGTTTCCCTCCAAACTTACTTAATTAAATACTATAATTTTTATGAATATATATTTTTACTATTAATAATGTCTTCCAATTATAGTAATCATTGATAAGAATGTTAAATATAATGCATTCAATTGAGCTTATCCTTTATTACCATCTTAGATATTTTCAATAATATTGTATAATAATAGTGAAATAATAAAGTTTGAATTTGATTCAATCATACCCAATATTAACATAGTGAGTGTAAAACATGAATTAAATTTCCAAAAAAATAAGTTGTAAAAACTAAAATCTATTTTGAGTTTTAAGTCTTATCTCATTTAATTTACATATTCTTAACTATATAATTCAATTTAATCTTATGGAGATAATTCTGGCAAATTTTATATATTGACTGTTTTGTGATATTTTATTATGTTTTAATAAATAGTAAATATTGTCTTAATTGTGCTGATAAAAAATAATTCTTTTATAAAAGTACAACTTTCTTTAACTTTATGTACTTATTAATTGTTGACTTATGTCTTAACTTTAAGTAGATCAGTTTTCAATAACTTTACTGATTTTGGAATAGAAATTGAACAAATTTGTGAATTTTTTTTATTCTCATCTTCCAAACTTACTACTCTCCTTTATTTGAATTATATTTCATTTCTAGGTTAAATAGAACACTATGAATTTATTCTAAAATCTTTATTTTTTTGTTTTTCCATTTTTAAACGTTCTACATTCTTAAAAAACTTTGTAGCTATAGAGTCTTTCCTTTGAAGTTGCTAATATAATTCATCTCAATACCTTATTGATAGAATCGATTTTATTTATTGATTTTGATGGGACTTTTTGAGAATTAAGACATTAAATTTCTACATCATTAGGAGACATAATATTTATCTCATTAACTAAGCGATCTAATTTAGTTATACATTGTCTGTCTTCCTTAATTTAACTGGCAGGGGTGGAAAATAAATTCGAATTCATTTAATTATTAATAGCTCTAAAACGACACCTTTATTATATATATGACTATTGTTAATATCTTTTAAATTTTCAATTTCCTTAACCCTCCAGAAAGAGTGACTGTTTGGTGTTTGAAGTTTTCAATTATAAAATTAAATAGTTTTAATCAGTTCACTTTAATTAAGCAGTGATCAATATATAAATGTATTTCATTATACAAAATACTTTTATATTTCTGATAATTTTAGTGCTTGCTTTTCAACATTTTAGTAGATTGTTAAAGACTTCCAGATTTTTTTAAATTAATTTGGCTTTAATAATCAATAATTAAATTGATCTAAATTTACATATTACAACTATTTGAAATCATACATCAATGTTAATAACTTGATCAAAATTTTCATGTTTCTTTAATTATTACTGTTTGCTTTTCAAAAACAATAAATAATACAACAATCTAACTATCTTAAATTTTGTAGTATGATTTAAGTGAAAAATAATATTAATAAAATATTATTACATTTATGGGGGTTTGCACTAGTCACTCCTAAAAATAAAGGAAAATAAAAGAAGAAGAAAAATACGATACAATCCAATAAAACAAGAATTATAATAATGAAAGTTTAAAAGCTTATATTGAAAATGCCTAGAAACACTCTAAATCTCCTTCGAGTTAATAATCATAATAAGGTCACTAAAAATAGAAAATTGATATGGGAATGATACTGGATGTTGGAAAAAGGAAGAGAGGGAGTGTTTAAACTGATAAGAAATCTTAATATAGTCAAGAAAAAAGTGAATATTCCAATAAAAATAAGTCAAGTAAAAAAACCTTTAAAGTTAATATTGCATTAAAATAAATCCCTCTTGAATAATGCTATGAAATAATGAAATCTGATGAACATAATATATAATTAAGACATATAATAACTAGTAAATTAAGAATTGGTACATTATATGAAAGTAATACTTAATCAAAAGAACTTATTAAATAAATTTTAGAATTGCAATTAGTAAATTATATTATTAATGGTAGTTTCATCCAAGATTATAAAATATCATTGAAATATTAGAATTTGATAATTAAATTTTAATTGTTAAGGAATATTTTGAACATAAAGAATTATTTTAAAGTCAAATTGAAAATTAAACTGAAATTTTAAAGTAAATCATAGAAATTATAGAATATTTACATCAAAAAAATATAATTCATGGATATTTGAATATAAAATCCTTTCAATTATGTGCATAAACAGAAAAAATTAAATTAATTGATATTGAGAAGATCTTGTCTAAACCAAAACATAAAGAAGAAGAAATTCAATATTTTTCACCTGAAACATGTAATAAAGGCAATATTTATACAAAATAAAGAGATTGTTGGGCCATAGGAATAATTGGACTAGAATTATTCACAAATTAATCTCTATTTAATTGTGATAGTATTGAATCAATTTAATAAAATATTCTATCTAATCATGAAATAATAATCTAAAATGTAATAAGCAAAATTAGTAATATTCAATATTCAGAATTATTAAAATAATTATTGAATTCATCATAAAAAAATAGAATATCTCTACAATAAGCTTCAGCACATATTTGCTTTTAATCTAAATAGGTCATCAGTAAAAAGAGAATAACTTAACTTATCAAAAAGGTATTTCAATTAAAAAAGAAATCATGCATTTATTAATGTTTAACCTTATTTATTATTAAAAATTTAAATATTGATTTTAATGAAGATAGGGAAAATTATTTATTTTATGAAATGGATATATCTAATGATGGTAAGGTGAGTAAAAATGAATTAATGGAGTTTATGAAAAAGAATAAATTTACAGAAGAAGAAATAATAAATTGTTTTATAGAAATTGAGAAATAAAATGATGCAATTTGTTTTGATTATAATGAATACATTACATCACTTTTAGAAACTTCTACATGCTTAATTGAAGATTAACTTAAGGATGCCTTTTCCTAATTAACAAATAGTAATTAAGGTATAACTCTTGGAAAAATGATATCTCTATTTCCTCATCGTGAAAATTAATTAAAAGTAGAGATAAATGAATTCTAAGATAAAATTGTAAACAAAATATATTAATAATTTTAGATTACTTATCCTATCTTTAAATAAATAATGTGTCAATGATTTTATATTATTTTAGAAATTATAGATAAATTTTATACATATCATTTATTTTCTATCAATTCAAACATAATTTTTTAAAATTCTTCAAAATCAATCTAATAATATAAGACAAAAATGATACCATTTGATTTGGAATTTATTGAAGAGAATTTTAGAGTTCTGATTCTTTTGTTCTAAATAATGGTTGCAATTCTATAAATCCAAAAGGTTGTCCATGATTAATTTGATTAAATATACACTTTAAGTTTTCATTAGTAATTATTGTTTTTTGATTTGATAGGGCAATCAAAAATTCAGAAAATTCAATATCACCACTATGATTAAGATCTGAAGCATCAAAGATCTCATCTACAAATTCTTATATTTCATGAGAATTATATTTTGGATGAAAGTATTAAGTATAATGTTAAACTAATTCTGGTTTAGTGAGTCTACCATTTTTATCAAGATCTAATCCATTAAATATTTCTTATATCTAAGAGTATTGATCATCAAATTATTTAATCATCATTAAAAGGAAGCAAGATTGAAGAAAGTTAGCTTCTTTTCGTTTAGTTAATTCATCTAAACATTACTTAAATTATGATTTGAAAATTTATTCATAATTTTTCATCCATTTACTTTCTAAAGCTTAAAAAAAATCAATTCTTTTTGAAGGAGAAACCTACAAAAATTACACAATCAAATCTTTAATCAAAGGATTGCCTACATATTTCTCCAATTCTTTTTATATAAAACCTTCCTTTTTACAAGATAATTGAATATTATCTAAACATTCCTGTAATGATTTTGCATTGAAGAGTAATTTACCTAAAGTTATAGCCATTGTAATAATTCCAACTGCCCATTAATCTCTAGCAGCAGTATAATTTTATTTTTCATTGCAACATTCAGGTGATAAAAATTAAACATTATTTTCATCAATATCTGATTTACAAAATAAACAACTAAAATCAACAAGTTTAATTGTAAATTTTTTCTTTCCTTAATTATATTTTTCAAAGCTCTTCAAACTTAATTAACCATGATAAAGCCCATATTTATGTAAATATCCCATTAATTCATAAATTTATTTGCAACATTAAGCAGCAACTTCCTCTTCAAAATGGGAATTCCTCTCAGAAAGTAATGTTAATAATGATCCACCATTGCAATAGTCAGATATTATAGTATAATAGTTATCTTCTTAAAAAATTCCATATATATCAAGCAAATTTGGATGATTCTAAAATAGTTCAAATATTTACTAATTATAAGGATACTATTTTATTTATGAAAGCACTCGTTGTTGTACTAATTTAAAATCTTTCTGCTACTCTAATTTTTCCAGTAATGATGTGTTATACAACAAACATGTTATCTTTAAAATTAACACCCTCCAAATAACGAAGGTTCTTTCGAATATAATATTTGGATATAGGACCATTAGTAATAGAAAGTGTGACTTTAAGACTTTCTTACTTTTTCATTGTCTTCTTTTTCTGATTAGGTAAATCTAAGCCTTTAGATTCTCCACTTTTTCTCGAAACATTTGAAAGATTAATACCAACAGTAAAGGCATCGCTTCCTCTTTCCTTATCTGGTTCAGTTCTAATTCTTTCATCTCGTAGTTGTTTTTATTTATTTTACCCTGATCCAGCACAAGAACCCATAATATATATTATAAATATTAAATCGAAAAAATCTAATTTATTTTATTTACGACTCATTCATAATTATAATATTATAATATTATTCTAAATCTAAAAAGTTACATAGAATTCACTCATTATAATAATTAAATCAAATAATTTAATATTTCAAATACTCAACTAAATATTTAAAAATTAATGCTTTGAAATCTGTAAATTATTAATTTGATATTGCTATCTTCTATTTTACACTTTACCATAATATTTCTCTATTTATACTTTTATTTAAATTAATAATAATTGACTATTTTAAATACTTAGGTTGATTAATTAAATATTTGCTTAAAATAAATATAATAGGTTTTAAATTAAAATATAATCAAAGAATTCAAGAATTTTATCCTGATAAGCACTATCAGATTACTATTCTTAACCACATCATCTTTAGTAAGCTCCTTCTTGTATTTTTAACTATTCTAATCCATACACAAATTTACTCTCTTTTGAAATTTTGATTATTTATATAAACATTTATAAAAAGTTATCAAAAATCTATTCTTAAAATATTCATTATTTATTAATCAATCTGATTATATTTTTAATTAGTTAGGTCTAATTGAATTAAATAATTGATATTTATTGTAAAATTAACTTTATTTAACAACAATTAACAGTGAATGTATTTTATTAAGACCAATTAAATTAAATAATACTTTTCTATTAGATATACTTAATAAGCATTTAAATTTATAATTTACATATATTACTTAACATATTTATCTTTTCATAACTTGAACATTGTCTTGATGCCCCCAAATTGATACCCTCCTACTTTAAAAAGTTTCAACTAATTATTAATTAAGATTACCACCAACTTAATTTGAAGAAGCATACAAAAAAATACAGAGGAAAATCAATGCTTTTAATTCCATAGGTTTGAAATGATATTATAATTACAACTTAGAATGAAAAAATCACATTAATTCATCTAATTCTCTAATTAGATTAAGTTAGATGAAAAAATAACATTATATTAGTGAAATCATTAAATATCTTTAGATTTCTATATTAGTACTAATTTTTTACATTAATAAAATTATTAGAAATAGTAATATTTATTGATGTTAAGAATCTTTTATCATATTGGGTATTTTGGATCAAAATTTCCTTGCTTTGTATTTTTGATTTGTCTAACTATAACTGGAATCATGTCATTAGGATTATATAATTTAACAGTCTTAACCGATCCCCAGTGTAATAAAATTATTATAATATAGCATTGTGGGTTTCTTCTAGTAGTAGAACTTATTAAGAATAAGAGAGTTCTTCTAAAAATTATGGTCCATTTTATAGAACAAATTAATTCATTTTAACTTATAAAAATGAACATTGGGTGAATGTGTTTTAGAAGGAAGGATTACAAGTGATCTATTTTTTATAGAATATAATCAGAAATAGGAAAGTATTGATAGGTGGTAGGAATACAACTCTTGAGGATTTGTGTTATAGACCAATTTCAGCTAAAGGTTGTTATGTTCCTAGTCCAATGGATATTTGGCTTTAGGATCCAAAGTTATTAGAAGTTATTTAATATAATTTATTTTAGAAAGATCAAGATATTTAATTTACTACACTTTGTACAGAGTCAATAGATGTTAATTAAACAAACATACCTTGTAGTGATAAGAATGGAATCCCAATAATTTTGGAATCTGTATTTGGAGGAATGTATCTAGTATAAATTAGACAACCTCTAGATCCTGTGAAATTAGATAGAATGACACTTAACCTTGTGATCATTGTTACATATAAGCAAGAACTATGGCAGTTACATATCTTTTGAAAAATGATGAATTTACAAAATAAAATGCTGAGTTGTGGGAAAAAGATGTATGGATGGATACATTAGAAGCTCTAAATAGAAGGAATTATAAAAAACTTTATGATAATTTCAATAAATCTTTGATGATTCCTCCAAAAGAGGAAATTTTGGATCAATACAAAGTAGCTTTTATGGCAGAAAGATCAGTTTCAGATGAGATTAATGATGAGACAAATTAAAATGCTTGGATTGTGGTTGTCTCATACTTAATGATGTTTGCGTATATTGGATTTGCTATAGGGTAATTCCCTAGTAAAATATACAATGGATTTACTTTAGGATTAGGAGGAATATTCATTGTTGCTGTTTCTATGATAAGTAGTATAGGACTTGTATCATATTTTGATATAGGATTGACTATGATTAGTTTAGAAGTAATAATGTATTAAATATGAAGGTAATTCCATTTTTAATATTGGCAATTGGTGTTGATAATATGTTTATTATAACACATCAATTTAAGAAATAAAAACATTCTACAATATAAGAAAGAATGGGTGATACTTTAGAATAAGTAGGTCCAAGTATAACAATAGCAGCAATATGTGAAACTTTGGCATTTTTGGTTGGATCATTGACTAAGATGCCTGCTTTATAATCATTTTGTATTTAAGCAGCTGTGGGGGTTTTTATTGATTATTTTTTGTAAATTACAATGTTTGTTGCCTTTCTAACATGGGATGAAGAGAGAAAGAAACATAAAAGATATGATATTTTAGTTTGTAAGTAGGATTTTAATTATCCAGTAAGAGAAAATAGGAAATTAATTTAAACGTTTTTTAAGAAGACTTATACTAAATTTTTGTAAAAGCCAATTTGTATAATAATAACAATTATCATATTTGTGGCATTATTTGTTATAAGTTGTGTAGGAATAACAAAAATTCAAGTTGGATTGGATGAGTAAGTTTCAATGGTTGAAGGCTCTAATTTATTTAATTATATGACTTTAGAAAAGAAATATATAGAAATAGGACCATTGGCTTATTTAATATTAGAAAATTTAGATTATTAAGATCCTCATGATTTAGAATTAGTAGCCAATCTATCTAATTCTTTGTCAAGATTAAATGAAACTGTATAACCTCCAATTTATAGTTGGGTAGCTTCTTTTAATTTATTTACTCGAGAATAGGCTGAATGGACACAAGCTTGTGAAACATAAGATATTGCATTATATGATCTACCTACTCAATTAAAACGATTTTTAGGAGTTAGAATAAATTCTGCTTGTTGTTAAAGATTTGGTATTTGCGGAGAAACATTTGAAGCTGATATTGTTTTGAATGAAAAAGGATATATTCAGACAAGTAGGCTAAGATTTTAACATCGTCCCATTCACAATTCTGCTGGATACATCTTATCTTTAGAGTAGACTAGATAAGTTATAGATAAAGTTGTTAAACAGGCCAACTTAAAAGAAGGTTAAAAGGTTTATCCTTATTCAATGCCATATGTCTTTTATGATTAATATTCATACATAAGAGCAGTAGCTATAACTAATGTATTATTGGCATTGGCAACTATCTTCTTCACAATGACTATAGTTTAAGATGTCATATGTGGAATAATAGTAGTGATATTTGTATTCTTAATTGCTTTCAATTTAATAGGAACAATTTGGTTAACAAATGTAATATTTGGTGGTTTTGTGGTAATTAATTAATATAAATAAAATAGATTGAAATAAATGCAGTCAGTGTTGTAAATTTAGTAACTTGTATTGGGTTGGCAGTTGAGTTTGTTGCTCATATAATTATTAAATTTAGATTATGCGAAGGTTAAAGATGGGATAGAGTAAGAGAAGCAATGTCAACAATGGGAACATCAGTTTTTGTTGGTATTGCTTGTACTAAATTCATTGGTGTGGCAGTGCTTGGTTTTGCTCCTTCCACACTATTTAAATTGTATTACTTTAGAATGTACATTCTGATGGTTATTTTGGGAGCATTTAATGTAAGATATAAATTTTATTATTAGGGATTAGTTCTTCTTCCAATCTTCTTAGGATTGGCAGGACCTTAATCTCCAATTAGGTCGATTAGGATTAGATCTCTTATAAATAGGTCAGAAAGTAATTCGAATACCACTTCGAATGCAAGTGGTAGAAGTAAAGGTTTAATATGATATTTTCATATTAAAAATAATTAATAATTATGTAAAAACACACATTGATGGAGACATCACCTCACATTAATATTAAACACACTTCTTAATCTCTAACTAGAGGAGTGTATGTCTTTTATTACCCATCTATAAATGAATCTACAGATCCTATTGTCAAAGCACTTCAATTCTATTTTAAATCAAAAGAGTTACTAAAAGACATTAACTCTGGAAAATAAGTCAAAATTTATGCTTTAAATGAAGACGATCCATTTGAATATGTTATAGTGTAGAATGCAACAAGTCCTCGTTAAGATGGTGCAAATTTGGCTAGAAAAGCATCCAATAAGATTGATATATAAAAGAACGAAGATAATTAAATAAGTGTGTTATTACCTCATAATTATACTATTCATGATATAGCAGAATTTAGTTTTGGATTTTAATTGGCAAATTATAGATGGACATATTAATCTATTAAAGAAGGAGGTAAATCATCTTCATTTCCAATTCATTATTTAAATTTGATTACTCCAATCACATATGAAGATTATCTATCTTAAGTGGAATAGAAGTGGAATCTAAAATAGTAAAATAATATAATAATAATATAGTTTACATCATTTAGTAAAACCTATCCTAAGATTGAGAGAATTGGTACCAACAAGACCTAATATTGCAACTACTGGATTTATGAAGAATTACATTTTAGATATTGTAAAAGAGTTTGGTGATAAAGTCACTTCTACTTTGATTGAAGGAGAGGACCTTTTGGTAGCTGGTTTAAGACTCATACATGCAGTTGGAAGAGGATCAATACATAAGCCATTTTATTCTTGTATATCTTATAAAGGAAAAGCAGATAGTGATAAATATTATGCTTTAGTAGGTAAAGGAGGTAAGATATTATATAAAATTTAGTTGTATTTGATTGTGGAGGTTTGAGTATCAAAAGTACATCTAGTATGGAATAAATGTATGATGATAAAGGTGGTGCTTGTACTGTATTAGAAACATTCAGATCTATTGTTGAATTAGGACTTCCAATTAATGTGGTATGTTCAACAGCTTGGGTTGAGAACTCTATTGGACCAGATTCATATAGAGTCTCTGATGTTATTTAATCATATAAGGGAATAACTGTAGAAATATTAAATACTGATGCTGAAGGCAGATTGATATTAGCTGATGCTATGTCTTATACATAAGATAAATTTCATATTTAAGAGATGATTGAATTATCAACACTTACTGGCATTATTAAAAATGCTTTAGGTAGATATTGTGGAGTGTTTACAAATAGAAAGGGATGTTATTCATAGTTATAGAAAGTTGAGAAAATTACTAAAGAACCATTTTGGATTTTGCCGTTAGAAGATTAACATAGAGAGTTGATCAAAGGAAGTGTTGCTGATATCAATAATTCAAGTTCTGGTAAAGTTGGAGCTTCAGCTGCTGCTGCATTTTTAGAATGTTTTGTTGAAAAGAAGGTCAGATGGATGCATTGGGATATTGCTAATGTGGCTGTAACTGACAAGAATGATGGAATTTATACTAAAGGTGGAACAGGTTTTGGAGTTATGTCCTTGATTTATTACATGACTTGGGATGTTGTAAGTAAGGAACTTAAGGAGTAAAAAGAAGAAATTGAAGAAGATGATATTTGATAATTGAAATATTTGATAATTGAAATATTTAATTTCACATATGCAAATAAAATAATACATTTATAATGAACAAATACACCTTAAGATTTAATAATGGCAAACTTGAATCAGAATACTAAAAAACTGAATTTGATGCTTTTAGAAGTAAAACTAATGGATATTTTCTTCTAATCTTTTTCATCATATGTTGTTTAAACTTCTCTTCACAATTCATTTATGTTCCTAAGAATCCTTAACATTTATGGCCAATAACTAATATCCTTTCAATTGTGTTCGTTTTTGTACTCACAAGAAAGTATAACTATTTAGGAAAACAACTGATTTTTTTGGAATGTCTTATTGTTATCTCATCAATACTTTAAATAACATACTCTCACAATATGTCAAGTGATTCTTTAAATTGTGTACTTCCTATTGTTGATATAATATCAAATTTGCATTTATTGCAAATATTTGATCTTAGTTGCTTTTAGATTCTTATAACTATGGGATTTAAGATTTATTTCTAATGTGTAAATTACCCAGACTTTAATATATTTATAGTATTAACATAAATTTTGAGTTCCACTATTTAGATTGTTACAATTTACTTCTGTAAACAATGGAGCAGATAATAATTTACTCTATATATGAAAGACATAGTTTGGCAATAGTAACTTACTAAAATAATTTAAAAACCATTTTTTAAATTTACACTTGATCCTACTTCCAATAATTTTATTACTCTTTTAAGTAATAAAATAAATCTTTTTCCTGGATTCAAGTCCATTTTCTGTGACAGCTGTAATCTCAGAGCCTTTTTGAGATTATGTTAAAATCAAAATTTATCACTTGAGTAAAAATTACTTAATGATTATCAAGCTGACAAGGAATAACTTTTACAACATAATTATGAATTAACCTATTAATTCAATTAGCAATCTTTTACTGTTCGTATTTGCAATATAAATGTAGAAAGATTTAAATGTTTACTTATACTTGAATAATGTTAAAGCAAATAGAAATAGGTTGTCTCAATTTCAAATATCAAAAAGACATTATTTAATTCACTTACTTCTAACTCTAAGTAATTGAATCATAAATTCTTTAAATTAGGGGTTCTTACTATTTTACATTTTAATAACAAATAAATTGGAATACTGAATAGTTATGATCTTATGAAAAAGATAGTCAATTATTTCAATTTTCTTAATATCGAATTATTTCCACTTAAATCTTCAAATACATACTTATTATCTACTTATAAGCAATAATTATTTTTATTTATGATTTGTATTTTCAATATTTTGACTAATATTACAAAAATGAAACCCTCAAGAATACTTATAAATTTATCAAATGATGAAGGAACAATAAATATATAAATTTCAGGAGTCAATGCAATTATATTTTTAGAATAATTCAAAATGAATATGTTTTTGATGCAAACTTAAGAATAACTACTCCTAACTCCTGTTGATAAATATTTAACACTAAAATTATCAAATCCATCAATGAAATGATTAAAATTTTTTAATATATTTTAAGTCACAATCAAATTACAAATCTCCATTAAATGTTTTCTTTCCTATTCAAGTTTTATTAAATTAAAGTTTCGATTATTTTTTATATATTTTGAATGGATAAAGAGTTTGTGTAATTAAAATAAATATTATAATAGATATAATCTTGAAAATGGTAACTATTATGTGTTAGATTTTGTTAACCAAAAAGTATAACAAACAAATTCAAGAGGAAAATTTCCTGAATATTTCATACCTTATCAAAGTGGATTTAGTAATTCTTAACAACGAAAATTGAAATTGAAATATCACAACTCTGTTTCATACACTCCACATTAGAATAAATATTTTGGTTATTGTCAATGTCCTAACTAAAAAATTAAACATGCCTCTTTAACAAAAACAACAATTTCTAATAATACATCTTAAAGAATCTAAAATGTAAAACCAACTTAACCTGCAAATCTTGTAAATTGTTTTAATAAACCAAAAACTCCTAAAATTTCATTAACACAAAACATTTATCCTATCAAATATAGAATAACAGAAAATAATTTTGATGATAATATCAATCCTCATTTAAGTGGAAGTATCAAAGATTCAACTTAAGTTTATAAATCTGGATCAATTGAATCCATGAAATACAGAAAAGGAACTAAAGTCATTGATAAATTACTCAAATTTAAAAATGATGAACCAGATCATTTAAGATTTACTTGTAGATACCTAAACAATAAGAAAATCAAGTCTCCTCCCTATAAAATTATGTAAAGATATGAGATCATCAATAAAATAAATAAGGAATAGGAGAGAAAACTAACAAAATCAATTGATGATAACCTTATTAAAAGAATTCCTCCTATACCTAATTTATAGACTTTATCTTCTAAAGTTTAAAATATCTTCTATTAGAATGTCGATGTTTCATTATCTCATTCAGTTGACTCTTAAAAAATCAAAGCATTCATTTCATTAAGATGAAAGAACTATACATATTTCATATTTATTGCTGATTAAAATAATATTATAATATTTCTAAAATTCCAAATCTTTTTCTTAAACCTAAGAATAAAATTTCTTTATAAAGAAAAGGAGAACTTTATGAAATAGATTATCCTTATACTATAAACGGATATAGAGAGAAGATGAATCTATTTTTTTCTTTTGTACCTTTTCAATTCTTCTAAAAGGAATTGATAACCCACTTCTATTTCTAAGTAAAAAGGAAACCATTACCCTGTATGTGAATATTAAAATTAAACTTTATTTAATTTATAGGTTTATTATTTTATATTATACAATAGAATAAACAGACTTAATTCTTTTTATTTAGCTTGAGTCTAAACAAAAATTGCTAAATTATTATGCTAACTTAAGAATGTAATTTTCATATCATTATACTATTGCTTTTAAGTCCATTAGTGATAAATAAATTTTTAAGTAAAGTTTTTGTATTTTAAGATTTTCATTAGATATAAATTAAGGTTTTATTGTTAACCAATTTTTTAATCAAGATAATATAAATAATTTAGGTCAGGACAAAAAGATCCAAGAAATGTATTCACTCTAATTTCTTCTTATAAGATTTAGTCTTTTAGTGTGTAATCCTTCTTACTGGCTTCTTCACTTCATTTAATTCCTATCTATCTTAGACACCAGTCTCTAAATCAATCACGACTAAAGACTTCTTGAACTCAACTCTTCTCCTTTGTAATTTAAGTACTGGAACATCTAATTTAGATTCTTATCTTCTTAAAAATAATCTAGTTCTCTTAGATGGTCTCTAATAATAAGTTGGAGAATCATCTCTTGATTCTTTACTAACGAGAGGTAAATCAGGTAGTGATTGCTATATCATTTAGGCTCTTTAAGAGCCCAATTTAGGAAGTTTAAAGTGATACAAATTCTCTATAAATGAATCACTATCAATTTCAGTATGAATTGGTTTAGAAATGCTTCTATCTGTCATTTCTCCCTCTGTTTTGAGTGAATTAGGAATTATATCAATTTAATTCAAAAAAAGGGAAGGTCTCATTGTTTTTATTACTGGGATTTATCTAGACCCAGCATCTTTTTATCCAATGCTTGGTAGTGAAAATCTATTAGATGAAAGTTAAGCCATATGAAGTTTCAATTTTATTTATTTAATTCTTATTTGTATTTTCAATCAACTTTATAGAATTGAACTGTTTTTAAAATCTGATTAATTTGATAATAATAATGCAAATTAAAATTATTTGTCATGAGTTTATTCACTTATAATAGAGCAACATTCTTATCTAAATTAAGGATTTCATTCATTCAACAAATTCATTATATATCTATGAAATCAATACGAATTGAAAATATTCAAATCATATCTTGTAATCCTCTTTATTAAACAGTGAATCATAAGAGGACAATTAAATTAATAATCATTTAATACAATCAAGAAAGTCTATTGCAATATATGTTTCATTTTATTAAATAAATTTTAGTACTAAATATGTAAAATATAATTATCAAAAGTACAGTAAAGACAGACTACAGCTCCTTTTCATTTTTTCCTCTAGAATTAATCTGATGGGAAAATGATCTTTGACTTACTTGTATGTATGTTGTTATATTAATATACTTATCAAATATGATATGTTGTATTATTTGTGGCTTCTATTTTGTTTTTATTATTCAGCTAAGGAGAATTTTTTTTGAAAGTTTTTAAAATGCATAAAGGCCTACTTTGTCTTCCTTTAGTAGGATCTCTTATTTGACTGAAAATTAAGATTTTGTTCTTTATGTTTTACTTTTTGTAATTCTATCTCTGTTATTTGTTAGTCCTGAACAATTTTATCTATTTTTGTTCTGAACTAAGAAGTTATAAAACATTGTAATTGATAATTTGATTTTGAATTAGAACGCTATAATGGATTTAAGACTATATTAAAACTTGTGCAACAGAACAATGTATTAATTCTAATATCATTTACTCAAACTTCATGAGCAATTATCACCAACTAAATTTAAGATATTTCTGAAACAGACCTATAATCTATCATACAAATAAACTAAATATTGAAAACTGAGGATATCAAAAATCAGTAGAATATAAGAAATCGAATAATTATAGTCGTATGAAACATCCTATTAGTTGAATAAAAAATTTCATTTTTTATTTAGATGAAGCAACATTTACATATAAAGAAAAGCCTTTTTAGGTTTGGAAATCAAAAAATAAGTAAATAATATTCATTAGTAGTAATTCATTAAAACTATTAAAATCAGTTGAAGGATTATCAACAAGTATGTCTTTCTATATAATTTTTATATGAAGTTATATTTAAAATTACAAGAAGCATAAGTAGTTTGTAATCATCATGATTGGCTGATTCATTAAATTCACTCTTTCTGAGTGATATATAAACATATAATAAATCTAATAAAGTTGATTTACCCAGCTCAAACTGTATTTTAATTGAACTGTACCACTCAAAATTACTTACTAAATTAGTATTATTTGTAGATATCACAATTACAATTTGATTTACAATACTTTATAATATAATAATGATTTATAATATAAACATTAAATTTATATTTATAATTATATGGTCTTGCATATTCCAAATTTTTTAGTAAAAGGTGTTGTTTTCTCTTGGATGGGATTTTTAACATACTAATATTTTTTGTAAGTTTCAATATAATAATAATTAGGATGTATCGATTAGATCAATAAACTAAAAAATTAGATGCATATCTCAAGTAATGGTTAAAAAGTATTATATTTAGAAATAAGGTATTGAATGGAGAGAAAGTTGATATTCCAGAAGACCTCTAATAAGCAAAGTTATATTAAGAAAATCATTGTAATTAATTAAATTATACAGATGGACAGAAGCTTTTAGAGAGAATGAAAACTCAACATGTTTTAGAAGAATAAGTGCAATATGCAATAGCATAGAAGAAAGAACTGAGACAAAAACTAATCAGTGAAAGCAATGAAAAAGAAGTAGAATAATTAGAATAAGAATTGTTACAATTGAATTAATTGTTCTCAAAAATAAAATCAAAGAATTTGCCAAAGGATTGATGTAAATAAATTTTATGATAATTTTCATTAAAAAAAATCATTTTCATTAATACTTTATTGAAATATCAAAAATTATTGATAATTTTATGAAATTTTTACTCATTTAACTAATAGTTCTCAAATGTATATCATGTGATGATGTTACACTATTTGAATCAAATTTAAATGATTTGATAATCAATTTACACTAAAATGAGGCAAAAAGTTTAGGTTTAGATTAAGCAAGAAGTGCTATTTTAGAATCTAAAAATAATAGTTTCGGTTGTGAAATTATTCCTTAACATCTTAAATTAGAGACCTAGGAACTTCGTATTATTCAGGATTTAAATTTCGTAGAAAGTGATTTAAATAGTGAACTTCATTTTAGACAGTTTATTTCAATGACTCACATTAATGATGGTATGATAACAATAACTTCAGATTTAATAGTATATTTATTGAAATTCAATTACAATATAATATCATAACATGATTTTCATGAAATAGGATAATTATTTGCTAAAATTGTCTGGAAATTCAATCTTACTCAATTAACTAACGCAATTAATTTTGAATAATAGTTTCCTAAATTATTATTTGCTCCATCATCAAATGTTGCATTTTTATTATAGAATGATAGAGCACAATTATTTAGTTTGGCCCAAATTGAATCTTAGGGTAGCTCTTTAACTGTTTATGAAGTACCAAATTGGAAAAAAAGAGTTTATAGAGGATTTACAAAGGAGGTTGATGGACTTATCTTCAGTGCAGTTGGTACAGATGGACTTGATATATATAAAATAGTAGAGAAAGGATTACAATTTATATAAAATATCAAGATTTTTCATGAATACTAATAAATTAATATAATAGATTTTTCAATAATAAAAAAGGGTACAAGTGATGGAATTTATTTTTTTTTCATTTTAGATAGGGAAAATGGATTATTTCTAGCTGAAATCAAATAATAAAAGGGAATAGTATATTATGAATTCAAATTATGGATAGAAAATCTGGCTGGAGGAATATCAGTAGATACAAAGAATGGTATTAATGTATTTTGTGGTTATTAATTATAATCCCTTTATTATTTAATAGAATATTACATTAACTTATAAAATGGATATAATTTTGTTATTAGAAAAAAGTAAATTAATTCTAGGATTATTGATATAGATGCTTCTGATGAATTTGTGATAATTTAAGGAACAAATTAACATACTATAGTATTTTCTAATGATTATGATTATTTGAACACTAATGATATAGATTAGATATTTAAACATGTAGGTCTTAGAGATTTTGAATTTTTTAATCAAGCTTATAAATTAGAAGGGTTAAATGATATAAAAAAAGAATATGACAATGATGCATTCTTTTTTGGTATAACATCTTAAACAGCCTTTTTGACACGTTTCAGAGTTCAGCCAATTAAAATTCGATGTCTATACCATCCATAAAATTGTATTTATTTAATGATATGATACTTAGCTATTGTTGGGGATACATTTTTATATAAACTGTAATATAATATGACATACAAAAATTTTACAGGATTCATGGTTAGGAATACATAAAATGTCACAGTTAATATTATACAAACATATCTGTATGAAAATGATAGGGAGATAATATAGGGTTTCTTATTTGGATTTAGTTTGTTGTTTTTAATGATATTATTGAAGACATTAAGTTGGTTGGATAAAAAGAATAAAATAATAAATAGGATAACTTTAGCAATAGAATACATGAGAAAGGGTAAAGGTAATAAATAAGATAATGGACCATAAACAGGTAAAATAGATGAAACATCTGTTTTTTAGATTTAAAATTAATCAATCATACAATAATGAAAATCAATAACCGTACATCTCACTTAATTTATAATTTAAGTATGAATTATAATCTTGTTGTATTTTTCTTTCTTGAATAAATGAAAAATCCACATTATTATTTCCATTCATAATTTTGCTTCTGTTAAGACACATTTCCATTAAGTAATCTAAAAGAATTAATACTTCATTCTCTTTACAAACCTATAACATTTATTTAGAAACACTTTAAACTCTTTCTTTAATGATTTTCTCAACTGAAATGAGTTGATTTTAATTTAACTCTGTAACATCAATAAAAGTTTAAAAATCTGCTAATTGTTTTAGACTAGACAATAAACCTATTCTATCAAAGTATTATAACGTATTGGTACATAGTTCAACAGCTAATTGATATTCATTTTAAAGTTAACATATGAATTTGGAATATTCATTTGATTTTTTTTATTATTCCAATAATGACAAAATTTTAGTCTGTAATAATTTGAATGAATTAGCTGTGAATTTGGCTGAAAGCAAACATAATAATTCAAAATATAATTCTTTTTTGTAATATTGATTAAAAATTGAAATATGTTAAGTGATTTCTACATTAACAAAATGTGAAAAGTTTAAATGCATTCTTTATAAGTTGAGTATATTTAATTGTGATAATAATTATTAATTAGGTGCATCATTTATTTAAAGAGATTAAGGAGAATCAAGGATATTATTGACAGGTTTATTTTTATCAAATTATATTTTGGATTAAGGTAATTATCTCTTCTCCTATTCAAAAATAAGAAATAAATCATTCCACTCCATTCTTTTAGATTCTTCTTTTTCTAAAGCTTTTGTTATAAAATTTTTTCCAAACTCTGATAATTAAATATGTGATGGAAATCTCAAAGGTTATTTCATAATATTTTAAGTTAAATTCTTCTCATCCATACCTGTCCATGGAGAATTACCATAAATCATCTCATAATAAATTACACCCAATGACCAAATATCAGATTTGGTAGTATATTTCTCTTTTTTTAATATCTGAGGTGCCATATATAATGGTGAACCTACACAAGTCCTTAACAAATCTCCACTAAAATTATCAACAATTTTAGAGAATCCAAAATCAGCTATCTTAACAATACCTCTATGATTCATAATATTAGCTGGCTTAAGATCACGATGGATTATGTTTGCTCTTACTAATTCTTTGAAACCACTTGCCAACTAACAGAATATTTAATTAACTTCTGTCTCAGGTATTCTTCTACCCTTCATTATATTTCTTAAATCACCATCAGCACAATATTCTGTTACAATATAGATAGATCGATCAGTTGTAAATTTATCTATAAACTTAACAATGTTTGGATGATCTAATTACTTCATGATTTGGACCTCGCTATCTATTCTACTTGTTTACTGTAATTACTTAGAGCATCAATTAGATACTAATCTTTATTTATCATTGAACTGTCAATTTTCTTTATGGCCACTTCCATATTTGTACTTATTTTATTTCCTCTGTAAACCTTACCAAAAGCCCCCTCTCCCAATAGATATTTTGAATCGAATTGATAGTCCCCTAATCTTCGTATATTTTAATCGAATTACTATTACATAATTGTAATTATATAATCATTTTTGCAAGACCTTCAAAGCCTTCTGTATTTCAATATTATTTATTTATCTCAATTCATATAAACTTAATGGAGCTGATTATTTAAGATTAAGTCCTTTCTGCTCAATTACTTTTTATACATTTGATGTCTTTGCTTATTGAGGACGTTCTTATTTTAATGAGATTGATCTCACGTTAAGAATATCAGCCTTAAGATCCATCAGACTCTGATTCTAATGAAAATGCTATTACTATGGATTATAATCAATAGATTTTGTAGTTTCAGATAGAAGATTTCCCATTGGTGAAGATTTCTCCATAATTGACTTCTAATTGTGTTCTTTTGGTTCTTATTTCTAATATATTTGAGATTCATTCTTTGTGAAAAGAGAATCAACAAGATTATTGATTTTGTCAAGTTCTTTACTTATTTATGGTTTCGTTTGGAGAAGACTTGAATCCCAATTCTATGTCTATATGTTATTTTTCTAATAATAATCTAATGGATTCCTGGTTTCTATGAATTTGACTTAGGTTTTTGTTAGATATGAAGAAAACTAATCATATTTAACAAATTAGTTTAGTTCTTGATTTTACATTAATAAAAATAAAATGTTCTAAGCTGAAAAAGGTGCCAATGCCATTCCTGGATACACAGGGTAATATTGCTTTATTAATTATATTTTAGATTCATTCCAAGTCAAGATTATGATCAAGATTTATTATAAATTCAAGGAAACAGAAATCACATTCCAAGTATATTGTTTATTCTTATAATTAAGATTATGCAGGATTTGTTCCAGGAATAAAGTCAGAAAATCTATTTGGAAAGACTTATGGGAAAATTACTTTACTTTCCAGCACTCATGAACATCATCGAGGGTATAATCTAAATTTTTAATTCAAGATCTGATTTACCTGCAGACATTAGGTATAAAAGTGAAGTCAAAGAGGCTTACTGTGATCAAAGAGACTAACGAGGAAGAGATATTAATCTTTATGGCAAATTAGACCCAGAAACATCAGTAACTGTTATATATACTATTTTCTAAGAAAGCTCTTGCTTATACTTTATCCAATTTGACACACTTTGAATAAACTAATACTCTTCCAAAAAGAAGTAAAAATCTCTTGTTATATATAAAGGCGATTCCAAAGATAGAGAGAGTAAATTAACTTATGAAGAGGCTTTGCAAAAATTAAAATGATTATTAATAATAGATAATAATATTTGTTATGATATTAAAATTACTTATTCACTTTACTAATTCCATAACACTAATGAATTACTCTAAAGTAAGCTACCATTTTTATATATATAATATATTACTTTTTTTTCAGAAGATAATTCATTAAATTATGTTTCTAAGTCTTCGTTTATTAGATTAAGGTATTTTGTAATATTTGCAGCTCTGATTTCTGTTTTATTATTACTCAAAAGATTAAAAGTGGTTTCAAGATTTGTTTTAGTTAATAATGATTCTTTAGGAGCAGCAAGTGATAAAAAAGTAAACTATGCCATAAACTCCGATTAAATTTAATGATCAATAAATAATTGATTGATACGAAATTCTAGATCAGTTAATTTAGTATATTTTTAAAACATTTATATTAATTCCTCCTTTGTTAATTTCATGTCTAAATCTTTATCAAATTCAGAAAATAGTTTTTGTAATTATATTGCAGTTTCCTAATCTAATTCTTAAACCATAATCTCTAATATTGTTTATTATAGTTAACAACTCTCTTTCTAATCAAGCATATTTGATAACAAACTTTCTTAAATTGAAATTATATCTTATCTATATTTTTTTATCCAATTATTAATTTTTAATTCTTCATAGGTTTTTCTTCTCTTCTTATTCTTTTCACCTATCACTGATGCAATAAAATATCTAAAATCATCTGACCATTTTCTTAGATCTTATTCCACATCAATTTAACAGTGCAAAATAAACTACTTTATAGAGGGAATATCACTCTATATTTTAAGAGGTATTTTATATGGTATATCACCTTTTCCTAAAGAGTAAAGAATCATCATTACAGCCCAAAAATCTCTACTGGCTGAAAATTCATCTTTATAAAGAGCATCAGGAGGAGTAAATAATAAAATATCAAATTCATCTATTCTTTTAACTGAGATAGGTTTCAAGTCAATCAATTTAACTATTACTTAATCTGATTGAAATTAATATTCCCAACTATTTATTGTTATATTTCCATGAACCATTTATTATGTTTTTAAGTATCCTAGAACTGAAAACATTTGATCAGCAATATTTGCTAAAATTTTCTCTTTGATATCTATTGAACTTGGCAATTTAGATAATTTGCATCCATCAAAATATTCATAGATTAATTGATAATTAGTATTATCTTAATGAACTTCTAAATTTTTTAGTATATTTTGATGATCCTAAATAATTACATCAATGAAATACTAATTAATTAGATTTCAACCAATAAATGAATTTAATGCTTTCTTGTTCTTCCTTTGATAGTATTTCTAATCTAGCCCTTGTACCAGTTTTGTTGTTTTAAACAAATGATAACTCTTACTATAAAATATTTAGTTAATTTATATACATTCATTTACATCTCTTTATTATACATAAAAGAGTATTTTTTGGATGCATTAGTACTATAAAATTGAACTCCTTGCACAACAGATCCCCTCAGTGGAGAGCTGCAATTGCTAATAGATCTTTAGGATAATGATCTTAGAGAGGGTGATCTTTGATTTTTTCCTATTAACTATTTTGTTGATTTTTAGCTTTTTTTATTGAGGCCATAAGATTGTACTGAAGATCTTTTGTTTTCAGTAAGAATCCCATGAGTATGGATACTTCTCTAACTATGTTAACTTGGTTGACTATTTTATGGTGATTATTCTCTTTTGGGTTAATTAAGAATTTAAGGTTCAGGTTGTAATTCTTGTGATTACTTATTTGGTAGTACAATTTTTAGTTATTATTTTTATTACTATTATTTTTTATCATTTTAAGAAGTGCAAATCCCCATTTTAAGTCAAGATTTGATGTAATATATTATTATTGAAGATTTAATTAATTTTGCATAAGTTATATATACTAATTATTACTGTGTGAATTGTAGCCAGCATTATCCTTATTTTCTAATCTTGTTTACAATTTAGGAATGCACATAATCGTAATTATTAACTTAAGATTATAAATTTTAGAAACTGACATAATTTAGTATTTATGAGTTTAGAATTATTCTAATATATATAGTGTTAATTCATATAATAAATTTATGAAAGTAAAATATAAAGATACAGAATATAATTTAGGAAAACCTAAAACCTTGTTAGCTATGAAAAAAAAGTTATAAAGTTCATAAAAAAGTTTAGAAGAAAGAGAAATATTAATTATGTTTAAAAAAGACAATGAGAATAAATTACTTGAGGAAAAACAATATAAAGATATTGTTTAAAGGGTCAAAAATAATGAAAATATCAAACTGGTGTGCTATATACTTAAAGATTATTTAAAGAACGTAGAGTTTCAAAATTCTCAACAATCATAATAATAATTTATTGATTTGTTAAAAACATAGTAATATACCTTAAAAAATACAACTATATAATATTGTTCTTAAAAACAAATCATCTAAAATGAAGAATAAACAGGCTCTTATGAATAAAATAATTAATAAATCAGATGTACTTTGAGTAGTAATTAAGGTTCTACAGGAAATTTTGCTCAAAATTTATATTAATACCCGAATTAATTAACTTAATTAAACAATAATTAAACATAAATGAATCCAAAATTTCAAAGTGTTACTCCATTTGAAATTGATAACTTAAACAATACAATTGAAGATTATTAAAATTAAAGGGAAAATTATAGCAGCATAATAAAAACAATTAAACCTAATTGCATTAATTGTAATCAGAATATTAAAGAAATTTCATTCTTTTTGAGTTGTGAACATATATATCATGCAAATTGTTTATAAGAGAATTTAAAAAATTAGATAGATATGTTTAATTCAAATTTGTATTGTAAATGTAACATTAAAATATAACATCCTTAAAAAATACTAAGTTCTTTAGATCTAACAATCTATTATTATAAATTACTAAACAACTAAATTAATGATTTAAAAAAAAAATAAAGACAATAAGAAAATGTCCAAATTATGGTTGCTCATTTATTGCAATAATAGAAAATAATTATAGTTCTAAATCATTCTGTCCTATATGTTTAATGAATGTAATACTAGAATGATAATATTGAATATTAAATTTAAAATTATTATAAAAATGATTTTATCAGAGAGAGAGTATTTAAATGTGAAAGGAAAATAATATTAGGGAGTTCATTCAAAACGTATTTGTTCTCCAAATGAGAGTTTGATAAGTGTGAATCACAATCCATCACTCCCTCAATTGAAATTATAAGCATAACATCTTTTGGCTTAATCAATTCATAAAGATATATTTGGTGCTCCTCCTTTAAGTTAAATACATTTGAAACCTATAATTTGCAAAAATAAATCTTGTATCTATTAAGTTAGAAATTTGGAAGATAAAATAACCAAATGTATATTGAAAATAAAGGAAATTGCAAAAGAGAATAATATACTGAGAAAGAAATTATAAATGGATAGATTGGTTATAGATGGTCTAATACCATCTACACATAGATCTTAATAATCTTCTGACTTTAAATAGTTAACAGAAGAGATTTAATTTCCAAGATCTAATTTTCTTAGTCTTCATGATGCACATTCAATAACAAAGTTTTCAAATGAAATTTGTCTAGCTAATCTTAATCAAAAATGGTCATCAGATATTGTAAATAATTTGAGTGTGTTATTTCAATAACCATTTTCGGATATAAATTGGAATAAACCAACAGTAATGAATATTCAATAAGTCTAATCAAATTAATGTTTGAAGAGTTGTCAGAATAATGTTTAGACTGATTTAATAGAATTGAATTGTAATCATACTTATCATAAGAATTGTTTATGTGAAGAAATTATTAATTCTCCTAAATTAAAAAGTTGTTTTTGTTAATGCAATTAATAATTAAGTAAATATGATATGAATTAATTAAATGGAGTGTAAAGGGCAATTATTAAAGAAATCAAATTAAATTCTTAATTATCTTAATTAATAAAGAAATCGGATACTTTTTATAAGTGCCAATAAACTACTTGCCAATTTATTATAATCAATTCAGATTTCGAAAATTTAATTAGTGTTTAATCTTTTTGTTAATCATGTTTGACCATGAGATTATTCTACAAAAAAGAATAGATGGAAAAATGATTATTATTATTTTAATTATATATCATTTAGATATTTATATAGAGTGGTTATTTATACAAAAAAAAAGAGATTACTTTTTAATATCATCAGTAGGAGTGTTGAAATTCTTTATGATTATTTGAATTAGTTGCTATATTTCATTATTTAATATCTAATTAGAGTCAAAAAGTTTAACATTTATAAGTGTATCAAAAGTACTATATTATCATATAGGATTCTCATTATGTTATGAATTCTATTTATTTTATAAATTATTTATAATAATAATGACAACTAACAAATAGTATAAGCAATAATTACCCATTATTATCTAAAAGTATGAAGACAGTTTAAGAGAGAGTATGTATAATTTAAAATATAGAAAAGCAAAAGGAAGTTATATGTATGATCATTCTTTATCAGTTGAGAGAGAAAACTATTATTAAACTAAAAATAAAATTTCGATAAGAAGTTCAAGCAATTATTAATAATAGAAGGATGAAAAAGAAAAATTTGTATGCAGTTTAGTTCCATCTCCAAAGAATATTAAGTACTAAAAATCTAAATTCACTTTTAATACTGAAGAAATTAATAAACATAATTAAAAATTAAAGACGGATGTTTAAATGCTCTACTAACTTATAAATCTTGAATAATAAAAACCTAATAATCACTAAATTCAAAAGAAAACTTTATAAAAATCTAAATTAATAAATTAAATCTAGAAAGAAAAGAATGATTTTACTTCCAATTCATAAATCATTGAAAATTGTTAAGTATGCACTAAATCTCGTAATGGAAAAATAGTTTAAACTAAATGCAATCACTTTTATCATTATGATTGCTTTTAATAATATTTAGAAAAGTGTATAAAAAAGGGACATCCATAAATCTATTGTCACTGTAAAATCAAAATACCATAATAAATCATTCTTAATAATACGAATATTATAATTATTTAAAGATATTTTCATAATTAATATCAGAAAATATAAATTAAGTATTTTAAATACTATAATTTTGAAAAATGCATTAACTCATTTTGTAATTTCTTTTGGATTAAAACAAATCACAATACCAAAAGAAAGACTTCTATTTTATCTTATTGTCCTAATTGCTTAAATAAAAATTTTGAAATAGGATCATAAATGGAATAAATCTTTTACAAATTTTGATTTATATAACATTAATCATATTATAATTTTATTAATTTATTCTACATAATTATTAAAGCAAAATAATTAACACACAATAAGAAACATCAATCTTTGGTATAATGTATTTCAAACTTTTAATAAATTATATATTAATTTAATTGATAGATATCTCAAAAATATTTCATATTCTAGAACCCTCTAATTATTACTGAAAGTAATATTTAAAATGTTATAACTATATTATTAAATATTACCTTTTATGCATTTTTAAATTAAGATCTGACCTTTATTTAAATATACTCCTTACCATTAAGATTTGTTTTTCAAAATAAATTTAATCTTACTAATAGGCTTCTCTCTTAATTTATTTCATTTTCAATTTTTTATTAAAGAAAGGTTACTTAAAAAAGATTTTATTAAAAACATAAAATAATCTAATATATAATAAGATTAGTTAAAATATACAATCATGAATGTCTAATAAATAAATAGATTATATATCAATATAGTCAATATCTAATTTAATCATTCATAAATAATCATTTTGTTGATAATGTATAATTGGAATACTCATCTATTACACTATTAAATGTATTTTAAGTATTTGTAAAAATTTATGCTGCGGAATATTGTCTAAACTTTGACATTCTTATTCCTATTTGTTATATTATCAATTAATATACCACTACTAGTATAGTATTAACCATTGGCATCAGTTCCCAAGAAACTCACATATACTTTAGGATCACATGCTCCTCCATTACATGTAGTAACAAAATCATTATTTTCTGAAGTGCTTGTTCCTGTAGTTGTAGTGATTGTATTTTCCTTACATTAACTACCATCAAAACAAACATTATCCCAAAAAACATCAATGACACTGCCTTGAATCATTTATATAACAATAGATTAAATTGGAAATGCTCCACCAGGTTATGAGTATGGAGTTCCATAAATAGTAGAAATACTACCAGAATTAGCCCATAAACTACTCTATTTAGAAGAAAGAGTTTGATATGCCCCAGAAACTAAGAGTGCAGTATATTAATCAACTTTTAATTAATACACTTATCTATATTGTTGATTATCAATTGTTTGGAAGAATAAACATAATACGATGTTGTTACCCTAAATACAATTGTTTATTTTACCTTTATATATCCAGAGTTGAAATCTGAAGTTTAGCACACTTGAGTTTATGAAAATACTATTGGAAATAATATAAATATTAACATATTAATTAATATATATATACAAAAGACAATTCATAAAAGTAATTGGATTCCAAGAATGTTAAAATTAAATATGTTTAAGAAAGAACATGTATATCTGAATTCTATTTATTGACTGTGAGAAACAAAGTCAGATTTAATTAAGGAGAAGGATATCTTAAAAAAAAACTTATGAGAATTTTAGAATGATATCAATATAGATAAGTGATTGAATAAAAATCATCAACTATTTGTTTTTCAAAATAAAATATAGAGCAATAATAATTTTATATATTATCATTTTTCAATAGATTTAATGTAGTACAACAGAAGTTCTTCAGTATGCTAATCAAACTTAGCATATAATGAGCTCAGTTGCATAGACCATCCTGAAAATTAATGTGGAGTCATCTGCATAGCTCGACATTATTGCAAACGTAAATTTTGTTCAACATGCCAATATGAACATTAAATTGATCTATAATAAATGATTCCATTTGATTATTTTCCAAAATAACTATAAAATAAGATTAGTTAATTGAATTATGATGATGAAGCTCTATTCAAGTAAGTTAAAGATAATTATAAAACATTACTAAGTTAATTGGGAAAGGAAAAAGATTTTTAATCAGTATTGGACATTATTAAGGAGAGGTTTGATAATGTATTTGACTTGATAGAAAAAACTACACAAATTTATATTTTTTCATTAAAACAGGTTGAAGGATTAAGATTTTGTTCAAATTCTGAATTACAATTTTTAGCTTGTAGTTTGGGAAACACCATATTAGAAGATTGGATTAAAGCAAAAGATGACTCTCTAAATAAAATTATTACTATTATTAAAGAACTGGAATACTAATTACATTTATAATATAATAAAGAAAAGATAGCTTAAATTTTAATTTTAGTTTATGATTAAGAGTATTTAAAATACTGTATTATTAGAATTCTACTATAACAGACCATAAATAAAAATGATTTTATTATAAGGCCTACATGGGAAGAAAAAAAAATTATATGTAAAGTGTCAGAGTTTATTCAAAATCCATGGTTTTCCAAAATTATTGATAAAAAACAAATATCAATCTTAATTGAATAAACAATGGAACGATTATTTAAATATATTAAGGATGGAGAAATCCTTAGACTGTATAATTACATACTATAAATAAGAGAACAGATTTTGGATTCATAAAATAATGAAATAATAAGAAATATGGAATAGATAAAATATTTAAGATGGGAAGGTAAGTATAATTATTGTAAATATGATAAATGGTATGCAACCTGGAAAGGTTAGGTTATGGATGCAGGTGGATATTATAATTAATTTGGAATTAAAAATGGTGATTGGAAAGAATTATTTGAAAATTATTGGGAGTAATGTTAATTTATTTAATTATTAGCAATTCAAATGTGATTTATCATGGAGAATACAAAAATGGAATCAAAATAGGATAATGGAAAACTATTTATAAAGTTGATGAAAATACTGACTATAAACAAATGTATATATATATTTAGAATAATATATTAGTGGTGGTGGATAATATGATTAAAATGGTTGGAAAAATGGAGAATGGGTAGATATATATTAGCACTTTTATAAGTAAATAATAATTGATTATACAGAAATTGTTAAGTTTTGTTAGTTGGAGAATATAAGAATGGAAGTAGAATTGGGGAATGGAAGATAATTTAGAAAGATATAGTTATGTAGATAGTGTTATCATTATGATAGAGGAGGAGGTCATTATGATCAAAATGGAAGTTAGTAAGGTTAATGGATTGAATTAGATAAAAGATTTTATGAGTATATATTTTATCTATCATTAAGTTTATGCTAAATTAAGTTGAGAGGATGTTATTAAAATTCTAAAAAAATAGGAAAATGGGATATAATTTTCAGAGATTAAATAATGTAATCAATTCTATTTAATATAAAAGTGGTGGAGGTTTTTATAATGAAAAGGGAAGGAAAGATGGAAAATGGAGAGAATTAAGTGAAAATTTTGGGAAGTAAGGTATATCTATAAAAAAAGTGATTGTCTTACAACATTTGATGGATTATATAAGGATGGAATTAAAATTGATAAGTGGAATATCATGTAAGCTGATAAAATTATATACAATTGTAATTTTTAAATTAATGGTGGTGGGTATTATGATGATAAAGGCAATAAAACAGGTCAATGGTTTGATATGCATAAAGCATTCAAAAAGTATTAATCATTTTTAATTATAGTAATTATAATATAATGCAATATGGAAAGTATAAAAATGGTAAGAAAGTTGGATAATGGGATATTATTAATCAATTTACAAAAATGTATTAAAAATATAGTAATTTATTAGTGGAGGTGGAGCCTATAATGAATAAGGAAAGAAAATGAATAATTGGATCGAATTACATTCAAATTATGGAGAGTAATAAATATCATATTATTATAGAAATTGTATGGTTGGATATTGTGGAGAATATAATGAAGGAATCAAAATTGGAATGTGGAAGATATTGTATAAAAATGTAGAAATGTAAATTCTATTAATTAATTAATTTAAGAGGTGGAGGCAATTATGATGAAAATGGAATGAAAGATGGAATATGGAAAGATCTACATAGCGATTTTAATGATAAAAACAAAGAAAAATTAAAATTCTATCTAAAAGAATATCAAAATGGATAAAGAGTAAATGTCATCAAAGAATTACCATGGGTAAATATTAAAATATGAATTAATTATAATATCTATCCAAACTAATTATTTGATTTCTATATTAATTTTAATCAGATATCATTTGAAATTTGAATTAGAAATTTCTAATTAAATTTGCAAATGTTATATAAAGATTATAAGACAAAAATCAAAAAAATTCAAATAGATTATGAAATCAAAAATTATTGAATAATTTATATCACTTTCTATCTCTTTTAAGATGGCTTCAAATAAATTTTATCGATTCAAAAATATGACACTTATTTTATTAAATAAATTGTATTTTTTTACTATAATTATTTCGTCAAAAATGTAAAAGTAAAAAATAGTAAATATCTTCTAAAGAAACCTCTAAAATTTATTTATTGTTTAGATTTTAATTTATTTGACTGAAAATTTAATAGTTTCTAATCATTAAATAAAATTTGGAACCTCTATGTATATGTATTTTCATCGATTTGATTCAAAAGTGTATTTACATGTTATTGAGAATAAATTACTAACTTTTTGATATTCATCATTCTATATTTTAAGTATTCCCATTCATTGAATTGCTATTTATATGGCTACTACTTATTTAATCAATAAAATTAAATTCTAATAATCCTTTGATAACAATACTATTGTACTCTGCAACTCTATATTGTATATTAATGATAATTCTATTATTGATAATCTAACTGCAGTCGTTGCTAAATTAACGTAATTATTTATAAATACAATTTAATTAACTTTGAATTCTTTAATATTTCATTTATGATGATTCTAACAGTATTGCTTGGGTTATTTTAAGAAACTCAAAGCATCGGATTTTAAGTTAGAAAGCATTTAACTATTATGGATCCCATTCATGATATTCATCAAGTAGAATACAGAGTTTAGATGGAATTTGGATCTCTGAAATAACCGATGGAGTTAATTATTGATACTGGGTCTTCTGATCTATGGGTCCCATCAAAAGATGCAAAAGGATTCCTTAATAATGGTATAATAATAGAATCTAATAGCAGTTAAGCAATATGATTGTAAGGCAAGTTCGACTTGTATTAATACTAATTCTCGTTATTAAATTTTCTATGATGATGGTCCCATATCAGGTACTTTAGCTTGGGATTAAGTGTGGATGCATAATATAAAATTTAATTAGTCTTTCTTATTGATTGAAAGAGCAAGTGGAAATATGGCATCAAGTGGAGGTATTTTAGGACTTGGTTTTCATTAAAGTGCTGCTAATTAAAATCCATCTATATTAGAATCCCTTTACTAATAAAAACTAATTTCTTAAAAATACTTCTCATTGTATTTAAAAGATGAAGGTGAATTCGGTAGTTATATTCTCTTTGGAGGTATTGATATGTAATTTGTACAAAAGGATCAAAAGATATCTTTTGTACCTCTAATATCTGATTATCAATATATGATAGGAATAGAAGGAATGTCAATTGATGATGAGTTATTCTCTATTACAACAGCTCTTGTAGATAGTGGAACTAGTTGTCTTACTGTTCCTGCAGTTGCGATGGATGATATGATATAAGTATTTGCAGCTAAAGGAGTAGAATGTTCATACAGAGTTGAAAATTATGCGCCATCTTATTGTACTGTACATTGTTTTGTGAATGCAACAAATGAATAAGGAATTATAGATTCATTTCCTATTATAAAAATTAGAGTCAATAGTTCCTTGGAATTACTCTTAAATCCATAGGATTATATCTATTGTATAATTTATTGTCTATATCATAATAGCTTGTACAATATTAGATGGTAGCTAATCGAAATGTAATACCAAACTAGAAAGATCATAGATAGATGACTTTTTATTGTTAGGTGATGCTTTTTTACATAGTTATTACACTGTTTTTGATCAGACTAATAAACAAATTGGATTTGCACATTCAATAAATAATAAGGGTTTAAAACTACATGTTAAAACAAGACACTTAGTTAATTATGCTCATATTCTTATATTATATATAGGGTTGCTATTAATTTTTTGATTATTACATATTATATATTTAAAGTAAAATTAAAATATATATAAATAATGGACGGATCAAACCTTACTTCAGATGGACAAAAGGAATTGTAAAGTTTTCTGAATTTTTTCAATCTTAAAAAATAAGAGGCAATGAGAGAAATAGAATTAGAATTCAAAGATTTCTCAAAATTTTAAGTTCAAGACACTCTATACAATAAGGATGATGTTTAAGAACTTCTTAAGAAATTGGAGGGTAGTTTGGAAGTACTAATGAATAAAGAAGTGTCTAAGATAGTTTATATGTGTGGAGTTTATGTCAAAATATTTTTATCTGTTTGTTCTGATCAAGAATTTCATGCAGATTTCAATTTCATAGAGAATGTGTATTTAATATTTTAATAATAGTAAAATAATAGAATAGTTAAAAATACTTGAAAAAGGAGGTACTATTGTTGAAGATAAGCCACTTTAAAGTAAAATAAGATATTCTAGATTACCTACAATCGATACTGTTCTATAAAGTAAAATGATCATCTTATTTAATAAGAATAGATGGAGGAAATGTCAAAAGAAAATGATTTTTTAAAATAGTACAATCAAAAATTATAGAATGAATTGGTTTCATTGAAAAAGGAATAGGTTTCAGATGCAGATTAAGTAGGTACCTTTTAGGATTAGATAAATTAATTAAAATAAGAGAATGAATAATTAAAATAAGAATTGGAAAAGAAATTAAATGATTGTGTATAATTCAAAACACTGAAATAGATGATCTAAGAAAAAAATCAATAGATTAAAGAATTATAAATGAAGTTATAATGATAATCATTCGATTGTATTAAGATTTTAAGAGATAGTATCTAATTATTTTGCATAACTCCTTGCATATGGTGTTATGAGTTGAAATTCTCCAACTTTGATTTCACAATCTTCTAATAAAGATATCTTACTCATAGTTCTAAAAAAGGGTTTGGTTATTAATCTGTTCACATACTTATACATTTCTATTTTCCTTGGATGTATTTGATGTTTGATTTACTGTTGTTTAATAACATTTATTGTATACTAATCTTAGATGTTTTTCTAAATTTATAATAAGTAACCTTCATGAATTCTTTGCATCTCTAAGTAGACTTAATCTTCAAAATAGGCCATCCATTTAATAAAATGATTTTATTGCTAATTTATACTAAGATTATATTGATTTTGACTTAAAGAAGTTAATTATAATGCACATCTAGAAAGTACTAAATCTTCAGTAATGTATTGGATTGGAATCTTAAATACTTCACGAATCTAGTTCAAATGTATAGTCTGATTATATATCTTGCTTAATTGGTTTCGAATATATGCATCTGTACGGTATCTCCTCATTTCTTTAACATTTTTACATATCCTAGATATATAATAATTGATGGTATTGTGATTGAATTGAAGATTCTAAATCTGATTTTTGATAGTTTCAGTAATAGCATAAACTACTTGATTTCTTTTGGTAGTACTCAATGAATCATCAAGACTAGAATATCTTATTCTTACAGCTTTATTCATATTTTAAATACAATATTATAAAAATCATTTAAGTGATTTCTTTTTGTTGAGAAGAGTACATTTTATTTTATTTTTATGATATTATAATTATCTATGACTTAAAACATCAGACCATCTCTTATAGAACTCATTCCTATCATCAGGAGAGTATTCAGTACATAAAGTTAGTTATTTTTTATGTCCCTTCTTTTTTACATCTTATAGAGTATGATAAGTATGATAAGTTCTCTTTGTAGCCTAAGTAGTAACAGTATTAATATTATCCATTTTCAATAATCTCTTCAATTAAGGAGTTTGTAAAATTTGTTACTTTTACTTTTATATCAAATTTGCAATTGAACTTTTATCATAAACAAGAGGTTTGATCTATTTTATCAATTGTTGTAATTGTCTTGAAGTTTAAAGTTCACTAAGTCCTTTTAAAGCTTTAAATGAATAAATCATATCATCTCTTTTTGTTTCCTCAACATGCATCCCTAACTATTTCTTTATTTTCTTGTATCTGATTTCTCTTTATTTCTCATGATATGCTTCCAATTAAGGAGTTATATTCTTAATAAAAATTCGTGGGATATCTCTATGATATCTATAGTATTCAACCAATTGCTTTTAATTATCTTTCAAATAAGGAAATGTGTAATAACTATACTAAATAACTAGAGCTTATACAATTTGAAATACTCTTCCAACTCTTCGAAACATGCTTAATCTAAAAAGTGAATAGTAGTTGGACTGCGTAATTATAGTTAACAAAAATCAGTCTAATACCTTGAATAAAGAGCCTTGAATGTTTTTGATGTTTACCATATTCAATAATTCTGGCAGACTCCCTTTATGATCGCAAAACATACATGGCAATTACATTATTATTTATTTAATATACAGGAAGTTTATTATTATTCATAATCTACATATAGCCTAATATGAATTCCATAACTGACTTAGGAAGTTTATTTTTCTCTAAGTGTTCATTCTCTTTGTAATTACTTTCTTTAAAATTCAAATCTATTCTAATGGGTTTTTATTCTCTTAAAGAATCAAAAGAGTTTCGGCTTAACAAATAAAATGATTATCAATCAATTAATGAACTTGGATTTTAGACAATTTCTTCATAATTTAAGCTACGAAATTTTTGTTATTGTCTGGCAACTCTTCATTCAGAGGCATAATTAGGTGAAAATCAATAGAGCTAATCAATTTTCTATATTGCAAATTATTTACTACTAAAAAAAAAAAACATTTCCTTAAAAGTATAGGAATTTCTTCTATTCATTTATTTTTCAAGTAGAAGATTCCCAACTATATCATACTCTTTCAACCACCCATCTTAACTTTTTTAATTACATTAACATATTTTCAATTAATTAATATTCATTGTTATTCAAAAACTTTTTTATAAGAAATAGAAGACAGTATTATTCCAATTCTATAAATTAGATAATTTTATATTAATCTCTTAATATAGGTACTTGTATTATATTTGTTAGATATCTTCAAATAATTAGTAATATTTTCTAGACTCAGAATATAATTAAAATACAAACATTTTCATCATCAAATAATTTAGTAATAAAGATGAAGACTTATTATTAATTATAATAATATATGATTTATTTTGTGCATTTTTATTAATCATTTGAAGATTCTATTGTTTTAATGATTATTATATAATCTAAGCTATTCCGATGTATACAATGCTTAATTTTATCTCTCAAGTCTTCTAAATATCATTTAGGCTCTTCTATCACTATCAGGGCATGTTTCTTTCCATAATTAATGTTCTCTTCCACAAAGTTTTCTATTGACTGCATTAATAATTAAATTACCATTAGTTGAATTTTCTCTATCCAAACATTCAAAATAGTCCTCTTGAGCAGTAAAACATGTCTGGGCATTCCAAGATTCTCCACCATATCGTGAAGGTGTCAGTAATGCATCTCCATTATAACTCATTATGTTTTAATAATAAAAAATATAAATTAATTATAGTTTTTTTGTTCAGCAAATCAAATTTTTTTAGTCGAAATGATTATCTTAATTAACATATATTAATTATTTTTATTGTGTTTCTGCAAGATGAAAACATACTCTACATGCAGGTTTATAACAATCTTCACCACCAATCAACTCAACTAAAAATTAAATTTATTTAATTTACTTTCTTGGGATTATACTATTCTTTTAGTAAAAGAGGCATTTTCTCTTTTACAAAACCAACATACAGCTGTTAGTTTTGTTATACGTTCAGCCAAAGGAATCAAATTTAAGATGTTATGAAAAGGTTTCCTGTCAAAGGTTCCATCAAGTGCTGCAACTATTACAATCTTTCCTAAATTTGCCATCTTTTCACTAAATTCTACAATCTATAAAAATTGTAATTGCATTTACATCTGAAAAGAATTAACCTTCATCAATAGCTACAACATCACTATCCTTGCATTTCTCATAAGCTTCATTCAACTTGCATACTTTAATGGCTTTCAAAAATTGTCTTTATTTTTAAATAGACAACATACTTATCATGACTTGAAATACATTATTCTTCTGAATATCTGTTATCATTAGAATAATTCAAAACTACACATTTCCTTTCAGAAATTGTAAATCTCTTGACTAATCTCATGAGTTCACTAGTTTTACCAGAAAACTAATATATATTCATAACTATACCATTGGACCATAGATAACTGAAATTGTGCCTGTATACATGCCAATTTTTCAATTAAATTAATGCTCTTATAAAATAAATCATATGAAGAAATACCTTTCCCGCTTCTTTGAAAATTAAAATATATCCAAAACCAAATAAATTATAAATTTTTAACTATTACCTTAACCTAAATTTTTATATCACTACCTACCATAATTATATTTTAATTTCTTCCCTACAAGAAATATTAATTGTAATTAATACATCTTAGATTATTCTTAAATTATCTCAATTATTCAATTTACAACTAAGTTTTAAAATTCAATTTTGTTTATTTCAATATAGCTTTGAGATATATATAAAAAAAAAATCATACTAATTAATTAGAATGATTATTATAATCTTCATTACTTTAATTGGTTATTATAACTGCCAATCTATTGGATAGGATCCATGTTCATCATTTGCTGAAACGCCGTGTGTTGATTCTGGATATTGTTATTGGGATAATACTTAATGCAATTCATAATTGTGTCATTTAGTGACTTAATAGGCAGCTTGTCGAACTGGAGGGGCATTGGAAACTAAGTGTTAGCCAGTTACTTATACTCCTCCCCAATTTGTAGCATCTTGCTATAGTACTACTTATACTGCATAAAAGATATATTTCTATAGATTTTTATCGGACTTATCAATAGAAGATAAAATGCAAACTTCAACATATATAGTTGAACTCAGTAATGCATAACCTAGTGTTGAAGCAATGGATAAGTTATATAAACTTGATTTTTTATCGAGTTCTAATATTTAATTGAATTCTATTCTTGATTTATATTTCAATCAAGCATCAGTATTGATTGGATAGTATTCTCATCCATATTATTTAGAGAGGGCAATTTATGAGAGCTTATAGAATGTTAGAGATGATCTTTATTCAAATTTACTTTCAAGAAGTGCTACAATAGTTAAGATATTAGAATTGATAGATATTTATTATCAGAGATTAAGTACTTATTCAGAAAGATACTATACTGTTTATAATTTTGTGAATTTTAATCATATTCATTTTAAATATTTGGGATTTTCATTTCAATAATAAGTTGAATTATCATGGATCACATATCCAGAAAATGGATTTTTTTAATTAACAGTTATATATCCATAAATATTTGGTATCTAATCTGCTGTTAGTCCAATATTCATGATCAGAATAAGCAATTAAATTAATTTAAAATACACTTTAAAATGGGCAATCACTACTACAAATATAATACAATTAAGAAAGATTGATTTAGTTAAAATGATATTATATGAGGCTGATTATTTACCCACATGTGCTAGTGGATACTGTACAGTTGATATAAATGGATCAGGTAATTATGTATTTGTTTAACCAACTGTCTCTAATAGTTGCAATAGCATTACAGATCTGACATTATGCATTCTGGCAAAGTGTACAATAGTTGCTAATGTTTGTACTTGATATATTTAGTTAAATAAATATTTTTATACTAAATATTATAATCATATGAGAAACAATTTAAAATTTTTGATTATTTATAATTAATGGGAGTTTGTACTTCTTCATCTTCTTAGAGTAATTAGAAACAAAAGAAAGCCAAAGCAGAAACCACGATAAATCAATAAATTTAATTAGTAGGTGAATAGAAAAATAGTATAAATCCCTTATAAGAGTTAACTTTGAATCAAAAAACTATTACACCAAGAAGGAGGCCAACTCAAAATTTAACTACAACTCCAGTATAGATTAATTCAGTTAAAAATGGTACAATGGCTATTAGAAGAGCATCTCATGCTCCAACCATAACCCCTAAGACAGTCATTATCCAATCTTCTTAGATATAAGAGTAAGAAAAAACGGGATCACTTTCAAATCTTCCTTATTAACGAAACAACATTAAATAAGGTACTAAAACTCTGTAAGTATCAGCCTCTAAAAACTATTCAATAGTATCAAACAAAAATTTAGGTATATGAAGATATTATATAGCAGACAATTAAGGCAAAACGGTAATGTAACACAATGAAACAGGATAATTGGTTTAAGTTGAAGTACTCAAGTTTGATACTAAAAATCATTAATACATCAATAAGTTAGATGAAATTAAGTTGGTAAGATAAGAAAATTAATAAACTTAGGATAATATGAATATAGTAAAAATTATAGACACTCTTAAGGATTATCATAAAAAAACTTATTAAGTAATGTATGAATGTTGTGCTGGTGGTTCTTTGTCGAAACTTCTAGAATGTTATAAGTAGAATGATTAAAAATTAGGGATTATATTTTATTAAATGATTGAAGCATTAGCATATATCCATTCATTAGGATTAAGTCATGATGAATTGACTATTGATAGTTTTTCAATATTTGATGATTCTTCTACTGCATTTATAAAGTTATCTGATATTAGAAGCATTTATTAATTGATGTATCCAAAAGACGCTCATTTATATGAAGATCCATATACTTCATAACATTAAAATCATAAGACAATAAATAAACATTAAAGTATTAAACATAATGATGTTAATCAAATGGAAATTAAGACCAGAAATAAATCTAATGATGTTTGGGCTTTGGCCATAATTATTTTATAATTAAGAAATAAAGAATTACCTTATAATATCTTGGAAATTAATTCATTTGATCCTGAGGAATATTTGAATAATCATCCTTCAGAGATGAATACACTTTTATTAGAAATGTTGAATATTAATCGCAATGAGAGAATTACTTTAAAAAAATGTTTAGAACACCCATATCTTATTTAGATGAAATAAGTCTAGCCATAGGATTTATTACAACCATTAAAAAATATGATAAAGTGTAAGAATATGACTTATTTTCATAAATGCTTGTTTAAATATCTTCTTTAAAATTATGCTAATGATCATTTAAAAGTTTTGACTAAATTATTTATTTCAGCTGACACAAATAAAGATGGATGTTTGAGTTTAGAAGAACTAAAATAATAATTTTCAATTGAGGGAAAGGATCTAATTGAATAATTGAATCTAGAAAAAGAATTAACTTTAGATGAGTTCTTACTTTTGGCTTCCAACAAAGATAGTATTTTAACATAAGATATTTTGGAATCCAGTTTTAAAATACTTTCTAAATAATCAAATCTTATCACTTAAAAATATATATGCAAATTTGTAACCAATTGTAATGAACAATTAATTCAATAAGATTTTAATAATTTCAATCTTAATGATATTGTAAGTATATTACTTATATTTCCTAGTTAAATTTTAAAGAGTATAGAGAGTTCTTAATTAATTATGAAACTCCAATTCCCATAGTTTGATTAAAACAATTCTTTTATTTATATATATAAGAAAAAACACAATTAAAATTTAATTGCTTTTTTCATATTATTAATATTATAATAATAAAAGAATTTGTTATGACAGAATTTTTAAGAGCATCATTTATTAGTAGTTCATCTGGTACTGAAAGGTAAACACATCCAAATAAAATTGATAATGGTCTATTTAGAAAAAAATTTAAGAAAAATAGTAATTAAATAAATAACAGTTAAATACAACAATTTCGATCATTTCAAAATTGTTCAAGTCCAGATTCTTCAGATGAGAATTAATAACAATAAATTAAATCTGCCATAATTGAATCAGATACAGATTAAAATTTAACATATTCTAAACAATCTCCAATTCCAACATTATAAATTGATATCTAAAAAAATGGAAATTCTAAATAAAAAATACCTATGTAACCAATATCCATCTCAAAATCCAAATCACCATAGTAATAGAAACTGTCAATTTAATTGCTTACACTCTAATTTGATTTAAAGTATAGAACCATTAAATTACCTGTGTTTCTTGAAGACACATCCTTCACATTAACACATAAATTATTATCAGAATTAAATATATCAACTACAGCACCAATTATTTCAAAAACTGCAGACATAATTTAGTAAACAATAGAAATGTATATGACAAGATTATATGATTGGATTAATTTTAATAGATTAGGTAAAATTGATAGTGCCTTATGGAAAGCATAAGCATATAAAAATAATAGTTTTCTATAAGATTTGGAAGATGATATGTAAGTAGATTTATTATCAGAAAATTAATTAATAGATAAAAGTTGTACAATCGGAAAGATTAAACTATATTAATCAGGTTAATTTATAGGTGATATTGCAGTATATAGAAATCAAGATCCTTAAGAATGCATTAGAAATTTTTATTATTCTACAGGATTACATTATGATGAATAGAAATTTAATCGACTTGTTAATGAGGTCATTTAGATTTAATTATTGAGTGGTGAAAGCATTGATGAAAAATATACAAAGGATGAGATTGTTACTACTGTTAAAGTGAGTCATGATAAAATTGTGAAAGTTAATGCTAAAAGAGTTTGTAAAAATAAAATATATATTATTTTAGAATTAGAATCTGGATAAAATTATGATCAAATTAAGTGTTAATCATAAATTAACACCTTAATAGGCAATGAAAGTGAAAGATTAAATATAGAAAAGTTTTTACATTTGATTGTTTAATATATACTCAATAATATAATCAAAAATCAGTTTATTTGGATTTTTTCATTTTTTTTTAATTAATATTATACAGTTTTTTCTGGTACTTGTTCTTTTAACTTTATATTCATCAATTAACTTCTCTCTCTTCTTTATTCCATTCTCTTAATAAATTACTAAGACAGATGGATGAAAGTCTACTTTCCTAGAGTTTATCAGAGATATAGTTCGATTTTTAATTGGAGTACAATTATCTCCTATTTCAGTTACAGATGAAGTAATCTTGCTCAATTTTAAGGAAGGTCTCACACTCAATTTTCTTTGTATTATAGACTAACTAGATTACGTGTTCCCAGACAATTTCATGTTTAAAAGATCTTAAATTGTGTGTTATCTAGTTATTAAATGTTTTGGTTAACTTTGTATTGTGATTGAAGGATGATATCTTTTTAATTAGAAGTGGAACTATTAGCTATTTTCAAAAGAATTATACAAATTAAGCATTATTTTAATGATATAATCAATTAATTGTCATCAATTTTCATTTTAATTTTCTAAAATTTCATTTAATATCGATTCATATTATATTTTCTCTAAAGGTATACAATAATTCTATATAGAATAATTAAAGATACATCATAAAACAATTAGCGATTCTTAAAATCTATAGTTAATTCTTCCTCTGATACATTGAGTATTCTGGACAAAGATTTTACAGTGACTTCTTAATTTTTGTTAGCAAATTTCTTATAACTATGATCGAGATTATGATGAGTTAAGTATATAGATTTATTAGATATCATCAAGACAAAATCTTCTAATTCTAATTCACTTTATTTATCTATTAAATCCTATATAATCTAAATATTCCTCTCTTAACTTTGTGATTATTTGAGTCTTCTTTGAAAATCTTCTAATTCTTAAGCATTCAATTTTCCATCTTTATCTTTATCCAATACATTAAAAATTCTATGTGCTACTTAATAATGAGAATGCTCATAGTTATTTATTAAATAAATCATTAGTCTTTTCTGTAAATTATCACAAAATCTCTATATAAAAAGATGTTTGAAATGGCAATTCAAATTTTGAGTCTAATGATTAAGAATAAATTTATGATTTTAACATCCTTCTATAATAATTCTTTCAATTTTATCAGGATTAAGCATTTTTAAAATTAGATCTTCAAAATCTTCAGATATTTCATCAAAGATTTCCTATTGTTATGTCCAACTTAGAATTGCCTATTTAACTTCTTCAATAGTTGTCAAATTTTGATCTCCTTCATAAATTAAATTTCTAGTCATTAATTAATAAGCTATAATTCCTAAAGACCAGATGTCATTTGACTTGTGAGCATGATGAGATATTAAAGCTTCAGGAGAAGCATATTATGCAATTTAAAGTGAAGGATCTCTAGAAGGTTTATGTAAACTTCTTAAATCAGTCAACTTAATCAAATAATTTTACAAATCGTAATAAAATGAAAAACTATCTATTGTCAGTTTATTGTGATTTAACTTATTTTAGTGAAGAAAATTAACAATCTCAAAAATCTAATCCATAATGTTACATACTATCTATTCTGATAGTTTGTGAGTCAACAACTCTGATAATGGACCACCTGTGCAATATTCATTAATTATCTAGAATTATTATCCAGAAATAAAGATTTCCTAAATCTTTCCAATATGATAAAACTCCTAGATTCACTAAGATAATTACTAAATTGGCTTTTTAAAGCCACTCAATATAGTCCTTTCCATCTGAATCATATGGTAGTTATTCCATAACGACTATTTATCCATCACTGTTATGCTACATAACTAGTAGTGATGATTTATTGGGTATCTTAAACATCCCTTTATAAACTGTATAATATTTTGAGGCTATTGTATCAGTGATTTTGATTTTCAAAGAAGTATTAGATACTCCTTTTTTAGTGATTTCTAAAATATTTATATTGTAAATTATACAGGATCTTTTCTCACTCGATATCTTATCTTGATTAGATTAAAAAAAACTCATGGTCCCTGATTTTCTTAACTTCCTTTAAACGGTTTGGTTTTAATTTATTCTTTTTTCATTTTAAATTGATGCTAACTCTCTTTGAGTCTATTGACCCTCTGCTGTATTTGTCAAGACTGGATTCAAATTATCTTTTCTATTATTCTTCTCTTAAGAATTTTTAGTTGAACTACAATTCCCCATTATTATTTAAACAATATTAATATAAATCGTAAATCTTGCTTTTGGCTTTAATCATAATAATTAATTTTGTGGTTATTATAAATGATTTAAGTTTTAAATTATTTCTAAAATTAATAAAATGAATATAGTTTTTATAGAATCTTAAGTATTTAACTTATATCTTAAATTTTAGTTGTATGTGAAACTTTATAACATAATAACCTGTTTTAATTTAATTTAATGAAAATTATTTAGAAATTATTATTTCAATTTCCTTAAATTGTTTCTATGCATCGTTTTTTTTTAACTTTTAAAGATGCTAGTGTTGAGGAATCCTACCAAATAAAAAATCAGCATTCAAAAAGGTTAACAACATTTATCTCCATGAGTAGCGGATTAATAATAGCCTTCTTGATAAAAGTTATTTAATCAATATCCTAAGACAACATGTATGCTTTTTATCTCAATATTATCATTATTTCTTATCTATGCTTACAATTAGGTTTTTTTTGGAAAAGAAATAAGCATGTTAGAGCAGGAATTATAATACTTAATCACTTGATGACGATATACTTTATTATTTTTGAAGATAGAACAAAAGTTGATAATTAAATGGCAATGCTTTAAGGAGTTAATTAAATGGCAGCAAGTTATCTACTAATTTTAACAGGAGAATACATAGACGGGATGCTTACTATTATCTCGATATCAATATTTAGAATAAGCTGGATTATAGTAACTTGTGAATCTATCTAATATTCAGCTCCTATTACCTAGGTGATGCTCATCCTATACATTAATTATTTCAATTATTTATATAATAAAGCAAAACGCTCATAATATTTACTCTCTTTGGCAGATTGTCGATGGGGAGAAATTCTATAAAAACTCTAAATTCAATAATCATATTTGATTCTATAATTTTAAGAAGAAACCTTACGTTATACAATCAAGAATTTTAAGAATTGTGAGAAAATGTTTAAAACTTAGGAAGAAGCTGAAAATTTTCTTAGGTTAGCTACTCATAATAATAATTTACTTCAAAATATTATTCATAAAAGTATGATTAAATTCAAAAAGACAACTCACGGTAACTTTAATGATACAATTTTAATAAATTATTAAAAATAAACCATAAGAACTGAGATTTCTATTTATAAAGGAGATTAACCTACCATACTTTTGATATTTAGAAATTTCTTTCTTGAAAATAAAATTAATCCAATTACAATCCAAAAGCAATTTGGACATTCCATCAAATTAATTGTAAAAATACTAGAGAACATTAGAGGAACATAAACATTTTAGATTTAATACTAAAAGATCTAAAGAAAACTGATTCTTGTTCATTTAATGATTAATGTGTAAAATAAACTAAAAATAAAGACAATCAATCTTAATGATTTCATAAATCATGCAATACTATTATATTAGGATTTAAAAATTAGTATAAACTATGAATGCAATGCAAAAATTGAAACAATAGTTAGCATTTTGTAAATACTAATTATTTTGATTTTTGAGAATAGAAATAGTGACTTTTTAGGTATAACAACAACAATGACTTCTGATGAAAATGTTTAATGTGTATTCTAAGGTCAATTTAACATAGAAAAATTAGAAAGATTTTAGAAAGCTTATGAATTGCCATGGCAATTAATATTTGAAACTTTGAATCTTGACAAAGAGGGTAATTAATTATTTAATCTTAGTACTCACATTTACTTTTCACAAAAATATTGGAATTCCTTTTGGTGCTTGATTAATTCTCCTCTAGACATTAATTTTATTGTTAATTTAAATATTTCATCCAATATGGTTTCTCTAGATTTATCTATTTTCATATACAATTAGAAACTTTATAATAATTCAAGACAAATGATTTTATATTTGAGAATCTTAAATTTTGAACCCAAATTCTTTTACAAAAGAATACTCTCAATCTTAATTAATTATAATAATTCTTTATTATTTTTCAAATATCAAAAACATCTTTTTATAGTATTTTTATCTGAAATTCAACAAAATGGACAACAACATTTTTATACTTATATTCAAATTCATGTTCATCAATATAGAAAAACCTTCCACAATCAGGACATACATGAATAGGTTATTCTCCAATCATATTCTTATAATATTTAACTTCAATTGATCAGCAATATTATCTATAATCTACAATCAAGACTTCTTCTGGAGAGAGAGACTAAATTGTAGCTTCATCCAATTCAACTACTAAATATTAATCTTAAGAAGTTTGTTATAATTAAATAATTTCATTTATTTTATCTTGAAATAATTATCCTGGTCTTTTATTAATGAATACTTACCACTAATAAGTAATCTTTCTACTTCTTCTCTTGATAATGAATTATCAACTTTAAACTCAACAAGTGGTAGAGAAGAAAAGCTTATAAATGAACTAAAGAAAGGATGCAAACAAGCATTACAAAAGGGATAATTTTTCTGTTACATTAATGATAGCATTTTATATCTAGCATCTCCTACAGAGTGGTAATTTCTATTCATCATCTGTATATGGTTTTGATTAAACTAATAAAGATTGAAGGTCTATTTCTTCACTCCATTCTGCAGGTATTTTGAATTGCTAAATAAGAATATTAATATTTATTTACAATCAATTTTTCATAGCATATACGTGCAGTCTTAAAACTTGCAAGTTAAACAGAACACTTGGCTAATGCATAATAAACATAACTCATTTTGATTCCCTAATACACACTCTTCCATTTGGATATGATGAATCTTGCTATAATATGTTGGAATTTAAATAAATATATATACAAGTTTATTGATATGGTTTGGTTTATGTTTTACTAGTAAATTGAAATAATTGTTTTAAAAGAAGGTGTGTTCCTTTTAATATATTGTCTATAAAAGTTTTTTAAATTATAATTATTTTTTTAGCATGTCTTTTTAATAAAAATATTTGTTTGATTAAGAAATTAAAAAGCATATAGATATTATGTTAATCAGTTTGTAAAGGAATTCATTAAACTAGTAAAATCAAATTAAAATGGTTAAAAGAAAATGAAATAAATTTTATTGAATATATTTGATATATAAAGAAATGAAACCTACTACTTTTTTATTCGATGTTATTAGCTAAAAAATATTGGTTTTCTTGATGAATGCATTAATATAATAAACCTATGCAATATCAGATTCAATAAATTCGTTAACATTTCAGCTCTGTAGATCACAAATTCCACCCTGTCCCTGCATTTGTTGTCACCAGACCTTTGTTTACTTGCCGATCCCTATCTCCTTCCTTCTATAAATTACGTTCCAAGACTCCAATTAGCCCACTCTCTTACTCTTTAGTGAAAATTAATCCTACATAAATAAGAGAAAATACGCTCACTTTCAGAGGCACAGATAGTACTCCAAACAGGGAAACTATGATCAAAGAATTAAAAGAGATAAAATTAACTAAAGTGCACTAAACACATGAAAAAATACTTTTGGAATCATAAGAACGGTTCTATCAATAGAAAAGACAATCTAACATAAATAATCAGAGTACAGAAAAGATATCCCAATAAAATAAATCGGCTGTGGAATCTAAAATGTTTGACATGAAGAAGGTGAAGAATTAAGAATAACAACAATATCCTTAATAAAACTCCAAAAAATATTAGGATTCCAAAAACTAAGGAGATCAAATATATTAAGGAGTCTAATTACAAAAATGTTATGGATAACCAATATCTAAAGAAGTTATCAATATCTATAATCAAAACCAAGACCATATTCAATAGAAAACATTAGGTAATAAAGATAATAATGAGATTGAATAAGAAATTAAGGAATTGCCAGAAGTATCATATCCAGATGAAACCTATTAATAAAAATAATCAAGATTAAACTTATGGGCATGTAACCCAAAAGATTCTTATAAATAAATCATGGGTAGAAAAAGTAATAATAAAAAGAGTTCTAAGGTAAGCCCTAACAAAGCTCCATAGTCATCAAAAAAATAACATATCATTTATTACAATCAGATTTATTTATATAAGCCTAGAGAGAATGATAAGTAAAATAGTTCAAAACTCTCTTACAGCTATTCTTAAAATTAGATTAGTCCTAGAAAGCAAAAAAAATAAATTTCATACATTCATACTACTCCAAGTAAGAGAAATACAAGAGCACCACAATATTCAAATGAAGACGATGAAATTGAAATCATAAATTTAGCTCCTGAATTTTCTAAATTAATTTGATTAATAAATAGAATATAAAAATTTTTATAATATATCAGCATTTTTAGATCAGATCATCATTTTTTTGACGCTTATATAAATAACTATTCAAATAGTTCTGTAATATTTTCAACCTATAATAGTTGTGAATTTTCATACATTTTTATAGCCTGGAAAATGATTAATATCAATGATATAAAATTCCCAATTCATACCTATAATATCAAATCCAAACAGATGCAGTTTAAACTCTTTTGATATTATTGAAGATAATAATTCCATTTATTTTAATAATTAAGGTTCGTTTGAACATTCATGAATTCCTTCATCTACTTATTTAAGACACTATGAAACATTATTAAACAAGTCTTTTTATGTGTCAAAAATATAATAACCCTAAAGTCTATAATTATCTTTGTTACCTCATCAAATTTGAAATTGTTAATTTCGATATTTGGTATTGACCTACGCTTCTGTACTATCATTTTATTCCCTAATTGATATATTTTGTATATAATGCTGTTATGGTTAATAATTTGCTACAAGATTAATTATCCTCTAATCTACAAATAATCTGATACTTAAATTATTCCTGCTTAAACAATTCATTGAGTCCTTTTTCATTAACCACTATAGCCATAATATGGCAATTAGCAGTCAGTGCTCCTTATTTACTTTTTACAATGAGTGGGTATTTCAGATATGACAAATCTTACGGTTAATTAATATTCTCAAAAACTATTTATTCTGGAGTCATAATTTTAATGTGATGTTCCTAAATAGCATTTTAGAATTCAGGACTAGCAAAGATAGTTTATAATTTAGTATTTAGTTCATCTCTCTAGATTAAAGTCTATAGGCATTCTATTGAGTCGATTACAGGTATTTAAGTATTTTCAGTTATAAATTTATCATAGTTTTCTTAGAATAATTCAACTTCATTTTATTTCATGTTGATTTCCTTACTCTTGTAGATATCAGTAATTTTATGAAATAATAAATTAATTTCTATATATTTATTTTTAAATCTAAAGTCGATAGGCAGATAATTAAAATTGCTATTGCTAATTAAGATTTAAAATTGAATTAGTTCATTAAACTTTTTAGGGTAAAAATAATAGCCAACACAAAAAGGATTATCAGACTTTGAAAAATATGACATGATCTATAGAATGTGAGAGATGTGAAATTTGGGTTTAGGATTTTGTTAATAATATTTAAGTTCTAATTCTCTTTTTTTATCTAATTTTTATGAGATACTAGAAAAATAGTATAACAAATAATTTTAATTGAGAGTAAATTATTCATAATTATGAGTTACTACAATAATTTCTAGATTCTGAAATGAAATCTCTTTTAATTCTGAAATAGTGAATTTTTTTGAATCAATTCCCTGAAAATTCTTCTGAAATTCATTGTAAAAAAACTCATTAGTTATAGGTTTAGAGTGACAAAATATCACTTATATTTAAAAATGTGCTTGAAGTAATAGGAATGATTTTTAAAGAACTGTATTATATTTATATACTCTTTTTTATCTCATGTCATAGAGTGTGTATCTGGAATCAATTATTAGCAGAGGTTTTTGATTTTATTTCATTTTTATTTATTTATTAATTTATATAAATTATCTTGTTATTTAATTAATCATTTTTCTAAGGATTCAAGAAATAATAATATTTTATATGAATTCCAACGATTAATTATATTTAAGTAAAATAGGTGAATTACAATAGAAAAGTTCTAGTAAATGTAATAGTGCATGATAATTTTCAATATTAGAATGGACAATTACATAATTGGTTACTTAGAAAAACAAAAAATTAGAAGCAGATCTTGTCAAGTGATCCTTGATCATCAAATATGTTTTTGTGAAACAGCAAAATATGGCTGCTGGGCTTTTTAATAATTGGACTTCATTTAAACAAGAGATTTCTTAAATGAAAGGTTATTCTTGAATTTGATAATATTTTTTAGGAATCTCAAAAAAATCAGGCTTTGATCTTATATGTTTGACTTTTTCAATAAAATTATTATTGTTGTTTTTATGTAAGAATTTCAGAACATCCATTAAATGATTAGTTAATGTATCATCAAATGTCTAATATATATAAATAGAAATTACATGTTCTAAAAATAAATTGAAATAATTTTATTTGTCTTTGATGTATTTAATGGGCCCTTCTTCATTTATATCATCACCAAAATCTCCCAAATACTCATTTAATGAAAAAATGAGAAAATTCAAAAATAGATCAGATGAACTCTAGAATTTTTAGAGCTTTAATTTTAATTAATGGATTGTTATGTTAGGATCTTTCATAATTAATTATTAATTAGTCACCCATTCTTTAAAAAAATTAATCATATGAATAAAAGGATGTTTTTGATAATTTAGGGCATCATTAATACAAGATAAGAACACATAGAATTATTATACTTAAGAATGTTAATTTTCTGGGTACATACTATCTAAGATTTTAGATGATATAGTTAGACTTTCATTTATTTTACCAACTATGATATATTTTAATATATAGTACTTGAATTGTAACTTGTAGAAATTGTAAGATCAGATGTTCCTGTGCTTGATTGGAAATCTTGTCGAAGATATTCATTCTTCTTTCTATAAACATCATAATAAATTGAAATGAATTTACAAAAACACTAAACTTTATTGATATAGCTTATCATATTATTCATCTTTCATTGCCCTGGTTACTATTTATAAGACACACAAATATACAAATTAATTTCATTTTATTTCTAAATTATTTTTGTTCCTTATAAACGAATCTATCCAAACATTTGATTAAAGGAACAGCCCATTCTTCTTAAATCCGAGATAATTTCTCTTTCATTATAGAGGTCCAATCATCCTAACTTAGGATTTGCTTATTACATTTACACCTAACCAAACAGTTGAGATTAACTTCTAGTCATTTTTTTGTGAGTTGCCCATAATTATTTAATTATTTTAATTAATATCATCATTATTATTATTTATGTAATTAACATTACAATAAACATTATGCACAATGCTAACAAAAGAGCTCCAACATGTCTAGATCGATAGAATTAATCTTTGCATCACTATGAGATGAAATATTTCCAATTCCCTTCACATTAATCACTTGAATAGCTCCAATAATTTATTGACTTTATGTTTTCAAAGGCATACAAATTATAGGCATATTTGTTTCGATATCAATATTTGGATTAAATATTGGACTAGTGTAACAATTACTAACTGCCACTATTTATTATCCTTCAATACATTTTCCTACAATTCCTAATAGATTCTAAGTCTCTATCATTTTACCATCCTTATTGATATGATATAAATGATTATCCCAATATATAACCTTTGCATGATCAACATTCATTAATGATCTAAGACGTTCTTCAGATGAAAGCAGTAATTCTAACATATTATCTTGTTTTCCTTATAAAATGATGCCTGTTTTTATAATATGTCTAAGTTTATTTTAAATCAATATCTAGGCATCATGATTTAAGGCATTTTTAAGTACACTCTTACTAAATTCAGCCATAATCGATAATAAAGCTTCATCATCTTTAGTAAAGAAACCATTAGATTTATTAACACATTGAAGTACACCAACACATTTATCACCATCTAGAATTGGAGATACTAAAAGTGTTTTAGTTTTGTAATTATTCTTTGCATCTTATTGTGTATTAAATCTTTAATCTCTGTAAGCATCTTCTATATTTAAGATTGTATGATTTTATGCAACAAAACCAGCCAATCCCTGACCAATTTATAATCGAATAGTGGTAGAAGTACCTTTAGCCACTCTTGTCCATAATTCTTTTTTAGCTTAATCTACAATAAAACATGATGCTCTACCACATTCTAAACAATCAACACATTTATCTATAATATTTTGTAATGCATCATCTAAAAGGACAGATGTATTCATTTATAATGCTCCAGTAACAATTTTCTTTAATCTTAATACTAAAATAAATAATTATTAATGATCCGACATTACTCTTTTAAATTTATCAAATAGAAATGATAACTTCTAAGCAGATATTGATTAGATTATTTCACTAAAGATCTCTTCAGAATCTAATAGCACTTTCATTAAAGAAACTGTCCCATCTTAATTATATTAATTAGTTGCATCCTCATCAGCTATTATAACTCAAATTCTTTAGTACATAATTAGATATTTAAAATAGCATTCGTTCTGAAACAATCCTCCTATTGTAGAATGTCATAAAAATTAGATGATCCAGAAGTATTTCTTTCACTTTTAAAAGTATCTCCTTCTTCTTAATGGAACTTCATTAAAGTAGGATTACGAAATGTTGATCTTCTGTATAGTTTAATTTATTATGTATTATCTTCTGGTAATTTATTAATCTTTTTCTCTAGAGGCATTAAAGATTTATAATTCTTATTTTTTACATTTGATTTACTTCCTTAATTTAATTGTCTTTCATCTCGTAAGATGCTTAATTTTGTCTAATTGGCTTGCATCAAGTATTCATTAATATGAGTTAATCTATCAATTTCTTTCTATTATAGTTTCACTAAATCTTGCAGTTTTCTTATTTAATCCTCCTTATTTCCTATTACAGAATTCAGTTTCTCTATTTCTTTTTATGAATTTTTATAATTCTCGTTTAATCTCTTAACCAAATCATCTTAGACATCAAATTCCTTGTTTTTTGGTGATGCCATCAATGTACTACGATCAGTTTTCATTTTATATTTTTTGTTATTTTCAAATGTATTTGATTCTTATAATTTATTCATTTATTTAATAAATTGAATTACGATTAATTGAATTAAAGAAATTCTCAATTTAATCAAATTAATTATACTTTCCAGTTTTATAAAAAGTATATATGGAAGTCAAGTTTTTTTAATTACAATTACTGTTTAAAAATGGTTTCATTAATAATTTGTTTAAATAGAACATTTTCATAATTTATAAAATTATAATTCACTATTAAAGAGGTTCCGTTTATATTCCACTTTAATATTCTTTTCTTCCCAAGTTTCGTTCCATCTCTCTAAAACATATCCAAGAAATCTTTAAACATCTTCAATACAAACTCGAGGTAAATAGAGACTTAAAAAGCAAGTGACGACTGAAAAAGCGAATGCCAAAATGAAAGTGAAAAAGCAAGGCCAATATTTTACTATTACATCATTTACCTCATTAATGAAGGCTTCAAAATCATCCTTTGTTATATAAGGTTCCAATTCAGGAGGATATTCATTAGAATATGATTTTGATGGACCTATAAAGTAATGCACTCCACTTGATTTAACACTTGTTATTAAAATAAGTGGATGCTACTTTCTCCTCATACTCTCCATTTTAGCTAATTCAAAAGCATTGGCTCTTGGATCAAAAGGATATCTTGAATCTGTTTATAAATCACATACTTCGTAACTCATTATTAATTACAAAAAATAAATAATGAAAAAGCATTCCTCTGAAAATTTATTAGATTATTGTGTTTTTTACAAAGATAGACAACTTCCTGCTCTCCATAAAACAGATGCTGTTAAAAGAGCCTTGATCATAGATTCACTATCTAACTATGAACATCCACTAAATCAGTTAATTGAAAAAAAGCAAACATTTGTACCTTTTATCAATGAAAGGGATAGTATGGGTAGGTTGATATCAAGCGAATCTTATCATAGAAAAAGAAAAAGTGATGCATCCAGTATCTTTAATTCTCCAAAAAGTAGTCACAACTTTCTAAGTAAGAACTCAATTTCAAACACAAGTAGTTTGTATGAAAATTAACTGCCTGTTGCAAGGCTAAAATTAAAGAATCTTTTGGGAAGTACTCCAGAAAATACAGAATTAATTTAATCTACTTTATTAGCTAGTTAAAGTGAATTTAAATAGTCATTTTAGTTCAATTCAAAACATAATTAAATGTCTATGAGAATACATAGAAAGAATAATAGTTTACAAAATAAACTACCTTAATTTTTAAAAGAATAAAAGATTCCTGAATTAAAATTGGTCAAATAACCAACCACTCCACAGGCTACTCGATTTTTTTAAAGTAATTTTGTAATCTAAATGTTTAATAAAAATAAGTATCATTCTTAAAAATAATAAAAGAATACCTGAATATAAATTGTAATATGTAATATTAATGGAAAGTATGAGTAAATTTTAAATTGAATTTTTGAAGAATTTGACTGCAAATGAAAGAAGAAGGACATTCGTTAAATTGGACAAGAATCGAAGATTTAAATTAAGTTTATTATTACTTATTTCTAAACCTCAAACCTAGTATAGAATGTTATAATGATTTGTATATAATTTATATATGATAATAGTTTAATTGTTAATTAGTGTAGCATGTATTCACTTTGTTTTAGCCAAATATACGATATTCCTAGACACCAAACAAGTGCAAGAAAGTTCCTTCTTAATTGATATTAACTCTACTCAATAAGAAACAAACAAAACCTTGGAATTACAAAACTTTTATAATTATTAATATGTGGGACAAATCAGAGTTCTTTCTAAAGACTCAATATTACAGTAAACATTATACTATGAATAGCTTTAAAGTAATTTTTGATACAGGTTCATCATAGATGTGGTTACCAAGTATTAATTGTCAAAGATGTAATAAAAATTAAATAGGAATTGTGTGTGAATAACCAACATGTACTCCATCATTAGAATAAGCTTCAATAACTTATCATGTTGGAGCATTAATAGGAGTTAAATGTTTAGGTATGTTCTCAATAAACGAGCATTTTGATGAATCTTAATTTATTTTAGTTGATGAAGTAACGGGTATGGAAGGAGCAATTTATGATGGAGTAGTAGGACTATAATAATAATCTAATCATTCTTTTATAGAATGGCCAATCAGTTTTTATTATAATTTTGAAAACTCTAATCGTTAATCATCAATAACTTTTGGAGGTTATGATGATAGTTTGTTCAACAAGGAAATAAGATATGTTAAATCTGATGAATAATGGATAATTTCATCATAATAAATAGATATGAATGGTATTTTAGGAGTTGATATTTATGCAATGATTGATTCTGGAAGCTCGTTGTTGATCTTTCCCAAAAATATTTTAGTGAATTTATAAAATGTATTTACAAACTGTGTGTGGACAGAAATCATTAAATGCTCTTGTCCAACAAATGATATTTCTTAATTTCCAATAATAAAAATACTTTTAGATAGCTAAGAATTCTCATTAGAACCTTAATATTATATTCATACAAACACTCATGAACCTATATGTTATGTATTGATATCAAATATTCGATCACATAATGACTAATTAATGATTTTAGGTAGTCCTTTTATGAGAAAATATTATACAATATTTGATAAATAAAATAGTTAGATTGGTTTAGTTGAATCCATTCATTTTTAAGAATCTAATTCAAAGAATCTGCTCAAGAACTTTTTTACATTGATTGCCTGCACAATTATAGCTATTGGCATTATAAAAATTGTCAATTATATTATGGAATATGAATTAAGAAAATACAATAATCAGAAATCTTTAATGGTATGAAAATGAATCAAATTGCTATTATTTTTAATTCAAAAAATAATCTACTCAAAAATGTATTTCTAAAATAGCATACAATTAATATAATAAATAACAAAAATATTAAGAAACAGTCAACAACAACTTTTTTTGTCATTCTTCTCTTCTTCATTTTTTTTTCCATTTAATGTTATATTGTAATATGGAGAAAGATTATTTTGAGATTTGGTCTTTTTTTTCATTTTTCCATTAAAATTTACCTTAATTCCTAACATCTATTTTTATTAAATAATTTACTTAATCATCTAAATTAATTTATTTGGTTTCGATTTTTCTTAAAATTTTATTAGCTATACTTTCAAAGACAACATCTACATTTTTCCCTGTTTTAGCTGAGGTTTCATAAAAATCTAGCTTCTCTTATTACGCATATTCCTCAACTTCTTAAATTGTCACATCTTTCTTTGATAAATCAGATTTATTTCCAACAAGTACTAATTCAATCTTATCGCAAGAAAAAGTCTTAATCTCTTTTAACCACTTTTTAATATCTTCAAATGTAGATCTTCTACTAAAATCAAATACTAGTAATCCTCCAATAGCTCCTCTATAATAAGATCTTGTAATCGATTTGAATGAATCTTAGCCTGCCTTTCAAATTTTAGTCAATATTTTTACTGTGTCCCAAATCTGAAGTTTTATCAATTAATCATTTAATTTTATTGTTTTATAGCCAAACTCAACCCCTACTGTACTTTCTGTGTGATCACAAAATTTGTTTTCTGTAAATTGTAACAATAAACATGATTTTCCTACATCTTAAATAGTTTTATTGATTTATTACTTGTATCACCAACTACTATGAATTTGAACATATAATTATAATCATTGCTCATTTTATTTAATAAATAAAAACCAAATTTTGATTTTATTATATATACAATCAGAATATTTTTTGATGTATGTTCTAATAACCTTAAGATAAGACTACATAATATATGCATTAATGAAATATATCAAAACTATTCTAAATAATTTAATTCATCTTCAATTTATTGAATTCTTCTTTATTATGCTTATGTTCTATTTTAGGAAGGTATTTATCTTAATTCATTTTTTAATTGCATTTTTCTTTAATTCCTTTAATGTTCTTCGTTGTTTTAACTTATTATAATAATTAAACTACTTTTAGCTATTAGATGGGTATTGTTATTACAAGAATTAACTCTAACTAATAGATTGTTATTGAATTGGTGGTGGATTAGAAAAAGATGTCATTTAAAATGATTTTAATTGATAATTTTCTCTTTAGAGTTCTTAAATGACACCTTGAGATTGAATAAGTCTGGTTTATGCCTCCTAATATTGAAATTTAGTATATAAATACTTTTAATTCAATTTCAAGTTTATTTTTTTATTGCTATATTATTACTAATTATTCTCTATAGATTTATATTAAATTCACAATTACTTTATTTCAAGTGATTCCATTACTATATCAGGATTAGAGTTCTAATTGAAAATCATTTTCAATTTGTTGAGCTCATCAAAAGTTTTCTGATATTGAGATTATAAATTTAAAATATTTGAATTTTCCTACTAATGAGACATTTATTATTGTGAATGTTATTTTTCCATTATTTGGATCTACTATCTTAATTAAACATTTTCTTGATTTTTTTTCTATTAAAATATTGATCATACTTAAAGTTCAGAATCTTTTTCAATGATAATATTTTTTAAATTATTAATGGTTTAATCTTAAAATGCAATAATCTACATTTGTAATGCATAATTGGGATCGTCTATTTGATTGTTATTTTATAGTATGTTATTATTTTTCTTATCACTCATTATCTACAATATTATTGGCCAATTCAATAATAAATAAGATTATAATCTATACAAATATTTGCCGCTTTTAGTTAATATTTAAATTATATCACAAGAAAAAAGTTTCATGCCAAAAGGAAATCAAACCAAATAAGAACAAGTTAAATAACCTGATGTTGTTGATAAAAAAATTAAAAAGGGAAAAAAAGCAAAAGTTAATGATGAACCAGAAGAATAACCTGCATCACCACCTTAATCTCCAATAAAAAAAGGAAAAAAATAACAATAAGAAAAAAAACCAAAGGTTACAAAGGAAAGATTTAGTATTTTTTTAATTTGAAATAAGATAAACTTTATTACCCTGAAACTCCTAATCAATAATTCCCAATTTAATTACAAGAAAATGTGATTAATGTAATTTCTTCATTTGGAGGATCTGCACCATTAAAAGAAATTACAAATAACCTCAGTTTGTTCTACACAAATTCTGTTGAGGAATAAGCTGTTCATAGCTTTTTGGCCTAAGCAGAAGAAAGTGGAATTATTTATGAAAGATCAGGATTATACCATGTTGCCTAAGAATTAATCCCACCATAAGTATTGAAATGTATAAATATATAGCCTCAACCAAAATAAGTTGTATCTTAAAGTATTGAATAAGAAGTATTACCATTATAGGGAATAGAATCGGCTGTAAAATAACATTTAGATAACGATTAAATTGATTTCGAAGATTAAATTTAAAACCAAGTGAGTGAGAAAAAAGAGAGTATATATTTATTTAAATAATAAAAGTAATTAATGACAATGATGAGCATTAGAATTTATTTGATAATTGATTTATTAAAAATTAATAATGTTTTTAATTTAACATATTTTATATAATTTTAATTCATTTTTATTGAATAATTTTAATATAATAATCTTTCTATTTTTCTGTTTCACTAATATCTTAAAGAGTTATTGATTAATTGGCATATTATTCTATTGGATATACAGTGTCTAATCTTAAGAATTATTTAATCAAACAAAGTAATCTTAAGAATTAAAAGTATTTAAATACCTTAAAATTTCAATAGAATTATCTTCAATTGGTTTTTTAAACCATTCTTCAGAAAAGAATAATGTAAAGTAGTATTAATAAATATCGAAATCTGTTTGTTTTTCCAGAGCTATTTATTCTTTTAATTTAAAGAACTTAATATAATCAGGATCACTTTCGGTGAAATCTTTTTTGATATTTTCATAATCTTCCATAAATTTCTATTATAATATTTTTTAAAATACTTTTTTCCATTTTAATAATGTCTTCAATCTTCTTTCAAATTCTTCTCCAACAGTTTTAACTAATCTTCCTTAGTTATCCTTAAATAATTTAATCTATTTCTTATAATCTTCCTCAGTTTCGAATATTTTATAAAAATGATTACACATCCCAGCATAGTTTTCATCAGGTACAACAAAATTGTTTCCCTACAATAATTGATAATAAGCATATTGAACAGCACAAACCTTCATAATTCTAATATAAAGTTGATTTTGGTTATCATCTAATTAATTTTTTTTAGATGCTTCATGCAACCAATTAACCAAAGCATTCAATAATTTATCTCTTGATAAAATTACTTTTAATAAAGAATCAGCATTAAACCCTGATTATTGTATGTCAATCAATTAAATAGTTTTTCCGTCTTCAAATTACTAATTCATTAATATTAAAATAAATAATAAAAAAAAATAAAGCTATTATATAAATTTCTATAATTCTGTTGTCAAATGTTTACTCTTAGTTTAATTTCTTTTTCTAGAATATCCTTAGTAGAATTTTCAGATAAGAATATCTAATTTTCATCAAATTTGTCATATTTTTCAATAGGATGATCTGTTTCCAAATTAAGAAATCTTTCTATTAATATTAATAAACTAAAGTTTAAAGATAGAATTACAATTAAAATTTTTAATCGTTCTCTTTTTTATCATATATCAGCAATTTACGAAGATGTTGAGACCAAAAAAACCTAAACCATCTAGCATATATTCCATAATCTCTAAGTTCTTTTTAAGAAATCAATTTATAAAATTTTTCTATATTCAAAGGATATTAATTATTTGCCTTTAAATTAATTAATTCATTTTCTGCACTTTAAAGTATATCCTTAGTTTTAAGGAAAAAATCAAAAACAAATTTTTTAATATCTTTAATTTCTTATTCTTTTGATTGATTAAATTGTGAACTCATTTAAAATAATTGATTTCCAAATTGTTTTTTGAGTGCTTCATTAATTTGATCCATCTATTAGTTACAGAATCCAAAAGCATTCTCAAGAATCTTATAACGATATCCAATCAAACATGTCTAAATTAGTTCAAAATGATAGACTTCAAAATTTGGGAAATATTACTTTCTATTCTATATTTTTTAAATACACTATTATTTGAAAGTATTATTGTAAACTGTATGTTAATTGTGCTTTACATATCATCATATATATAATAAGAAATGATTTTCTCAAAAGATCCTCTTCCTTTTTTATTCTATATTTAAATTCCTTAAATTTAAACAATTAAATTTAATCATAATATTTTTCTCTTCCAAATTGTCTCTCATATTTTAAAAGTGAAATTTATAAATTTGCACCTTCATTTTTTAATTTCACTTCAACTGGTAAAGATTATTTAACAACAATCACTAAATTTTCATTGAATTATTACTTATATCTGATTTTAAAATTTCATCCCAACTTGGTCTTCCTTCTTCATCAAAACATAGCATCTTATTAATTAAATCTTAGATTAATTATTTCAATTAAGCAGGTTATTATTAATTTAAATTAGGGCAAACAAATGGTTTAGTTTTTAAGGATTTCTAAAATAAATTACGTATAAAAGGATTCATTCCTTATGAAGGTAATTCAAGAAATGCTAATTCATAAATAATGATTCCCAACTAAATAACTTTTAATTATACCGAAAATATGTCACATTTTGTGGAAAATTTCTCTCCCAAAGCAACTTATGGTGCCATATATGCAGGAGTTCCCACTCTTGTCATGTATTATTTAATACTAATATCATCTAAAATCTTTCCCAATCCAAAATCTGTTAACTAATCTGATTAAGTAAACAAATACTTTTAATATTATCTTATCCTTTGTCTTAATTTCAAATAAAATATTAGCAGGTTTGAGATCTCTATGGATTATTTTATTTTATAATAATGCTTGATAGCCCAATAATATCTATCTAAACATATCCACAATTTAATCGATGGAAAATTATTTTTTCTTTAAACTATAGTCAAGGATAAGAGATTTCAAATCTCCTCCTCTGCATCTATCCATAAATACATAAATCTAATTTTAATCATAAATGATATCATGTATTGCAATTAAATTAGGATGCTAAACTTTTTACAGCACTTAAAGTAACTATATTTCTTTAACAGCATGCATCTACCCATTATTAGAAATGATCTAATTATCATTAATAATACTTTAACACATAAGTCATAATTTTTAAGATGATCATTTGAGCATGAATAAACAATCCCAAAGGAACCTTTACCTAATATCTCATCAGTATTGATGATATAAAGTCCTACCTGAATTTTGGAAGACATGTTTATAAAAAATATTAATCCCTTTCTTATATAAACATTTGATGTAAATAATGAAGTATATATCATTTAAAATTACTAAAGTCTTTTCTTTTCAATTATTTTATAGAAACTAATGAAAATAATAGGTTATTAATCCAATACCTAAAATATTTCTATTAATTTAAGACCATTAAATTGATAATAACTTCTTAAATCTTAAGATAGCTAAAAATATGAAAATTTGAAAATACCAATTAGAATATAATTAAAAGTCAATAAAAAAACAAATAAAAGCAAGGAACAATTTGAAATTTCATTTAAAAATAGGATTCTCCTTGCTAATATATAAAATAAAAATTTTTATGTTGTTTCATTAGGAATCTGCAACATAGTTGTGTTTAAATGCTTATAAATATATGTGAACTTTTCTAATTTATGATTTTTGTTTTAGGATTTGATTAAATTTTATTATATTTTAGAATAAGGTGATTTGACATATTCAGATTTATGATATATATTTAAAAATGAAATAAGATGATGTCTAATCTCCTTAATTGTGTGATGACTACATTCCTAAGCTTCCAAATCCAAGACGATCTGCTATTTTCAAAACAACTAATGCCATTAATTTAACTAAATTGGATACCAAATATTAAGAAAAAAATGACATGTTGGTGGCTTAAATCTAAAAAATAGTCAAACATATGCCTTCTGATGATAGATAATTAAAAGCTGAGAGACATATATATGATGCTTATTATCTAAGAACAATTAGAAATGATATTGATTTAGCTGATAAAGTGTTGTTAAAATATTTATGGAAAATAGAAAATAGCAGGAATTGGAGTGGGATGCTATTCACAATCACATTATTTTATCAGATTCTTACATTTTTTGAAAAGCCTTTTCCAAATTCAGAATATTATGAAAGTTCATCTATATCTAAATTGGAGTTCATTATTTTGATATTGTTGGTTTTTGATTTTACTATTACTTTCATTTTATTAGCTACAAAAAAGAATGATGGTGGATTCTAATTTAATACTAAGAGAATGTTAAAATTGATATTTATCTTATTGTGCGGAACTGATTTTATAAACTATTAAAATGATAAAACTCAATTAAGATTTAGTCGAATGATAAGACCCATTCTGATGATATTTTATTCAAAAGACTTGAGAAGAAATCTTAAAGGAATTGCAAAGGCAAGTAGAGACTTGCTTCTATTATTTTTACTTTATGTAATTATTATATCAACATTTTCCTTTATTGGAATAAACTTAATTGGCTAATTGTAAACTGTAGATTAGGATACTTAAGATTATGGAGATTTCTTTAAATTATTTAATATGTTATTTATGACTGCAACTCTTGACTTCTATCCTGATATCATGATACCTGTATTACTTTAGGGAACTTATTATGTATTCTTTTTTGTGATATATATAATTCTATTTATATTTCTCTTTTAACCTATACCATTTGCTATTGTATATGAAGGATTTCGAAAACATAGAATGTAAATAGCCATCTAAGATATAATTAAATAAAAATCAGCTATGATGGCTAGTTTCATTTCACTTGATTCTAATGATGTAGGTTTCTTAACTGAAAGTCAATTCAAAAAATTCCTTAAAAATTTTTATCGTTGTCAATTAATAGATGATCAAATAAAAATTATATTTTAAGAAATTGATAAAGATTTTAAGTAATAATATTATCTCAAATAGTGATAAGATATAATTTGATGAATTTAATTAATTATTAACTGTGTTATAGAATAGCAAGAAGATATCATTACCTAGAATGAAATCATTAAAATGTTGGGAATAATTAAGATTAATTTGTAATTAATATGGATTGAAAAAATTTATTTAATCTTGGGTATTTATTGATTTTAGAATAGGGATTCATTTTATTCATGCTAATAATAACAATAGTAAATTGTGCACTTATTATAACAGCATTTTTTATTGATGATTTTGAAATTTTAAATGTATTTGATATTATTGACACAGTGTTTTTAGGCATTTATATTTTTGAATGTTTAATTAAAATAATAGGAATTGGAATTGTTGATTTCTTTAATGATGGATGGTATTAATATTAATAATTATTATTAGGAATGTTTTTGATGTAAGTGTAATATTTTTATAAATTTTATTTGATTACATTTTATTTAACTTTGTTACTGGAAATATAGTTTAATCTATAAAAGCAAATAGAATATTAAGAATAGCTAAAATCTAAAAAGCATTTCGAATATTTAGAGCATTTAGATCAATAAAATTAGTTGGATATTTATTGTAAGGTTTAGAAATATTTGCTCATGTGAAAAATTTACTTTATAAAATCATTATTTGTATACCTCTTATATTAAGATTAATTTTACCAGTCTAAATTGTTTTTTTATATATGCTTGTATTGGAATATATATTTATGCAGATATAAATGTTAATGAAGATAATCCATATTCAAATAATGCATGTAATCCAAATGAATTTAGATTTTAATGGGGATAATGCAAATATGCAGATTTTAATTCATTAAGTGGATCATATTTAATGATGTTATAAATATTTACAGCTGCCTCTTGGAGTTAAATGGTTTTTGAATTGTCATATGAAACTAAAACCTTAGTAGTTCCAATGATTTTTGTTGGTTCCTTTGTTTTCTTATCTATCTTTTTATTAGCTTTGATTGGAGGCCTAGTTTGGGAAGTATTCACTGTAGTATCTAAGACTCTATTTGAATAAGAATTGGAACAATATAAACCAGAAGAGAGAGCAGCAGTACAATTAAATTATTAAGAGGAAGCAATATTAGGTAGTAGTTTTGGAACAGATAATGATCTTAAAAGTGGAACAGAACTTAGTAATGCATTATAATTATAGAAAAAAACAGCAATTTTAAATGATGATAATCCAGATGTATTAGAATTTAAATCAAGAAGTTCTAGATTGAAAGCATATTAAGATAATTTAATTGAAATTCCATTTGAAATAGAACCTAAAATAGATACAAAGGAATATAATAAGATTTTAAATGTAGGCATAAATGCTAATAAAGTGATAAAGAAGATAAAACCACAAGGAGATTTTATATAAATTATAGAGGAATCGATGTTTGAAATTCAAAAGATTTATTGTGATTATTTTATAGATTATTAAGAATTTCTAGAATAGAAATTTATAAGAGAATCTCATAATATTTATAATGTAACATCAGAATATGTAGTTCATATCAGAAATGAAATCAAAAAAGATGAAATGTTTAAGAGAAAACATATTAACATTTCTAATCATGATTTATTGATATAGAATGCAGTATTGAGAGATACTAGTGAAGTTTATATAAAAAAATAAGAAGAAGAATTCTTAAAACATGAATTTGGATAGAAATTTGAATTGATTAAAGAATTGAAATTTTAAAATAAATTTAAAGTGGAAAGTAAGATTTTATATTCTTTGATGGGAATCTTAAAATTTCCTAAACCAAATATTAAATATTTTTTTTAGATCTTATATCTAATTGAGAATTATTTCACTTACTAATTACTTCCTGATAATTCATTCTTTAAATTAATTCACTCTATAAATGGAAGATGGTATTTAATAAGTATTGAAGATAATTAGATAGTCTTTACAAAGATAGGTAATGGTCCTTGGACTTATGAAACCTTATTATTTCAGACAGGTCAAATGAGAATATGTGAAAATCTTAAATTTATGAAAGAATTAAAAAACTAAGAAATTAAATTTCAAATTAAAGAATTTCATTCAAGTATGAACAAAATTGCAAAATAATTTGATATAGATGCAAATAAAATTGATGTCAGAAGTACTATAGTATTGTATCAAATTAAAAATTAAAAATATTAACCAACTAATACTACTACTCCAAGAACTCATTATAAAAAATACAGTAATAGTCTCAACTATTTGACTATGAGTTCCTAAGTAAGATAGAAACTTGCAGAAGTAGAAATACTTTAAGATGATCTCAATCAAGATCCTTCAATTTAATATATAAATAGTTAAGACGAAATCCATAAACATGTAAGTTAAACAATTATATTTGTTCTCTCTAAAATACAAGCTTAGGAAGGAAGAATAGTGTATTAAAATTAAGTAATGTTGGCTTAATTTATATAGGATTTGGCAGGAGTAATTAAAAATTATTCATAAAGTTTCTTCTAATAATTAGAGGATCTATATTCTATGAGAAATTAACAAAGAAGTATGAAATCAAAATAACAAACTCATGTATCTAAATGATATTTATTTTTAATTATTGTTAATCATAATATTGTAGAAAATATGCTCAAATAAGAATTCTATTATTTCTTTTTATCAATTAAGATTAAATTTAAATATTAACCTAAAAATTAATATAAAAAGCATTAACTAATTATTCCCAAGTTATATTATCTAGAATTTAGAAATTTTATTTAAGATTATTTTACTAAGAAAATAAAATTATGGATATGTAAAAATTATAAATTCATTATAATAATTAATTTTAATCATGAATTAAAGAACTCCAGAGAAAAAACAAAAATAATTACCATCCCTATAAGCACCAAAGAAAATAAGGAATTGCACCCATAACTGTAATGATAAAGAATTAAATCCAATTAAGAGACAATTATATTTTTCAGGAAATGAATAAGAAAAGTATAAAATAGGATTTTCCCTTTGAAAACATATTTATCAATATTATTTTAGTTGTTTATTTACTCTATATCAAAGCTTTATCTTTAACCACCTTTATATTAATTATAAGGAATGAATTAATTCTAACAAATGCGAATTTTAACATAGGATTATGTAAGAATATTCTTATGGATTTGTTTAATCCAATTTAATTAAAAATATTCTTATATTATTCATAATAATATATATTTTTTGGCTACTTATTTTATATATAAATATTTAATATTATTTAATATCATGAGAAGTGTCAAATGATTTTAGGAATATTTTTAATTACAGCTTAAAGTTACTTTAGAAAGACTGGTTTAATGATGATATCAAGCATACCTAGAGTTTTGCATTATGTCTCTGTTTCATAATCATCATGAGCAGTACATGCTATTATGGGAATCTTTTTAATTTAGTTAGTTTTCATTAATTCAATAAGCGCAGATGTGGCTCTTAATTACTATTAATTAATTACCTAAATCCATTTAAAATGGGCATATCTAAATCCATTAAAATAAATTTAATTTTTAAGTGATTCTCCTTTGTCTTATTTATACATTCACTTCCATCATAAGCATGTATGAAATTAACATATCCAAATCTTTTCAACATCATTAATAAAGCATCATGATTAAATGGTTCATCATCAACAATCATAATAAATTGATCTTTTTCAACCATTAAATCTTAATTGGAGTCTATTCCACCATCTTTAAAACTAAATTATCTTAAAAATGAATTCACATCAAATATAGATGAAGATCTTTTATTGTATGCTTATGAATGTTTACTTTGACCCTGAGATTAAGCTAGGACAATAGTCTATTTCATATTTCTTACATGTTTAATTTTTTCTATTTTTATTTCTTAACTCTTTGGTTCATTTCCTATATAATCACTTTCTTCTTAAATTTCATCCATATGATCTTACTAATTAATTAGTACATTCATTTCTGATCTATCAGAACTTAAACTACCAAAACCTAGATCTGATACTCCTTTGTTTATGTTCAATTCTTATAAAATAGAAAACTAAAACTCAGACTCATTCTATTTAAGAATTTATAAATGACCCTTATTTCCATTTAATAAATGGACTAATTTGTTTGTCACAAATAAAGTTGTTCTTAATTTATGATTCCAAGAACGTTTAATAGATTTCGAAGGATTTTAATGTGAATAAAATTACAAATTATAATCTGCCATCATTTCTTAAGTCATTCCTATTCCTGAATCTTTTATAGCAAAATTTAATGTTCCTTAAATCAATTCTATATTCAAATGAATTGTTCCATTCTGATTTGAATGTCTATAAGCATTATTTAATAGATTGTAAAGAATTCTTTCCAATTTCAATGAATCAGTGTATAACATAATAATTCTACAATAAATATTATAAAATATACTCTTTATAATCTTTGATTTGTATATTTTCAATTAAGATACGTAATTTAATTTTTTTTGCTTTGCACTACTCTCTTATAAGGTCTCTAACATTTTAAATAATTTATATTAAGGAAATACGATTAGGTTAAAATGTCATAGAATCTGAATTAACATAGTCTAAAAAATCCAAAATACCATACAATTAACATTTTTATTAGATGTAGATTTAAGAAAGCATGACTTTTTAATATGGAAGTACATTCTTATCAGTAAGCATTGATGTAATTTTTGCTAATGCTTAATTTAATGGTGTTTTAAGTTTGTGAGAGAATATTTATGATAAATTTTATCTAAATTTTCTTTTTGATCCTTTTAATTTAAAGTATAAAAGACTTTCTAGTTTAGTAAATTATAAAATATAATCTTATGCTTTATTTCTAGTGATTTATACTCTATAAATTTCTTTATTACTTATTTCTGATGATATATATAGAACATAAAATAAACAAGAATTTTCTTTATCATAAACTTTAAGTAATTCTTCTGTTGAATAACAATAGTATGTCTTTTTCCATTCAGGATAAAATATATCTTTTAAACTTGGTATTGAATCTTATGCTTAATATATTTAATAGTGAGATTAATTAATTTAGTTTTGATTTATAGATAATACATTCTTATTTGGATTTACATTATTAAATTTAGTTTTATTTTAGTTATTACATTTATTTAAAATTTCTTAATGGTTAATATTAAATTTTTTATAAAATTCATTTGTATTTGGTTTTTCTTTTATTTGATAATTTTTGTATTGCAAATACACATCAAATAAATACAAAACTCCTAATTCTAATATAGTTTATTAATATGACTTATGATGAACACCATTAAATTAGTTGATGCAAAAAATTAATATTGAAATAACTGCAAATTAATTAAGTATTACAATGTCTTTTTTTAAGTTGTATATATAAATGACAATCCAAAAATCAGTATAACCGAACATTGATAATGACCTTGCTAATAGAAATAGCAATAATATCACTTTTGAATGAAAAATAAAACAGTCTAATTTTATAGTGATTATATGTACTTAACAATAAAATATAAATTGTATACCTATAATCAATAAAACTTCTATTAAATTCAAAATTAACACTATATATTTCTGTTCAATAATTGAAAATGGGATTGATATTAATTGTAGTAGAAAAATGAGTCTTACATTATGTTCTATTTCATTAAGCATATTAGTATTGTTAAATATTAATATTATATTAAATCAAATTTGTAATTAAGAAGTGAGACAAAACAATGATCTTCTTTTACCATCATCCATATTTGTTATTTGTTAGAATGCTTCTCTTAGAGTTTTAACAAATACTGGTTTCACTACAACATAAAGCATTCCAACTTAAATACATTTATCTATAGTTTCTTTATCATCATGAGCAGTGCAACCAATTATTGGTATATAATCTAGTTTTTAATCAAACATCATTTCTACTAAAATTCTTGTAGCCTTAATAATATATTATATAATAATACTTCAATTCCTCCCATAATAGGCATATCTAAATCCATAATAATTATCGAAATTTCTTCTTATTTCTCTTTAATTAACTCAATTGCTTATTATCCATTATATGCTTTTAAAAATTAGTTATAACCCATATTCTTCATCATTAATATTAATGTGTCATGATTAAATGGTTCATCATCAACAATCAAAATTTTCTAATCAGAGTCTATTATAACTCTATTTGCTATGGAGGATCGTAATCTTTTCAAAGTAGCAGGAGTCTTGAAAGTTTTCGGTTAATTAATTGGTGTACTAATCGGAGTGTTTGCTGATGGTTCATGTACAATTTTTGAAGAATTACAAATTGATAATGATTACGGCTTAATCAAAATAGAATTATTAAGTGTTTAATCATTAATTCCATTTTTAATAGTTTTATTACCTTTTTATTTTAACATAAAACCAATAGTGAACTATTCTTATGATCCATATGTTGTTTTATTTTCTTTGATTATTAACTTGAATTTGAATTCTGTTCCTTAATCAGATGAAGAAATTTCAAGATGTTATTCTTAATCATTTAATACATTAATTAAATGATTAGTTATTTCTAAGGACAATTTAAATTCTTTCTTGATAGCTATTGATATTTTTTTATATTGAAATTTCATATCTTATTATATCCATTAATTGATATTTAATAATTCTTCATTATTAAATAGGAATTCGCTACTTTTAATTATAAAAATGACTTATGAGTTTTTTTTGTCTATGAATAAACTTAGTGATATTTAACCATTTTATGGAGTGTATCTGTATGTTAAATTAAGTAAATTGTATAAAACTCTTTCTAATTTAAGTAAATCAGATAAAATATAAAATCTATAAAATGGTTAATTCTAAGAATTTACTTATCGATATTATTTAAGGGAACATTCTCTACAAAAATTTAGAATAGAATCTTTTTGTTTTAACATTACGATTCTATTAATTCATTAAGTGTATATAAGAATGTTTTCATGTTAATTTTATACTATTAGATTCTGGTTTAATCACATAATGGATTAAGGAATTCCAAAAGATCTGATATTTAAAAATATTATAATTTAGAGTTAATATATGCAGGTTTAATATCATTTTATTTGATAGCATTATCCATTTCAGTATAATTGTAAGCAGATGATAGAAATCCTAATGAAGCATTTAAGGGAGTTTTTAATTTGTGAGCAAATATATCATAAAAGTATTTTTTGAATTTATTAAACTTCCAAATCATTTATCTTTAGTTAAAACTATCAATTCTAATTAATGCAACTATAATTAAATCTTTTTTTTCAATTTTTTTGTATAAAACGTTATATTTTGTTTTGATTTTATTCACTAAATCATTTTATGTTGCAATATAATGATATTAAGAATCTTAATTTTCTTAATTTTGAATATGTTCTATAAACGCGTGATAATCATTAAATATTAAATTAGGTTTCCAACCACATTAATTTTAAGGAATACAAGTTAACACTTTATCTTAATAAAGCTTGATTTAGAAATTTTAGTTATCATTGTTTTAATTTGTTGTCATTAATAAATAATTATTATTTATGTTAGAGGTAGTCTTAGAGAGATCATTAAATTTTTAATCAAATATTTTTAAAATTATTAATTTCTTGATTTCTTAAATAATTAAATTTTCTGCAATGTCTATTTTTGAATCCTATTTATTTTAATTGAAAATCTGATATACTAAAATGGCAATACAATAATTGAGTTATTAAAAATAAGCAAAATTGATTCGACCATCATATTGAATAGAATATATGATAATATTGATAGCTAATTAAGTAAATTAGCAATATTTAAGTATTTGATTATGTTTTTCTTATTTGAATATTTGTAAAAGATAAATTAAAAACCACAATGATTTCATTCCATAATAGTATATCTATACTACATTGTGAAAGAACAAAATAATTATCAAAAGTTCTTCACATTTTTTGATCTTTCTTTTAAGAAAGTAATGTACTTGTTATATGAATGGACTAATTTACTTATGGAAAATAATAAAACTGATGAATTGCACACTATAATAGGTATTTCATTAACCAATATACTATTGATTATATCCAAGAGAACAATAGCACCAAACATAATATAAAACTATCCTATTTTATAGGTCATCTAATAATTAATAATAATAAGTAAAAAAATTAAATTTATTATATACAGAAATAAGAAGAGAATCATAATGTAAAATCATTTTATACTTGATGATATAACTTTGGATCCAATTAAAACATTTGATGTTCTAAGCTTAATTTCATTTACTTTCACAAAAGCCTCTTGTAAACTCCTTACAAATACAGGTTTTGCGATAACACAAAGCATACCAGCTTCGATACACTCTTGTTAAGTATTTTTATCATCATGAGCAGTACAAGCAACAATAGGAATACAGTCAATTTCATTTTATTACATTTATTAAATCAACACATTAGTTGCCTAATAATTATATTTATTTATACTCTGATTCCTCCCATAATTGGCATATCTAAATCCATAAATATAATCTTTATTTATGTATGATGTTTTTATACTAATTCTATACATTATTAACCATTATATCCACTAATAAAGTTTTTAAATCCAAGACTTCTCAACATAAGTTTTAATGTATCATGATTAAAGGGTTCATCATCTACTAACATTATTGTCTAATTAAAATCTTATCTGATATCTACAGAATCTCCAATTCTTTTCATATTTAGTGATCTTTCAAATGCTAAAGATAAAGTTAATGATTTTTCATTTAATTCCCTCTAATAAATATTTTTCTAATATTATATTATGCTCTATTATGCCTATTGAGTTCTTAAAGCTGTAAGTTATGGAGAATATGATAAATTTTAAGTACTCAAACAAAATGGTTTATTAGCACAGGGTTCCTCATCAATATCAAAACCATCTAAGATTCTCTCTTTACTACATAAATATAACTATAAAAATTACCTAATTTAATTTTGACTTCGAGTAATATTTAGATAAGGATAGCTGTTTGTAGGTTACTTTAAAGTGATTGTACTTTTAGCTTAAGAATTCGAATTAGGAATTTATAAATCTACAGTTTATTAAAAACTTCCTTATTGGCAATTCATACTAATAAAGAAATAATAACTGGCACCTTCTTCCACTATATTTCTGACTTGTAATGAACATTACATATCACTTAGGAAAAATATTAATTTGTTAGTAATTTATAATGTCAAACTAAATTTGAACTTTGATTTCTTTACTATAGAATTTCTAAATTATGAGATTGATTTGTTTTATTGTTAAGCAAATTAATTTATTTAATCTACTTATTCTTATTTGAATCCCAAAACATTATCATTAATTTTAAATTAAACTTGATTTAATTCAGGATCAATTTAAATATGAAGACAAATTCTACCTTTGATTTAAGTATGTCTATAAGATTTGTTTAATAAATTAAAGAGAATTCTTTCTAATCTTTACTAATCTGTTTAAATATATATAGGTCTATTATAATATAATAAAATATTACTTTTCTCTAATATTAAATGGCTTAGTATTTATTGTAAATTCTATTTAAATTTATTTTGCTCTACATTACAATTCTATTAAATCATAAATGAGACCTAATGTTTTATGTAGGTTTACTTTTACTATTCGAAATTATAATAAATCCTCTTAATTAATGTATTCTAAAATATCTTGCACCTAATAAAATTAAATTTTAGAATTGATAAATGCAGGTTTTAAAAAGTTAATTTTTAATTGTTCATCTACATTAAGATTTTCTTAAACAACAGTTTATAGATACCCAAGAGTTGTGTTTAAGGGAGTTTTCAACTTATGAGTAAATATTTTGGATAAAGTTAACTTAAATTTATTGATATTCTTATTTTATTTATTGATTAAATTATCATCTTGATTCAACATTGCAATTAAATTGTATTTTTTATAAATAGTTTTAAATTATTAGACATAAATTCTTCTCTTTATTTTTTACCCTGTTGAAACATCTAATTCAGAAGTCAAAATAATTTTATTTTGCATTTCTTTAAATTCTTTTTAAAATATCTCAAGAAAACTGCTAATACTATCAAATACTAATGGTTTTGAATTAAAAATACGCGATTCTTAATCATTACTATTTATAGAGTAACACTTAATTTTCAAATCTTTTTTTGTTTTTAATGATAATTATTAATTTTCTAGACGATAAGAATATAAAGAAGCTCCAGATAGTATAGATATTTCTGGTTAACTCTATTTATTGTTATCAACATCGACTAAGTTTTCATCATATAAACAATATCTGATTTTATGAATTATCTACTATAAAAGCTGTTTTTGTGCTTTCTTCTTCTTTGTAAAAAAATTAAATCTATTATAAAGGAGCAATCCCATCAAAAATATTTATTCTAATAACATCTATAAGTGAGAAATAGGACAAATGGGTTCAATTTAAGCGGAAGTTATGGCAATTATTAGAAATAAAATAATGAATTAGATAATATGCTTATTTGCTGCAATTGAAAGCAGACTAAACCAAATATAAGGAACTCCTTTTAATCCAAGTTAATAAGAACAATAATAAAGCATAACTGAAATTTCTAACAATTTAGGTTTCTTCTAATATTTGTATTTATAAAGTATAATGACTTGAATATATTAGTATAATCTTACATAAAATGAGTCCGAGTAGGGCAGAATTTAAAATGATTGTTTAGATTTAGTTATTCATTACACCAAATACTAAATCAAGCACAGAAAGACCTAACATTGCCAAATTTCTATTCAAGATAGGTACGTAACTCATTATATAATATTAATACTAAATTTATTAACATAACATATTTAAATAAGTAATCTATTATTCAATCAATATTTTCATAAAGGATACTAAAGAGGAAATTTAGAAAATACAAAAAGTTTAAACTAAACATTTTTTTAATTTCTAACAACAAGTGTATTATAATAATTTAGAAAGATTCATAAAGTTAGATAACATTACAATCAAACAAAGAGAATTTTTTAAATTGTTAGAAAATATATATGAATAGTTAAATCTAATGTAATAATTACCATAATTATATAATTTTGATGATCAGATTTTTTAGTAAATATGGTGCTTCTTCATAAAAAATGGTGACATTCTTTTTTAAAAATAAAGATAATTCCTTAACAAAAGTAACATCACCTATTGGATAGAATTTATTATAAATTGCACATAAAAATGAAGTTGATTTAGAAGGTGCATGTGAATAATCACTAGCATGTTCTACTTGTCATGTCATATTACCAAGTAATATATATGTAATTGATATAGAATAACTATATGATAAATTGCCATAACCTATACCTGAAGAAGAGGATCTATTAGATCTTGCTTATGGATTAACAGAAACCTCTAGATTAGGATGTTAAGTATAGGTTGATGACAAATTCGAAAACGTAGTAATATCATTACCAAAGGCTACAAGGAATTTCTATGTTGATGGTCATAAACCAAAGCCTCATTGATTTAATTAAATTATATATATGTTATATATAGATTACCTTGATTGGGTATCATACAAGATAGATATATTTATGATAATGATATCATTTATTCAATTTTAAATTTTATTCTAATAAAATTGAAAACTCCTTTTCATATATTTTTCATCCTTTTTAGTATTAATAACTTTAATATTTTTCAAAATGCTTGAAATATTAAGCCAAAATAAAGAATGAGATAATAAATAGAAATTAGTTAATTCAAATTACCTTAGTCTCCTGCTGTATTGCATCATTCCTTTAAATTATTACAAACGATTAATGATATTTTTTACTAACTAGGAATATTTTCAATTTTATAATGATATATAATAGGATTGATTTATATTTTATAAATATCTCTTAATAAATTATCATTCTAATTCTTCTAAATAATCCTTTACTTAAGATGGTGGCAAAATTCTGAATACATGATCATCTCTAATCACTCCAACTTCAATATTAGTAGGTGTTATTTATCCTTTTTAAAATATAAATAGATATACCTTCAAATCCTTCCTTCAATGTTAATAAAGCTGTATTAATAGCATCTTCAATTTCCATATCTGCGTTATATCTCTTTTCTAAAAATGCCTTTGCATTCTTGGCTTACTTACCTATAGCTGTTGCCTTCCAACTATAATAAGCACCACTAGGATCGAGTTACACCAAATGAGGACCCTCCTCATCATATCCTGCTATAAGAATAGATACTCCAAATGGTCTTATTCCACCTCTCTATGTAGCTATTTATACATCCTAATTATATTCTATTTATCTACTTCTGCTAATTCTCTACTTAATGTTTATACAAAAATCTCCTCTTGATATTTCAAATCGTATTTCTTTACTAATTTTCTAGCTTATTATGATAACACTCTAAAATCTGGTCCTAAACCAGCATATGTAGCTGCTATATTATCTGTCAACAAAGCAATTTTCTGAACACTTGATTCTTCAATCAAAATTGATGATTATTTCTTCTCCACTACTAAAACTACACCATTTTTTGCCTTAATTCCTATAGCTGTATCTCCTTTTGCTACTGCATTTAATGCATATTCAATTTATAATAACTTGCCTTTACTACTAAAGGTTGTCAAAGCAAAATCTGTCATACTGGTGTTTTAAATAATTTAATTAAAAAATTGATTAAGATAACAATATAATGGTATGTCTCTAATTTAGATAATGAGTATTAAAAGATTACAAATGTTTTATATATTTAAGATTTATCATATAATCCTATTTCATTATTCCTAGTATCCTGAAATTATTTATAAACCTAAACTCATTTAATAATTATATAACTATTATTTTTATTAATCATATGAATACATAATACATCATTCATAATGGTTATGAATTCTCATTCAAATTCAGTTTTTATACTTCTTTATTACCCAATCAGTAGTTAATCCATATGTTTTTATCTACTTCTTACCAATTACTGTTAACTTTTTGGTATTTTTAATTGAAATTTTCTGAAATTCAATCTTTGTACCTTTGTATTTAGTTTCACACTCTTTGCTTCTAATTGTTAGAATAGTTCATTTGTTAATTTATTGAAACTTCTAGAGTCATCTTATTTAAACTCAATCCAAATGGTTTTATTAAGATCAGACTTTTTAGGAAACTTAGCTCTTTCTAAATAGTTCAAAATTTCATTTGATTTAATTGGAGTTGGAACAATTAATTTTGGTAAATTTGAAGATCGAAATTTATTTTATGAATCTTGATTAATCTTTAAAACAGAATAACTATTTAACTTATTAACATAATTAGCAAATGATTAATCTAAGTTATTGTTTTGCATAATTTATATAAAAATTTATTTGTAAAATTCCTATCTACAAAATCTAAAATAATGATTTATTTGTTAATGATGTAATGATGAAATTATTATATTTGAATATAATAGATAATTAATATTATTTAATAACTAGTCAATGTTATCATCCAACTATAATATAAGTAAATAAGAGTGGTGCATATGTTTTTCTTTCTTCTAGAGTTAAAAAAGGCAGTAATTTTTCATAATTAGGTCCATATTATTTTTCCATTGTATCTAAATCCATTTTTTCTAACTATTCATAAATAATAAAATTACAGTAGATTTAAGAATGTATTTTGCTTTATTCATCTTTTCTTATCCAAGAGCATTTTCAAGTTTAATCTTAAAAGTAGATATCTTCTAATCTTATTTATTTAAAATATCTAAACAATACTCATCTTCCTTTGATATTTATTTTACCATATAATTTGGTTTCTTATAGTCTTAATCTGTAGGTTCGTCTTCATCATCTTCTCTATCTTCAATTAAGTTGGTCTAAATCAAATTTTAATCAAAATAATTTTCTTTTCCTCCTTAATTTGGGAATTTTTCAATTGCATTATGTACATTATTGATCTTTATTTATTTTAATTTATACCAAGCCTTCCAGTTCTTTAAACATAAGATCAAAATCTTTAACATTTTTCTCCATTTTTTATAATTAATCAGCTTTTGATTTAATTTATTATTTGGATTCATGTTATTTGCTTTCAATTTGAGATGATTTTTAAGATGGTTATCTTTCTAGATTTTATTTTTATTGTTCATTCCTATTCATATTCATTTTAGAAATCTATTAATTTTGAATATTTCTTTATTTTTCTTCTATTTTCAATTGATCTATTTCTTTTTATTTTTATAATAATAATTATTATTATTATTATTTTTATTTTTCTAATTACTATTATTTATCTAATTATTGTTATTTTTCAAGTAATTATTCTTATTATTAAATTTAATACTATTTTCTTTCTTTTCTTTTTCCAATTACTCCTATTATTATTTTTATTTTAACTATCTAATTCTTTCTTCTTGAAGTTATTATTCTAATTATTATTATTTTTATTATTATGGTTGAACCGCTGGGACTTTATCAACACTTATACGTCTTTTCTATTCAACATTCACTTTCTAAATTATTTATTACTCTTAGATTTAAGGCCTTGAACTTTAAGGTCTTTATTAACCTATTTAAGGCTTAGGTTTTTCTTTTGGAGCAGTAGGAGGTCTAAACTGAATATAAAATAAGTTAACCTTGGCTAATCTAATTTTTATTAATTCTTTGGTGAAATGAACTATTGTTTTTTTTAATCAGGTATCAAAGCTTATTCACTATTTGAATGCCTCTTTTACACTTTGACATCAAATTTACATGGTTCACTTTTTTATTATTTTAATTAATCACTTTTTGGTCTTAAAGGATATTGTTATTTTGGTGATTGCTTTATTACTTCTTTTTATTAAGGAGTTTCTTTCGAGATATCTTTCTTTTATATCAAAGGTGAATTCTTTATTATTGGATCTATTTTCTTAGGAACATCAATTTATTTTTAAATATCTTGTTTGTTATATTATTCTTATTATTGAAATAATTTTGGTGCATCTTTTTAAGGATCAGCTTATCGAGATGAGGGTTATTATTATTATTATTTGGATATTTAAGGAGGTCGAACAACATCAAATTCTTGGAGCGAAGGTTTTTTAATAATTTCTGGAAATTCTTTTAAATTTTTGGCATTTTTTTCTAACATTTAAGGTGGACATGGTTATTCATTCAATATCAGATTAACTTGATTTAAATTTCCTTTGATTTCAAAAACCTTATTATGAAATATTGTATGAGAGAATTCTTATTTTTATATTGTTTCACTTAAAAAGCTTTTAATTCTATTGGTAATTACTGGCATTTCTATTATATATAAAATTCATCTTTACTTAATATTTCTTATATTGTAGGTCTTCTTCTATAATCTACTTACAACAACTATTAGACAAGTTATTTCAATTCTTTAGAATAATCAGCAGAAATTGGTTTATATTATCCTTTAACAATATTTAAAGCAAGAACATGCAATGAATCACCTTTAAAAGGTGGTTATAAAGTACATAATTCATAAAGTATAACTCCTAATGACCAGATGTCAGTCATAAATGTATAAGGTTTGCCTTCAATTATTTCAGGACTTATATAATAAGGTGTTCCAACCATTGTTTTAGCTTTTTCTAATGTTATTTTCAAAATTCTTGCAATTCCAAAATCTCCTAATTTAACTTGACCTTCTTTATTTAAGAATATATTTTATCCTTTTAAATCTCTATGAATTATCTTTCTATCATGAACATGTTTAATAGCCAAACATATTTGAGTAAACCAATCTAAAATTTGAGCTTCAGGAAGATATTTACCTTTAGCCTCTTTGATTTTTTAAGATAAATCACCACCTTAGTATTAATGTAATAATTACCATCAGCATACTCCATAACAATACACAATCTTCCTTTTTTAGTTTTATAAACTTCTCTAAACTTTACTATATTTGGATGAGATAGAAATTCAAGAATTTTAGCTTCTCTTAGGGTTTCATCTTTTTCTTAATTAGTCATTGCAGCTAAATCCATGTATTTAGATACCCATAAAGACCTAAGAATTTAAGTATTATTAACTTATCTTAAAGGCATTCTACCAAATAGGCCTTTCCAAACGCTCCTTCACCAAGTAACTTAAGACGTTTATAGAGTTCATATTCTGCTTATTTTCTCATTTAAAATAAATATTGTTAACTATCAAATTCAACAATTCAGCTTCTGCTCTCCTTACTCGGATGTATAATCTTTATTATCCTTTCCCTAACAATTAAATAAAGAAAGGATCTGGCCAATCTGAAACTTTGAACAAATTCATTAGTTAAGGTTTCAATTCTAAATAATCATTATAAAATCTCTAATGATAAGGAGTATTGTCATCTAATTGGAATTCTGAATTTAGATTTTTGTTTTAGAAATATTATTGCCATTTAACAATGTTTTCTAAAGTAGTTAAATTAAGCATTCTAAGATCTTTTAATTTGTCTGATATTTAGTCAATTTGAGGTTAATTCTGTTTTACTAAAGCTTAAACTTATTTAAGACAATTCTCTCTGGCTATAATCACAAACATACAATGTTAAATTGGGGCTAATTTTTGATTCATTAGATTTAGTTCCTCTTCCACAACAGTTCTTTTATTCGAAGATGTTTCTAATAATGTATTAAAAAGATTCTTTAGAAAATAGATATAAATATTATACTTAATGGATTTTAGGAATGCAATAAACTTTGTAGAGTTGTCTTAACTAATCTAATTTAGTTTCAAATATTTTTTGTTCACACTCTTCAATCTCAACTTATTATTGTTATTGTTTATGTATGTTAATATATTTTTATACAATTGTTGCTGTAGTATTTTAGAGTTTTGGCAGTCTCTTCTTATTCAAACTCTCTTTGGTTCTAAGATACAAGATTTATTCAGATATAATAATCCTATCATTCCATGCACTTTCCTAAAACTGTATTTCTTAAGATTTACTCTCTCTTTATAGCGCTTTTTGAGAGAAGAACATTGAGGTTTTCTTTTCTTTATGATTACTTAGCTATTAACTGTGCTAATATTTATCATTGATATATTATTTTCAATATAAATTCATTTAATAAAATTGATTATCTTTTTTAAACCTCCTGATTTAATTCTATAACTTAATCTAAGGTAAATATTGTGTAATCTTTAATAATATAACCTTTCATAGTGATTGATTTTTTTATAATATTATTGAATTTCCATTGGATTTCCATTTGTTTATAATTAATCCATTATTCTCTAAAGTTTTCTTACTTATTTAAAATAGAATAAATGCATTCTCTAATTTCATATTTTATACTTTATATTGTTGTTTAAAGTTAACTTGTTCTAATTAATTTATTTTTCTTTAATTATCTACATAAATCTCAAATTCTTTTCCAATTATATTATATTTTCTTGTTTCTACCCATTCCATCATATAATTTCAATTAATAAATTTAATGAAACCAAGTAAATCATTATTTAATGATTTAGAATTGCCTTTATGGGAACTTGATGAAAACCTTATATATAAATATAAAGTTTAAGCATAAACCTAATCATTAAATTCAATTTTAAAGACTATATTCAATAAATCATCAGATGATAGATCTTATGAAGAGATCATATTTATCTATGAATATTTAATGGGATTCACTTATTTTAGAAAAATTAAAAATTCTCATGGATAAGAATGTTTATTCAGATTGTCTTAATTTGCATAGTTGATTAGTATTCCTAATGAAATGATTATCGTTAAAAAAAGTAACTAAAGAAAATAAAATAGATGAGGAACCTAATGCTATTTATTTCATTTTAGAAGGGTAAGTAATGTAAATTAATGAAACTCAATGTAATGTTTCAAATATTACTGATGCTCTCTTTGAAGAAAATCTAACAAAACTTATACCTAACAAATCAGAATATATTACAAAAAAGAACTCAACGTTCATTATTATAAATGCATTTATTTTTAGAGCCTCTCTTCATAAATTCTCACATCAAACAAACTTTAAAAAGTTGATTCAAATAAATCATCCTATATTGAATGTATTACAAAAATATGACATTGAAGAATTATCTTCTGTGGCTCAAATAGAATCATATGATCAAGGTTAAAAAATATATAAAATCAATGATTCACTTGAATATTTATATATTATTCTTGAAGGAAAATTATTAATAGGGAAAAAGGTTGGATCTATACAAAGGAAACATTTTGAATAAATTCCATCTATATTTTTAGCAGAATCAACAAAGGAAAAACCCTAAGTCAAATCTATTGCAGAAATATCAGAGAATGACATTTTTGGTTTTGAAGAATATATTTCTAAACAAACAAGTAGAGATTTTTAGGTTCAGTGTCTAAGCAAATATTGCAATATTATAAAATTCCCATTAAAAATCTTTTTCACTAAATTTAACTAAGTTTTCAATTTAAAGGAATTTAAGTTATTGTTAGAAATTATATCAAAAAGAAATCATTATAGAAATAGAATTCATTCCATCTAGGTATAATTATATGAAAATCAAAGTTAATCAAATTAAAGATCAACTAAACCTATGTACTATGAAACTTTAGAACCAATCCCATATGATCATTAGATCAGATCCAAACCTAGATCGTTCTTACTTGAAAATAGCATTCTATTGCCAGATGATTTATTGTCTAATTTACAATTATCAACCAAATTAAGAACTAATATCAAAAACAACGATTAATCTATTAACTGTAGTTCATTTACTTTAGAAAATGCATCTGAAAAATAAAAAGAAAAAAAGAAATTATAAATTAGGATAAATTATTAAATTGAAAGAGAACTACATAAAAATAAATCATTTGATAAAACTACATTAATTAAGAAATCAGAAAAGATATAAAAATTACCAAATGATTATAACTACATTGAAAAATTGATAAATTTTAAACCTGAATCAAAGTATGGTAGTGTTAAAATTAAAGAAGAAATTATAGATTAATCTTTTTAACTTAAATAGGTTAGAAAATCTTAAAATTCAAGATATTCTCCTTTACCAGAAATACCATCGTTTTAGCCCAAATAAGGAAAATTTCAATAAAAATTAATCCTTAAAAATTTTAAAGAAAAACAGTATCTAATTATTGATAAAATATGAAAAATTTCTATAAAAGTTATTATATATTAAAATAAAACTGTTTATAAACCTAATTATTTAAGTTTATTTTTGTAATTCTATTATTTTATTCGTATACTATTCTTATCAATCATTTTAAAATATAATTATATATATTTCTTCAAAATAAATGGATCAAAGATGATAGACTTAAATATTGATTTTGTTTAATTAAAATTTATTAATTTGGGATTAGTATACTCAGAATCAAATGATTAAAATATGTTTTATAACAGATTTTAAGTTTAAAAGATTTAATGATAATTATTTATCATTTTTATACGACATACGAATTACATAGAAATTAATCGGAAATCAATTATTAAACTAGCCAATTAGGAAGATTTTTTATTATTATTTATATATGAAGATTGGCATAACAATATTCTGTTTAATTTTATATACTTCTGCATTATCGTGTGGTATATAATGATTTCTAATAACTAGTTTCCAATGTAAAATACTACGATATATATGCAATGCAGAATGAGACCTCAGAATGGGATATGAATACTATTTTTTTTACAGGAGAAAATTTAAAATTTAACATTACACAAGAAAGCAATTTCTTTGAGGTTTTAAGTCCTTTACATTAACTTGGCTAATCAAAAAATGCTTTTGGTAATAAACTATTTTATTAGACTAGCTTTGAAGATCATTTCTTTAAAAGCTTAATAAATAATTGAAAAAGGGGCTTGGACCAATGTGTTTGCAGCTTTAGGGAAGAATTAAACCCATATTTAAGTCTTATATTCAAAAGAGTAATATTTAAATATATTATTTAGTGGTGTCTTAAATCAATTTTAAAGTCCTAATTTTAATGAATCTATCAAAATAAGAGAATTGACAGATAATTTTACATGTTTTGATTTGGATTTTATTACAGATACTAAGGTTGCTATTGATTGCACTTATTTTGATTAAGATTAACCTTAAACACCTATAAATGGATTAATAATAGTAGATCTAGAAGATTAGAAATATTTTGGAATTGAATTTATTGAAAACATCTAAGATTATAATAATACATAATATAGAATACTACAATTCACTAATTATAAATTTGAGAATCACGAAGATTATCACCTTTTATTTAGGAGTGAGCCGGCCTGGGCAACTTAAAAAGCACTTCAGCAATTTATTTTAGAAAAAGATAGTAAAATATACACATTTAAAATTAACAAAAATACTCAAGTGATAAAGAATCCTGTTTCTGTTTTAAATACTGCAGTCTTAGCAAAATTATTAGGAATTGATGAGGGGAAGTTTACTTTTTCATTAGTTGATTTTAAAATTGAAGCAAATGGTTAAGTTTATGTTTTAGATGCAAATAATGGTGTTTATGTATTATCATTTCCAAGTGCTGCATTAGAGTGGAAATTGAATTAGCATATAATCTCCTATTCGCAACCTTATTTAGGCTTTGATATATATAACTCATTTAATAAGGATGGGATTATAATTAAAAAATTAGTTATTGTTTTTAGAAATACTCTTATATTGTATGAGAATGGAGTTCAATCTTTTGGATTATAAATACCGAATATAGATTGGTATAATTCATTTTAAATCAAATTGAGTTAAAAATATATTATTCTTAAAATAGGAAAAACAATACAATTATACAATATAGAGAATGGAAAGAAAATATTTACATAAGAAGAAGATCTTGATATCATAATTTAGAATCCAAATTACGAAGATATTATTGGTATTAATTCTTAAATTTCAAAACGATTCTTTCTTAATAATGGTTTATTACGATTGAATAGACTTAATCAAGTAAGTTCCATGAATTATTTTGTTACACTGACAGCTGAGACAATAGAATAACAATCAAAAAGGTGTTCAGTTACTCTTAATTTACGTATTCTCAAAAAGAATGAGAATTAAATTATAGAGTTAAGTGGTAGTCCACTTAACCCAATCATAATAATTCCATCAGATCCATTGTGTTTAAATTAAATTGTTTCTGGGCCCAATTTGCAGTATACGGCTTTAGATTCGATAGAAAATGATTTAAAAGACAAAATATCTTACACAATTAAATAAGTGACTTAACTATCAATAGAAAACATTCATATGCCAGATCCAAAGAATGTTGTTTACTCAGATATTTTAGTTAATTAAAATCAAGGAGAATTTTATTTGTTATTTTAAGTTCCATCTAAAATTATATATATGTATAGCTGTTAACATCAACAACAAAATTTAGAAATAGCTTAATGCTAAAATTATTTCACTTTTTCACTTTCTTCTATCATCGATCAAAATGTGGGTTTCTTTTCATGGCTTATTATTAATTCTGAATAAATTCTTATTCATCAAGAATCACAATTTTCTATTACATTATATTCAATTAGGAATGGAACATTGATTCTTAAGGGCTAAATTGCATTTGATAGTACCGACATATTAAATTAAATCTCATCAGTAGCAGTAATCAAAGATAATATTTATGTAGTCTAATCAGGAATCGAGAGAGTTTCAATATTTTAATTTTCACCTCCATATAAACTAATATATATTATTGATTAAAAAACTATACAAAAGTTTTATACTCAAGAAATATTTACTCCCATTAAAGTTTTTGAGAACAAAAAGAATAATCTAGCATTTATTTAGACATAAACATCCTTGTTGATTGGAACTTTATCAAAAATTTATTCTCCTTCCTTTGTATTACATTAAGTTATCCCAATTATGGCTGGATCTTAGATTGGAATAGCAATTGGAATTAATACCTTTTTTGTCATACAAGCTTTGAGAAGTGAAGATCGAATTGAAGAGTATAACTACTAACATCTTTAGAATATATATAAACTAAAAGATCTTCCATTGTTCAATTATAAACTTTAAAAACCTTTAACTGCAGATTTTTCATTTTAGAAAGGATGGTTATATATAAGAGCAACAGATATGCAACAAACATTTATATTAGTTTATTAACCAAATGTCTTATCTCATATTTCTTTAAACAAAGTCATAGAAACAAAAGGATTAATAAAAGATGGATAGGATTTTAATCTTGCAGTTGATGGTGAAGATGAAATGTTTTTGTATTACAATAATTAAACTCATCACTAATTTGTGAGCATTTTATCGAAGGCATTGCTCTATTTTACTCCAACTCCAGATTAACTTGAATATGTTACTAATTAAATAATTGCAATTAAGATATCTAGCTTTTCTGGAGTTTAGACATTCAATATATAATCTTTGGTTACTCTACTCAATACCTAAAGTTAGTTATTCATTTAATAATCTTTATTTGATAGTAAAAAGAAGGTATTTAAATTTGTAAAATAATCTGGAATTTAATATATAAGTATGGGAACTGATTGGTATTCAGGCTAAGTTACAAGTTTTGATATAAAATGTTCGAAATGTGTAGGCTCAATAAATATAATTCCAAATATTTATAGAGCCTCAGATGGTAACTATTATAATGAAGTTTCTGATGGTGCATCTTTTGGATTTGGTGGATAAGTATATTAAACATAAAATGCTTTGATGTTTGAAAGTATCGATGGTAAATTAAAATAGAGAATATTAATGAACTTGAAAAATGAAATCTGTTATCAAGTTTCAATATCAGCAGATTATACTTTTATCTTGTCAACTTTTTAAAATATAACATAAGAGGTTGGTTTATTTATTCATAAATGCAAATACTATGAGTCTTGTTCTTAATTCAGACAAGGTATATAAATATTGAAAGGGTTGAATTATATAACTAAAACCTATATGCCTGATTAAAAGAATATCATCATTTTAAATTCTCACCCTAATAATTTTACAGCTTTTATAAATTCAATAGTAGTGGCATCCTTAGATGATGATGGTGCTAAATTCACTATTTCTAATAAATATATTATTAATTACTAATATGTTGGATCCAATTAATTATTAATAGGTGATTTTGATGTTATTAAATACCAAATTAATAGCAATTTATTTGCTACCATCTTATTTACTGATATCAATAATGGCATATATTTTACTCATTTTACATATAATGATTAGGGTTTATTATTGAAAACTACCTATGAATTATTTAAACTTATCAACTTCTATGATGATTAATTCTTCATCAATTCAGACACTAAATTTTATAAGTTGAAAGTTATATCATAATAATTAAATGGAAGCATTTTATAACTTAATGTTTTAATTAGTACTAATAATTAAGCTCAATATGTATTTGCTTTTGATTTAGATGCATCAAGGCCATAATATGGACTTCCTATTAAAAAATCAAGCACATCTCTATTATATGTCTTAACTCCTTATGGAAATTGGCTCGCTATGAATAAAATTGCTTACATTGATGGTAATGTAGCAATCCCTTACACTGATGGAGAAAAAGTAGTAATTGGAATTTATCCACTTCCAAGTGATAGGTCATCATTTGTGAAAGTGATACCATTTACACATTCTATTTTCGCAGATTATCATTTATCAACTAATAAAGATTTTTTTATGATATTCAACAGAGATATTGGATCTAATTATGTATATTATCTTCTTAATTATAGCCATATTTATTCGTTAATATCAACTTTAGTCTTATTTATAATTAGTATCTTGTAGATTTTTATAAAATGAGAAGCGACCCTTAAATCACTTTAATGGATTCAATTAATTATCAAAATGAACTTGTAATTGACCTATATTTGAATAATGATTTTAATCAAATATAAGGTTAGGCCATTTTGTAATCTAAAAGTTCAATCACTGAAACAAATAATGTTGCTTAAAATAATAAATTTTTGGACTGATTTATAACATAATAATAAAAGAATTAATGTATTTTTCAAAAATATTTAAAATTATTAAGTTTAGCAAATTTGTAATGGTAAATTGTTAAAATCTCTTTATTTATAATAAGATTATATTACATTTTATATGATTGTATTGTAATTTTATATTTTCTAACTTGATCTATTAAAATTAATGTTATCATTAATTTTAGGAATGATATATTAATGTATTCATAAATTATGTAATTAGAAATACAATTTCATAATAATTATTGTGTTTTAGTGATTAAATCCTTCCTAATTACCAAAAAGAACATCCCTAAAATGTTTTCTTTTTAATCTGTAGATCATTTTTAATTTCTTTAAACACTTGAGATTCTTTGTGATTTAATTCAGTAATAATCATTCATATTAATAGTAATTAAAAGTATGATTAAACATATATTATAATACTATTTAAAATGAATCTGTTGTTGAAATCCAAATTAGAAATACTACAAAAATATTAAAATTATCATTCAAGTATTATTATATATTTGATTATTATTTTAACGAATAATATGAAGACAATAATGAGTACAATTTCAAACATTTCTCATAATTATAGAGCCTCCTGTAAATCAGAATTATCAATAACTCCATTAAGAGTACCTTACAAGTAATTGATTTATATTCATTTTAGTGGGGGATCTTAATAAAATTGTTTATCTAAAAAATCATATACTAGCAACAATATCTTAGAATGTGTATTAATAGAGTATAAACAGCTTTGTGCTTGGGTAATTAGAGAAATAAATTTGAAAATAGATCATAATTAGATGATCAGCAACATAAATAAACAATTGTTTTAATTCGAAAGGTTTTTAGCAAAGAATTTGGATAGTTATGGCTAAGAAATTTAAGCTTTAAAATTAGTTCATCAAGAGCATTAAGTTACAATCCAGAAATTAAGTTCTACTAATTAGGATTTGAAAAATAAACTGAAATAAATCTCAAATAATATAAATGAAGACATTTTATCTAATACTCCTTTAAAAAAAAGACATAATTATTCAATTGAATTGATTACGAAACAACCTTTAAGAAATATTAGTTATTCTTTACAAGAACCTAATTGTGATAAGGAGAATAGAGAAATATTTCCAAAAAAGAAGTCTTTAAAACCTAAGTTTAAAATTTGATATATAGTTTGTTAATTACTTTATTATCAAAATAGAAAATGTAAAATTTTTTTAGATATACTTTAAAATATAACTCACAAATCTAAAGCATGGATAACTTAGTTATATGCATTTTCTGTTAGATATTTATTCATTTCCAACCTTGAAACCCAAGCCCAATCATCATATCCAAAAATCTAAACTTTTCCTTACAAATGTTTTGCTTAAAAATACATTGTTTTGATTCCTTTGATTTTCGAATTTTCATCAGAATTAGGATCAACAGTCACTAATCTTGGGTCTCTACTGTAATAATATACCTAAATGAGAAGGTAATAATACTTGCCAAGTATTTTATGTCATTTTTTCGAATAATTTTGTTTGTGCTTCATTGAAAGTTTCTTTATCTTCAATATTGATATTTGGAAATCCCCACAATCCCTTTTATTTTACCAATAAGTAAACAGTATGTAAAGAATTGTATTAAATCAACTTATTATTCTTTTCATTTGGATCTAAGAATTAAATTGTCTATTTACCACAATGCTTAAAGAATTTACTATTTTCCAAAAATACTGTACGGACATCCCCAACTAATCTCACATGGGTTGGAGTTTCATCTCCAAAAACGTTTTAATCTCCATTAGAATGAGTATATTCATGCAATTCCTTTGGCAATTTAGTAATATAATTATTTCTTTTTTCTATTAACAATTTATGCTTTAAAGCTTACCTAATTAATATCTGAATTTTCTAAGTTTCATTTCCTCTTCTGTGTAATGAAGAAATATTATATCTCTTTGGATCATTAAACCCATATTCATTTAATAATTGTCTCTTGTTAACGTGATTAACGACTTGGTCTAGAGTTTCTTTAATAGAGCCTCTGTATCAACTGTTTAGCTTGTTTAGCTTACGAATTTATAAATTGTTCGAAATGTGAACATTTTAAAATATATAATAAATCATTTAAAGGCTTGTGGAGACTTTGATAAAATAGCTCTTTGAGCAGATGTTTTTCTAGGTTAAGTGCCTTTAGGAATTTACAAGAAGTTATTCTATCTTTTATTCAAAGGTGGCAACCTAGTTGTTGGAGTTTGATTTCTAGATTTACTAACATCAGTCTTTAGGTTTTTAGGATTAAGTAACAATTGTTATTTAATTACCTAATATTATTTCTTTATACTTTTAAATTTGCATATTCTTATTGCTCCCTTTCATCCATTATTTAATTTTGTTCTATAGTTTTTTGAGTGTTCAAAAATTAAATATTCGAAAATTCAGCCCAAAATTCTTTGGAAATCTTATTATATAAGGATGTACTTATTGAATGGATAATTTCTTATCGTTCATCAGGTTTTGAAAGATTTAAGTAATTCTACTGAGAATTTCCTTTTCATCATTCCAAAATAATAACTTGATTTGAAAAAGTAATCTTGGAAGTTTTGCTCTAACCAACGCCACAGCATCATATTACAACTATAAGACATTTATCAGATTATTGGATATAAAGAACTTTCTTGATCTTTATTAACATAATTTTATAATGAATTCTATTGATAGTTATCTTAATTAGTAATTTTAATGATTAATAAATCCTAAATAATTTTGTATTATTGAATCTCTACTTTCAAGTGAGTCTAATTCAATAATCTTTTCTATCAATAAATTCATAATTTTATCTCTTATAAATTTTGAACCCATATGACTCATTTTTAAACACTATTACAGAAAATCTTTCTGTAAAAATAAAATTTTTGATATTATTATCATTATGTCAATCATATTTGATATTTCATTCCATAATCCTTTTGTTTCATATTAAAATACATTTCTTTTGAACATTTCATAAATTGTTTAAAGTTACTAAAGCCAAATTTTATTCTTATTTATCAATGTTGTTTTTTCAATGATTTCAGATAAATAAGGAATAAATGTTAGTTAATTTAATTCAAAATTAATAAATAATTTTTAAATTACTTTAAATTACATATCTTATGATAAACTTGTATATAAATTTGATAGACTTTTGAATATGTCATAATTTTGAATTTCTTCTGAAAGGATTTATATAGAATTTAATAACATATCATCTATGAAAATAGAGTGTTTCTCATTAAATTACTTAATAATTGAATAATAAGTATGTAATGATTCTAAAAATAGAAAGTAATTCTCATTATTATTGCTTATGATTTCACTTATTTTTTCAATAAATAGAGACTGTAAGTTATCTTAATTTAAGCTCTAAAATATTTTTGAAATAATAATACATATTATGATATTGATTAGCAGAACTCAAATTATGAAGAATCTAATTATTTGATTATATTTTCTAATAAAAGTTGCAATCTGGATTTATGAATCTCTTCATTCAGTTCATAAGTAGCTAAAAAAAATTTGGCAGAACTCATTCTAACATCTTTTGATTAATCATAAATTAATGTTGTAAATTTATCAATCCAATCAAATTCATGTAATATAGATTTTAATAATTATTGATTACTGAGTAATATTTCTGAAATAATTTTACGAACTCTTTCATCTTTATGTTTCATGCTTGATTTAATTTGAAGGTGAGCCTATTTTTTTAATTCAGGTGTAAATTTATGATAATATATTTCAATTATCTTTAGTATTTGATACATTTGATTATCAGTCTCAAGATACAATCCTTCTTTATAAATATCAAGGTCATCTAAATATTATAATATCTCTGAACAAGAATTAATGATATCATATTACTGATATTGTTTTGTAAAAATATTGAAGCAAATGTCACTATAAGATTATTTTATTTAATTAGGCATCTAAAAATGTTAATTCTCATACTTAGATTTTATTGAATATTTCACTCACTGCTTTAATATATACTTTTATTAAAGATTCATCATGCAATGAATGTAATTGATTTGCAATTATTTCTAATAATTATAATGCCCCTTTGGGATCAGATAAAGATTCTTTAATATTCTTTGCCACAAAGATTTTTTAGAAACTCTACCCATTTATCAATAAAAATTTAGCCCTTTCGATAAATGAATTACTTTCTGGTGCCATATTTTTTTGAATTTCTTCATCACTCTCTCTTAAAGAATTAATTTTACCTTCAAAGATTTTGGAATAACAGCATATTTCTCATTTACAAAATCCATAATTACTTAATTAGAAAATTAATTTAAATAAAAAATGATGAATTCATAAAATTTACATAATGTATTTTTTCATTTAATATAATTTTCCTATATCCAAAATGTCTTCAAAATTTAACTTATTATTATTTATTTAAGCATTATGTAAACTTAGGATTGTATCGGGATAATTTACGCACTAATTTAAATATATAATTAATTATGAAAAAATAAATACATTTAAAATCAGATTGGGATGGATAGGTTTTTGTTAACTTATTGAATATTATTTTATAGAGTAACATGATATAAACAAGATTATCATTTTTATATTACAAATTTTGATAATTTTACATTTCTTGTATACAAATATATTATAAAGGATATAGAGGTGGATGATTTTTAATGACAAAATATTTTTTTTATAATTTATATAAATACTCAAATACAAAGTTAATTAATTAATTATGTTAATTGTCTAATAATGATATCAAATTCGAAAATATGCATCCATACCACTGTTTTAGCCATGTTTTAATCTTTGATGTTATATAAGAGAGGCTTCAGTACCATAGGCTTTTTTGCAATTATTAAAGGAACAAAAATATTGACGATCAATATCTGCAGCATTTCTTCTACTTTTTTTCTTTCTATCTTCCAATTAATTCATAATTTCTTCATCATCCAATTAAGCCAATTCTCCTCCTAGTAGTTCATATTTAAGGACTTTAGTTTTTAGATCATTTCTTTCTGTCATAAGTTTTTCCAACTCCATTTATTATATTCCTTACATGATTGTACAATATACAATTATAATAATATAATTTCACAGCTTCTTTGTAATAATCTTTTTAAGAATCTTATTTTTCACTCTCACTTTCACTCATATTTTTGATATTAATATTAATTATATATTTATATGTTAGAATATTAGAACTTTGAAAATTAGTAATCAGAATTATTAGATTGTTACACTAATAAAAAAGGAATTACAACATATTTATTTACTTGGTTAAATCAATTTGTTCAAATTCATCAAAGAAATCTTGAATAGAAAGACGTTTTCAATATCAATCCTTAGGAGAGTATTGAACATTAAACTTTAAAATTTTAATTAAACAAAGAGAGCTTGATTTATTCATTATTAAAAAGTTATCCTACAAAATGGATTTGTATAATTTTACTAAAAGTTGGACTTATGGGAATTTTGTTATTAAATCCTTTATTGATAAACAGCATAGTTGAATTGTTTGATTCACCTGGTTTAGACATTTGGTAATTTTTAAAAACAACATCTATATTCACTGGATGGATAATGGCAGTATATAGTTAAGTTTCGATTTTAAGCTTTTATTAAGTAATATTTCATTTATAATATTTATAGAAATAAGTATAGATTGAGGTATAGGCAGCTTTGTCTTCAATTTTATATCATAAATTATTCAGTGCATGTTTGCCATTGCCTTCTTAAGCAGAAATAATAAATTTGTTTTAAATCGATATTCCACAAATAACGATTTTGTTTGATTGTGGAGTTTCTTTATTTTTAACACCTTTTTAAATATGTGGAGCTATCTATATATATTTTGAAACAGTAGGTGTTGCAGCATCATTTGGTTTAATTGGAATGCTAATCTAAGTTGGAATCTCATTGATTTATGGAAGCATCTATTCAAAGTAAAAATGTGTTTATATTTTAGTTTATAAAAAAAGATAATGACATCAAGAGATAATCGTGTATCAAATATGGATGAATTATTAAAGGGAATTTTAACAATAAAGTAGAATTGCTATTATAAATTCTTTTTTAATCGAGTATCAATTATATTTATAAAAGATTAGAGATAAAAGACATATAGAAATGTCAAATATAGCCATTTAATAGAAATTATCATTTTTTGTTAAAGCATTGTTTTCAATTGTTCCAGTGGGAGTAATGTATTTTACAATGAAGATATTTGATATCTTTAATTTAAAATCTGTCTTAATGGTTACTTAAAATTATGCTTAATTAATTTAATCTGTCAATTTTATACCTTATAATTTGGGTTAGTTATTAATGGCCAAAACATCAATTAAGAGATATATGGATTTTATTTAATCTAAAGATGTGGAATAATTAATGCTTTCAAATTAATCAGTCTAAATTTTGGTTAGAGAAGGTAATTTTAAATGGAGAAATTCTAGCAATTAATTTCAATTAAAAAATATCAATCTTTAAATAACCAAAGGTGAATTTATTGTAATAGTTGGAAAAAATGGATCAGGTAAAAGTTCTTTATTATATTGTTTATTGGGAGAATTAGAAAGGACAACTGAAAATTCATTTGTTTATTTAGATGGGAATGTTTCAGTAGCATCATAAGAGCCTTTTTTGATTTAAGGAACTATCAAATAAAATATTATTGATGAATCAGTTATGGAATTAGATCGATATCTTGAAATAATTAAAACAACCTAATTGTTGGAAGACATACAAAGAATGGAATGTGGACATAATAGTGAGGTTGGAGAAGATGGTCAATCATTAAGTGGAGGTTAAAGAAAAAGGGTTCATCTGGCAAGAACTCTTTATAGACATAGTGAGATTTATTTACTTGATTGTCCTTTTGAATCTTTAGATCATAAAACTGCTAAGAAATTAATGGATGCCTTGTATTAAATTAGTCAGAAGGAAAAGAAAACTATAATTATGACATGCAATGATGTAAGCTAAATAAAATTATGTGACAAAATTATTCACGTTGAGGATGGATTGATCACATATAATGGTAGTTTAGAATAATTTAAAGGGAATTCTCAATAAAATGATTTAGATTCTTTAGATTTGATTGAAGGTTAAACAGTTTAATAACCTACGAGTATTTAATAATCAAATAAATAATTATATAACTTTATTGATAAATAATAAATTTTGGTGATGGAAAGTGAAGATAGATCTTTAGGAAGTCTATAAATGGAGATCTTCAAATATCTATATTAATTATTTGGAAGATATTAAACTTTAGTGCTAATAATGGTTTGTTGTATTTTAGGAATGTGTTGTTCTACATTTTATTCTTTGTAATTGAAATCTATCACAGAGATATCAAATTCAGAGCAGTCTACTGATGATTAAAAAGCAGATGCTGTCTAATAATTTTTATTTGTTTATCCATTATCTCATATTTTGACAGCCTTATTTACATTAATTAGTGGAATCTTTTTAACTTCAAAGGGAGTGACAGCTTCTATGCTTCTTCATAATAATATCATAAATAATCTATTAAAAGCATCAGTAGCTGAATTTTATAATGTTACTTTAGGTAGCATAATAAAAAATAGAATGACAAATGATATTTTTCAATTTGGTATGATTTAATTTATTTATTTATTATTAGATATGAATACTGCTTCTTTGATCTCATCCTTATTTGATAGTATTTTTAGTTTTATGGCATCAATATTAGGATGTTTATTTCTTTCAAGTGCCTTATCATATCCAATTTTAATTTGTTATTTGTTATTGCAAACATAATATATGTTGAAATATATTAGAATCAATTTAGAAATATCAAGATTATAGGCAATATCAAAATCTCCATTGTTGAACACATTAACTTAAACTCATTAAGGTATTTTGTTTAATAGACATTGCAAATAAACTTAAAATTAAGTATCATGCTTTTATTAATAATTTAATGTCTATACAAGGAATTCAATTTGTTCTGCTGCTTTATCTGCTTGGTTTATATAAATCACTTGTTTTTTGATGTTGATAATGTATGTATGCATTTTGATGGTTAATGTATATATTTTAATTATATTTAAATAGTACATTTACAAAATTAATAATAAAGAATCTGCAACTATTTCAATGTATTTAGCTGTAAGTCTTGGTGAAAGATTTACTAGTTTAATTCTATCATTCTAATCATTTTATTCTAATAATGTATATTTTGAAAGATGTCTATCTTTAATTAATAATATCCCAAAAGAAGATTTATCTACTTAATAATATAGTGACTTTGAAAATCCAATGGATAGAAGAAATAATGATATTCATTTCAGTGATCATGAAAGCATTAGTCAAATTGAAATGATGACTATAAATTCAGTTGAGAGTGTATAAGAATTTTAAGAACAAAATGTTTTAGAATTAAATAATGTAACTTTACAATATAAAAATGCCACTGTATTAACAGATATTTCATTTAAACTAAAATAAAGATAAAAAGTAAATTTTTATTTCACTAATTTTTCAGATAGCTATTCTTGGTAGAACTGGAGCTGGAAAAACTAGTCTAATGCATTGTATTACAAGATTAGTTGAACCATATTCAGGTACTTTGAAAGTACTGGGATAAGATAATAGACACACTAGCATAAATAGAATTAGATCTCTATTTTCTGTTGTGTCTTAAGATCCTTTTGTTTTCGAAGGTTCAATCTAATAAAATATTGATCCCAATAATGCTTACAATCCTATAGAAATTATAAGAATCCTCTCTAAATATGGATTATCTTAAGTGAAATTATTGGAACAATTAGAATATCAAGTTGAGGCATATGGTTCAAATCTCTCTTTAGGAGAAAAATAATTATTAGTTTTATGTAGAATATTATTGTAAAAGAGAAAGATAGTAATTTTAGATGAATGTACAGGTAATCTAGATAATCAATATTGTTAATTGATTAATTTAACTCTTGATTTATTCATGAAAGTATTATAATCTTTTTATTTATAGGATAAAACTGTTATTGCTATAACTCATAAATTAGAGTTGTTAGATATGTTTGATCAAGTGATGATTATGGATAAGGGAAAAATCATGGCTTAAGGATCAAAATAGGAAATTTTAAATTAATATTTAAATTCGAAGGTAATATGATAAATTAAAATAATTGTATGTAATTTGAAATATATTTTGTAAATGTTTCCAAATATTATTTAATAAGATCGAAGGGGTTCGATTATGGATGACCAACTAATAATCCATAATAAGAACATCCCTCATACACCTGAGTAACATGGTCGTAGGATTCAAAAGAGACAATCTTCGAAAATAGGATCTCAATCTTAAATTGCAAGAAATCAAAGATCAAAATTATCACTTGATAATCATAGTTAATCAAGGAAAGCAACACTTTCAAGTTAGAAGAATAGATAGAATAACTTATTTTAAGAATATTAAGATTTATTCCTATCAGAGTCTTCAGATAGTAATTCCTCTTCGGATTGTCCATCCAAAATTAGCAAGGTTTAGTAGAAAGGAGCAGCTTCGATAATAAACTATGACAAAGTTATCGATGAGCAGATGGAATTTATACATAAAACTTTGCATTAGCAACTATCATCAATCAGGTATTGACCTGTAATATTTAGCAAATAAAAGGCAACCTCATTTCTAAAGAATAGTTAGAATAGTTAAATGAAATAGACAATGAAAAGTATGAAAAGCATGAAAAGTTTGAAAAGTATCAAATAATTTTCCTTGTATTCCAAAAAAAGCAGTTTTTAGAGTAAACTAAATTATTCATCTAAATTTAACAGAGAAAGATCTATTTCTACATCTAAGAATGTTAATTCTGATACTAATGAGTTAAAAAGCTTAGTAAAAATTTTAGATTAAGCAGGAATACCCGAATAAGAATAAAACTAATATAAATAAATAATCGAAGAACTAGAGAAATAATGTGCAGAGATAGTACCTAGTGGAAGAAATAAGATAAAATAGAAAGTGAGGAAAACTTTTGTGCAATTATTTAATCAATATTATAAAGAGGATAATTAATTAAGAGGAATAGATGGAGATCAAGTGAGTGTCTATTCAGTTGCTTAGAATGAATCACTTTACTTTGGGAATAGAGGACATGAACCTTAAATTATTTAGAATAATCCATCTAATATTAATATGACTTCTATATTAGACAATGTATTTACAAAAACACAGAATCATGGACTTATGAGTGAGAGAATGAAATGTCTTATGGATAATTTTAAATTGGAATTAAGCAATGATGATTCCAATTTTATTGCTTAATCTGATCAATCATCTGAAATTGAGGCTGATGAAGATGATGAAGAAGAATATCTAGAAAAGCAATTTACTTAAACTATTAGAGATCCTACTACATAATAAGATCACTAAATTCTTAAATATGAAAGAAAATTTAAGCGAGATCCAATTTATGATCCTTATCCTATTATTTGGCAAAGCAAAGAAGATTATCAATGGATAGTTAAAGACTATTAATATTATTGGGATAATTATCCATTAGGTTATTTAAGAAAAACTATTGTTTTTATCATTAGGATCGTAACAAACATTGCTAATAAAATAATAAACCATCGTATCTTCACTATACTCGTATTAATTTCAATAATATTTAATATAATGGTATTTATTGAAAGTTAAAGTGATAATTTATCTGTTGAAGTTCAGATGAATCTTCGTTAGTAAAAATAAAGTAATTTTATATATATTATATAGTTATATTATTCTTCTTTATTGCAGAAAACATACTCAAATTAATAGGCTAAGGTCTTATAGATTTCTTTTGGGATTTGTAGAATGTTTTTGATATGATTATTCTTATTCTCTTTTTCTTTCATTATTACTACCCCACTTTGATGATTATTGATTTTTCAACTGCAAGATTGCTTAAAATTCTATCAGTTATTAGTGTATTCAGCAAAAGATTATAAATAATGCTTTTAGCTTTAAAACATTCTTTAAGATTTTTACTGGAAGCTCTTATCATTGTAATTATATTCTCTTACTTCTTTGCTTTATTTGGAATGCATTTATTTTAAGGATTGTTCCTTCATAAATGTTATTATCCTGATACAGGTATTTAAACTAACTTCTTATGTGGATACAATCTCTAATGTGAAGATCCATCTATGTTATGTTGCAAATCATTAACTAATCCAAATGTTCCTACAAATTTCGATGACATCTTTTACTCCTATGAAGAAGTTGTAAGATTGATGATATTTAATGAATGGACAGAACCCATCTATTTAGCAATGCTCACATTTCATGATTTTGCTATAATCTATTTCATTTTTCTTATATTTATCATTGCTATATTTGGAGCCAATTTGATAATTGCAGTCCTTAAAATATATTACTCATAAACACTTTTAAAATATCAACATGAAGACATTTAAAAATTATCTGCAAATGTTGAAATTATCTTGAATCTAAGAATTTTAAAAAATTACTAAATTGATTCTGATTTGAATTCCAATTCAAAGAGGGATTGGGTAAGAAGGAAACCTAATGAAGTAGAAGACTAAACTACATATGCCAAAACAATCCTTTAAAATAATAATTAGAAAATTATAAATTACAAACATAAATATTTATCAGCTCGACAAACAAAAGAATAAGAAGAAATTAAAAATAGGAAAAGAGGTATAAAATCTAATATTAGTAAATTGGAAAATTTAATAGATAGTTTTAAATTAGAGAAACTTTTATTATTTGAATAAGATAAAGAATAGTTCATGTAAAAACTTTATTAAAATGATGCCTTTGATAAAGAATATTTAAAATTGTTTTACATCTAGACTTTCAAAAAAGTACCTTTATACTCTTGGAGAACTGTTATTAATAAATACTTTTAATATAGTAGCACATCAGAAAATGATATATTTAGTTTTTAAATCAAGAATGAATAACTTCAAAAGAAAAGATAAAGAGAATTTGAATTCATAAGAAAATCTGTTATAAATCATTGCTATCGAATAAAAAAATCAGATTATTCTTTTGCAAAATTAGATTCTAAGAATTAGAATTCTTTTAATCATTCCTATTGTAATTTTCCAATAAAATAGAAATCAAAATAAAAATAATAAAATATAGATAAAAGCAAGATAAGTGAAAAAGAATTGAAAATTTAAAATAATAATAAAGATAATAAAGATAATAATCAAGAAGTAATTAAGTTGATTATTGTAAATAACTAAATGAGTAATAGAACTAAAGCATAAGTTGATAAAACCTATGATTCTGAATTTATTCAATAAATGATCAATAGATAATTACCTGAAAATTAAGAAGATATTTAGGACTGTGAAGAACTCTTTGTAAAATATAGATTGGAAGAATGTAAATAAGGAATTGTTTATAAAAATAATTGGTCAGGAAATTGTGTTTTACAATCTAAATAAAAATAATTTACAATAATTAAAATATTTCATTAACTTAATAATATTGATATTTATTTATGGAAAACACCAAATTTATCATGTGTTTGGAGTTTAATGTCAAAAAATTTAAATATTCTATTAAGAAACCGATCTGCTCATATTTTTTTTGATTTAATAGTCTTGATCAATATTATTTTACTAAGTATGATAGGTTATGTAGATTAAGATATAATCAGACCAATTAATGATTATTTTGTCTTTATCCTACTTGGTGAATTATTTTTAAAGCTTGTATTTTAAGGTATTAAAAGATTTTGCACAAGAGCCAATAACTTTGTTGATACCTTTATTTTAACTTGTTCCATAATTTAATCATTATATGTGATTTAAAATTCTGGGAATGAAAATATATATCTTGATTTATTGAATTCTAGTTAAGCACTTTTAATATATAGAATAATCAAATATAATAATTTTGCCTTAAAGATAGCAAAGATAACTAAAAAATCACTACCTTCATTTCTGAATTTAATATTGTTGATGATAACTTTAATTTTCTGTTTTGCTTTTATAGGGATGAATTTATATAAAGGTAAATTCCCAGTTGAAACAGACTTTGGCTTATAATAATCATTTGATGATCTGGCAGCTGCTTTTTTAACAGTTTTTGTAAGAGCAGCTAATGAAGATTGGTTTGGTATGGTTATGTTAGGATCACAATATAGTAGTTAGATTGGAACAATGTTTTTTAGTGTTATTTCAGTATATGTGTTAAATTTAATGACAATAGGATTTATATTGGCTATAATATTAGATTCATTTTCTTCTTATGAGAGTGAAGGTGAGAATGAATCAGGAGAGGAACAAGTAGATTCATAGTTTTCATTCTTAGAGGGTAATGATAATATGAATGAAGTGACATTAAGTAGTAATAAAATACTCAATTCAGATGATGAACAAAGTGAAAAGAATTCAAATTTAAATATTACTTAAGAAAATGAATAATAAACTATCAAAAAAAACAATAATTTTTTTGATTTGGCTGCAAGAATTAAATTATTATTAGAATAACTATTTGCAAAATTTTAATTCTTTACTAATAACGAGAGTGAAAATTCTTTATATATTTTTAGTCAATAAAACAAATTTAGAAAATTATGTTATCGATGTATCAATTACTAATTTTACATTACTTTAATTTAAGTTACTTTTTTAATTACACTTATGAATATGTGTGTCTATACTTATTTTGATTATGAAAATAAAATTCAGAAAGATTTAATTGTTTAAATATCTAATTTTGTGGAATTGACTACTAATATTATCTTATTAATTGATTCAATTTTAAAGATCATATCATTAGGATTTATGAAAGACAAAGGAAGTTTTACAAGTGAATTTTGGAGATTAATAGATTTTATTTATTAGTTATGTTACATTTCTAACTTTATTGTTTAATATGATGCATTTCGATATTTGAAGGCTTTAAAGTATACAAGACCTTTTCGTTTTCTCTATCTTTTTGAATAACTTAAATATATAAATAGTGCCATATCAAAGTCCATTGTTGATTTAATGAATATTTTATTTGTATAAATCATGGTATGGCTGATATTTGCAATCTTTGGTGTTATGCTTTATAAGGATAAAATGAATTATTGTTTACATCCATTAAATTTTGGAATCAATAAATAAGAATGTATAGAATTAGGTGAAGAATGGGTAAATAATTTATATAATTTTGATAATATTGGAAATGCAATGTTAGCATTATATAGAATGACAGCTTGTGATGATTGGGTGTATATTATGTAAATATGTTTAAATTCAAGAGGAGATGATCAAGGACCTATTCTTTATGGTAATAGATGGGTAACTTTAATATATTTTATGCTATTTATCTTAATTGGAGTACTCTTTTTTCTAGGATTTTTTGCAGGAATTTTATTTATTAATTTTTAAACATATAAGACATAGTTATAGAAATAAATATTAACAAATGATCAATAATTGTTTGCCAATATTACTAAGATTATTTCAAAGGAAGTACCAAATTATTCAGATCCTCCAAAATCATTTATTAGAAGATTAGCATCAAATATAATAAAATAAATTCTATATGAGAGAATGATTTTATTGACAATATTTATCAATACTGGTATTTAAGAGATTATATTTAATTATAGGAATTTTAACTTTCTTTTATGATGGAGCTTCACTAAATTTGTTATAAACTTTAGAATATATATACCATACTCTTAGTTGTTTTTTAATTTTGGATACATGTTTAAAAATACTAGCATTTGGTATTAGAAGATATTGGGGATATATATGGAGAGAAATTGAATTTATTTTAAGCTTTATTGCTTTAATAGATTTTATTCTATATTTAACAATTAATTGGAGTTAGTACTACTTTAAATCTACAATTGATAATCAATACTTTTTGGTTCTCAGATTAGCATTTGCATGTAGAAATCTAAGAACCCTTTTAATCATTTAATAATTTAAAGGATTAACCAGATTATTAAGAATTTTGAATTTTTCTGCTTCCTTTTTATTATAAATTTTATGCTTCTTCTTTTCAATCCTTTTATTTTATGGATTTATTGGATGTGAATATTTTGGTATGATTGAAAAAGGAGCATATGTAACAGATTATATGAATTTTACAAATATTGGAAAAGCATTATTGATATTGTTTAAGATTTGTACTAAAAATAATTGGATTAGAATTATGATAGATGTTTCAGAACGTAATGAATTCTGTACACCTGAAACACCTAGCTATTGTGGAGTTAAATGGATTTATGCAAATATATTCTTTTATACATTTGTTCTTATATCCAACTTTGTTGCATTCAATCTATTTATTACAGCTTTAGTAGATCAATTTGAAAGTAAAACGTTATTTATATTATAGAATTCTTTAATTCTTAGAATAGTGTCTTATAAACTTATATAGAAAATATTGATCCATTTAGAACTACTTGGTGTAAATATTCAACTGAAACTAAAGGAGCATAAATGCATTCTAGATATTTAGCTCATTTTCTATTAGAATTAGGACCTCCTTTAGGTTCAGCTCCAAATGATAACATTTGGGATGCTGCCAAGAGTGCTTCCAATTTTAAAATCAAAGCTGATTAAAATGGTTATATACATTTTTAAGAGGTTCTTTATGAAACAATACGTTTTGTTTATAGAGATTAAATATTTAGGACTGGACATTCTGAAGGCATTAAAGTGATCAAATAAATTGATAAAGATACACGTTTCAGATTACATTTTAAAAGACTTGTAATTTATTATAATTATTTAGGATATTTTGGATAGAAGATATCCAATATATGAAATGATGCATTTAAAAGGAAATTTCAATATTTTATAAGAATATCTATTTCTATTAATGATCTTCAGAACCTTTAAAGCATATTCATTAAAGACGATTGGAAAAATATAAGAAGCTATAATTTCACGTGATAACTCCAATCACCCTAAAGAACTAATTTAAAATAGTTCTTAAAGTGAATAAGATGAAGATACATTAAATGAAAAAAAAATAATAGAATCTTAACATTAAATATCAGTAAATAGTGAGGATGTCGAAACCTTTTAAATTCAGGTTTCCAAATATATTGAATCACATAAAGCTAATAAAAAATTAAAGTTTTTAGATTAAAGTAGTAATAATCATTCAGAAGGGCTAATACTTTTTATGCCTGATTCATAAAGGAAAGATAGGTTTCATATGGGTCCAATTAAAAACAAATCAACAATAAAGAAAAAACAAGAATATAATTTTGTTGATTTTGAAGCAGTTGAATAAAAATAGTTGCAAAATCCTATGCTAGACTCTTCTCATCTCAATGAAATCAGTAAAGGGGCTATGACTGACTCACTCATAAATGACGAATACAAAATAAATTAAATTAATTATTCTATTCTATCTCCCCATAGAGACAGATTTAGCATTAATTCTCTAAATGATAGTGTAGGAACTGAAAATCACAATTTTTTTTATGGGAAACCAAAGATGAAACACTGACATAAAAATTGTAAATTGACATCATATATAATAACATTACTTAAACTCATAAAATCTTTTCATTTATATATAAATTTATAAACTCAATTAAAAATTACTTATAATTAATACTTCAACAAGTATGATTCAACTAACACAAATTTTAAAAAATTCAACGAAATTTATTTATAATAATTTTAAATATATACTTCAAATTTATCATAATAATTCTAAGTTCATTTCATCTGAATTAGACAAATATAGATAAGATTCTGATCTAGGTTCTTGTTTTTTATATTACAATGTTAATTCTAATTTTGGAAATTCATCTTGGCTTTTCTTTTTGATAATTGTAAACATAGTTGTTATAACCTTTGGATTCATTAAGGATTATATTTTTGATGTGGGAATGTAATGATCAGTATTTTATGGACCTTTGATTTAAAGAATCACATGTAAATTTCGATTTGTATTATTTTACAGTAGAATTTATTTCACAGTATCAGCTAATCTTGGATTAGATACTACTCCCTTATCATCATTTTCAACATTCCAAGCTTTAGATTGTATAAAATTTGCTGCTTCAGAATTTGGATCAACAGAAAAATGATGTATTTAAGTTCCTTTTACATATTATTGAGGTAATGCTTCATTAGTTAACCCAGTAGGTAGATTGTCACAAACATATGTATTGTAAACTTTTTCCTATGATTAATATCATTATTTACTTCTAGAGTGATAATTTTATGGAGTGTTCCATCATCAATTTATGATTTGATTTAATTAAAATTTGGAGATGCTTCATCTACTGTCTATTCTTCTTTTGTAATAGGATTGAATAGATATAGAATTTTAGTTATTTTAGTTGCTTAGATAGATTTGCCAATAATATAATCATATTATGGCTTAGTTGGATCATGAATTTAATCTAATCTCTTTTGATATTCTTCAAGTAATAGTTTAGTTTCTTCAGACTCCTATTTTCTAATATTTTAAGAATAGAATCTTTTATTATCTAAATTAAAGGTTTCTAAAAATGCTTTGAAGATTTCTTAATTATATTTCTATAAATAAAATAAATAAAGTACATATTGATAATTCACACATGGTAGATTAGAGATAAAATTAAAACAAGTTTGATTTTCTAAACTTATTTAGAGACAACATTTAAGAATTAATAAACATTAGTTATCATGACTTTTACTCATTCTATGAGAACAGAAATAATCAAACAAACAATTAGACCATCCTAATGGACTAGCAAAGGTCCAATAATCTTCTTCCAAACTTTATAATCCATATAAACCAAATGATGATATTTCAGTTAATTGATTATCATAAATTTTGGTTGTTTCCTTTTATTTTGATGATGGAATACCAATTAACCATTCCAATCTTTCAATTTAGAGATTGTCATCAATCAATAAAAATGATTTAGCTACTTATAAATAGTTTTTGAATTCATCTAAATCTCCATTTGATATACCACGCATAATACATCCTGAAATAATCTCAGAAAAGTATCTATTCTTATAAGATAATCTTAATATAATGGGTAAGATATTATCTACTTTAGTTTTAAATATTTTATCATAAAATTTAGGTGAATATAATAATTTCTTCTCATTTAAATTTAATTATTGATTTTAATTTAATAGAGTAGATACTATTTAAAGTTAGATTTGGATATTCATAGCAACATAACTATTCCCCATTTACACTTTTTTTTCATATAATTGTAATGGACTACTTTTATCTAATATAAAATCTATCATATATAAGATCATGTTTTTTTTTATTAAGTATTCTTATTATGGTTTACCTTCTTATAAAAAGTCTAACCAAAATTAAAAATAAAAGTCATATCTAGTCCAATTCTTTGGCACTTAATCTTGAATCATCAAAAAGAATTAATCTAATCCTTCATTAAACTTCTCTGTTATTTAACCTTAAATCTAAATTGCTTAATTAAATAGAGTTGATAACAATTTACCAATATGTTTGCGTGTTCTAGGTTCAGGACATACTAATAATAAATCTACAACTTTATTTTGTTTACCAAAGTAAATCAAATCAAGATAATTAATATTTGGATATTATTAAATTAATTGTAAGATTTTGTCATTAAATTAATCCATTATTGTATTTTCATATGCTCTTGATAATAAATCATAATTAAATTTCATTAATACATTAATCATCTTAGATGCATTATTTTCAGTTATTAATTCACTAGTATCTAGTATGAATTTCAAGAAATCTTAACTAAACAAATTACGTTCTAATAAAAATTGTTGATTATCACTATTCACTTTCTTTTAATATTCATTTGGAATATAAGGTTTCAATGAATTATAATCTACTAATAAACCATTTTTTTAATTTGGATCAATTTTATAATTCTCAAATTAATCTATATGATTTTATAATTCTTCTTCACTATTAAATACTAAAGATATTTAATCTTTCTAAACCTTTTCATAGATGAGCATATAAGCACTTTAAGAGTTCTCTCTAAATCCTGTTCCCCATACATCATTATCATTATAGTCAAAATTACTTGATCCTCCAAAACATTCATGTTCCATTTGTTTCAATTTAAATTCCTTTATTTTATGATCATTAAATTCTAGCCATTAATCTCCATTTTTGATATCTATATAACTGAAATAATGTCCTACATCAGCAGTACCAACATGAACAACAACTCCAACTAATTTATATTATGTACATTAATCTTTATTTATTGTATATTATTATAGATCTAAATTAATTGGGAATTCTAATCTTGTATTAATCTTCTCATTCATAAAAGTATCTAAATTAAATACAATCCTTTAGAGATGCAAAATTAATATATTTGGTAATTGTGCCAATAATTAACATTTATTTACATCAACTTTTTAATTACAACTTTCACATATAAAATCAGATATAATCTCTCCTTAAACAAATTTATCAAAACATTCTTACAAATTCTTCAAATTCTTGATTGGCAATGATAAATTGTAGAATATTTCATCTTTACTTTTTATGACTTTACAATTTTAACATTAAATCTATGTACAAGTCTTTCCACCAAATACTCCATCCATAATGTTTTTATAAACTGTTCCCTTTAAAAGATTCTCTAACTTATCAAATATCATATTTAAGAATTCTTATGCATCTTATTATATAAAGATATTTACTGGTTCCCCAGCATAATCTTTAAATGCTGCACAAAATTCTTAAGGATTGTAATCTATACGATCTGATAATTCTAAATAACTGAACATTTATTATAATTGATGTAAGACATTATCATCATAAGTGAATCCTGTTTTACTAAGTTACAAATCAATATCTTTATAATCATTAGTTTATAGGATACTATATCTAAATGGTTTTATCATATAAAATTATTGTAACATAGCATTCATATAACATATACACCTTAGATTTTTGATACCACAATATCCAAGATTACTTCTAATATCATTTGAAGGAATGTAATTCCATCTATTGATTATTGGTATTTTTTAACTTAATATTTGTAGGTATATTACGATAGTATCTATATTCTATTATTTTGCTAGATTATGTAATAATTTAAATGCTACTTGTCTGCTTTCAACAGATTTACATTTAATCTCTTTATCCTCTTACATACTAAATAGACAATCATTAAATATAATGTCTTCAATTGGTTACTTAATAAATCTATATAACTTAGTCAATAGATTCAATAAACCAACCAATATTTTATCTGTTGTAGTATTTTTAGATCTATTTTCTTAACTTTTGTAATTCATTAAATTTTACAACATTTATTAACATAGTTGTTAATAATCAATATACTATTAGGATTCTTCAGTTTCAAATGCACTCTCTATTAATTGACTCAATAATTCATAATATTAAGCTGAATTACCCTATAAATTTTACATTATTATCAACTATTATAACATTATTCTAGTAGGTTAATTGTTTTTCTTTTAACTTTCATGACAAAGTACTAGAATTGCTCTACTAAATAAGTTTCGCAATGTATCTGATGTACCAGTAAATATACCACTGAAAAATATATTGATAAATTCAATATTTTCAATACTTTTCGCTAATAATTCCTGATTATGTAACAAAATGACTATTATAATTATAATACTATGCTCAATGATTTATCTATCTTCCTATTCTAATTCATTACATTTAAGTAATTCTTATATCAGATTTATTAAAACAGAAATAAAATTTTCAATTTTTACTATAATATCATCACCTAATTTACTTTCCTTTAATTTCTAAACCAACAGTTAAAATTCTTCAGATTCTTCTGATTATCTTATATCTAATAATACTTAATCTAAAGGCTTAATTAACTGAATTCCTCTTGATGCTTTATAAAGATTTGGAATGTAAGCAGCACAAGCAGCTATTACATAGTTTTAAAATGTGTTCAATAAAAATGATAATATTTCTTTTTCAATTTATGATAAAGTACTAACACTCTTATCTTAATATTCTTTAAAAAACTATAATAATCTATCAAACCCACCTAATTACAAAAATTTACTCATCCATTTATCCTTTAATCTTAGGATGTCTTAATCTTCAATTAGAGCTTATAAATGATTTGAATCTTATTGATTCATCAAAAATTCAATAATGTATAAACTATATAGTAATCTATAATGACTGCTGACTAAGATTGAATCCCAATCAGTTGGTTAAGTGATATTTTCAAAAGTTAACATTTGCTTAATCAATTAAGGAGATGGTGGCAATCTTCTTAATAAAAACCATGTTTTCTCTTGGACCTCATTACTAGAATTTTAAAGGAGTTCAAATAACAAATCTAAATATTCTTAATTTTAAACAATATATCCTCTAGGTAGTTACTAAGCATTAATTTCTGGCAAAGGTACTCTATCCCCTCTCACTAAATCATTTCTATAGTGCAAGGTTTATAAATTCAACCAAACAGTTGATTTTTTAGTTTTTGCCGAATCAGTATAAAAATCATAAAAATCCTATAAGGTTAAGATTTAATCTTTGTCTCTATCATATTACTCAAAAGTTCTTTAAATATTAGCATCATCAATACTACATGGATTACCAGTACATCCAGATACAAATCTAGTACAATCTTCTTTTGTCATTTTGCCATCAGTTGAAAATTCACTAAAGATTTCTGCAAATACTACTTTAGATTATTCTGATAAGTTATCCCCATTTAATAATTACATTTCTATGGCATCCTTTACTTGCTTTTTAAAAACCATTAATATTTCATCTTTCTTTAATCTTAGATCTTTTATCATCTTACCATTTTCTGTAAACTTTATTTCTCCTTTAAGACTAGACAAACCTATAGCATCCCATTATAATTTAATCACTTTACTAATTGCCAATCTTAATTCCACAATTGTTTAATTATCATTTATTTTTATAGTAAATCTTCTTTACTAATAATTATCATACTAAATTTAGATAGATAACTCTTCTCCTTATGAAAGAGCATTCAAACTTTTTAAATTACCAACACCATTTATTTCACTTTAATCAATAAAATCTTCTAATACTAATAAACATCTAAGTAATTTTTAATTTTAATTTCTATTTTCTTATAATTTTATAAATAATTTCTCAACAGTTGTTTCAAATGAATGACAATATTCAATAGCCATTTAAGATACTTTTTCATTTTCTCCCTCTAGTATTATTTCCCATAAAACATCTAAACCAAAATTCTCATATTTATTAATTGAAGATAAGACAGTTTTGAGACAATTAAATCCTTCCTCAGTCAAATGAGCTAAATCATTAGTCATCTTCTCAATAAAAAATGTCTTAAGTTCAGAGATTTCTACCATTGATGTCAATTAAAATTATCCCTCTTAATTAAATAATGTACTAAACCATTTAAAAACTAAATCTTTCTCCAATTAAGATTCAGATTCACAAACTAACAATTCCCATAGAGTAGATATAATATTGAATGTCAGACGATATTCAGAAGTACTAATATTTTAGTAAAACATTTAAATAAATTGCATTCTAACTTTGATTTCTTCAAAATTACCATGTTACTTTTTGATTTCTCTAATTTATTTAATAATTTATTCAATGATTAAATATTAGGATTATAAATCTGTCAGAGCAACATTACGAGTGTATTATTCCCAAGCTGCAGGTGAGATATCTAACTTTTCTATCAATTTAATTAACACTCTTAATGCAATCAAAGCTGATTCTTATTTTACTATACTATCTCCTATCATATTAATTTATAATCCCTTATGTGGTCTCATTTCAAATGATGTGACTTACTCTATATATTATGTCAAATATTAATCAAATAATGTTTAACTCAATTATCCATTTTTTATGACATTCCAATAGTAATTACAACATTTTACAATATAATCATCTTTATATTTATAATTAGATTTGACAATATCTAATAATAAATCTAATTCATCTTTGGTCACTTCTTTTGGATCTTTGTTGCAAATTTCATCAGTTAAATATTCCATCCATTCTTTTTCCATAGAATTTGAGACATCTTTAAATAATTTGTAAATAGCTAATTTATGTTCATATTCAGCTTTTTCTAAACTATTCCAAATCTCCTTTAGATTAGGTATTCCAATCATCTTCTCTTCAATAAGAAATTTAAAGAATTCTCCACTTCTTTAAACTAAATGAGAGTTACCAGAACCAACATATAATGTTTCAAAGATCTTTTTTTCATTCAACCATTCCAATATCATTTAAATAGCTGCTTATTTTTAGTATTCTTACATTCCATACTAATTATATAAATCTTTAGTTCGTTTAATTAATTCTTAAATTGCTTTCAATCCTTATATTTTTCTCTCCAAAAAATCACTAGTAAAACATTTAAATGCAATATCTAAATCAAATCTATCAATGATTTCTGATCGTTTTTATATAGGGTATACTCTTTTTAACAAATTAGTTAATGACTACAAAATATCAGTAATCTTCTATGCAGAGAAATTACGTAAATTATTATCAGTAGACTATAAAATATTATTCTAAACACTAACCAATAAGTTAGGAACATAATTTATAACAAATTATTTATTTAACATTTCATGAATGTTATTAAGAAGTTGCATATAAATATGAAGGATATCGATAGTACATTTAGCTTAGATTTATTCTAAAATATATTGAAATAATCCTTAAGTTCCAAAATCGTTGATCATCTAAGTAAGAACGATCGAACGACGAGTTTACTTTGTGGAGAATCGAGGAATAGCATAATGATAGTCAGGATATAAGAAGTCATTACAATCTTGAACAACATCTTCCTGATTATAAGGATTTGGATATTAACCTTTAGAAAATGTATTTCTTCTTTGGATTCTAGGACTGACTGCTCTAATTCTTTCATCATATTGGGAATTCCAACCTAAATATTTCTTTCCCATTGAATCATATAGATTACCTTTATCATCATAAACTCTAAAACCAATTATATATTCAACATCTTCATCTTTTAAAGCTGCAATAATGGTTGCATTCTGCCAATGTCTATTATCAAAACAATCAATAAGATCTCCAGGCTCTAAAGAATGTCTCCATTACCATTCTTCATCAGTAACTTTACTTTTGAATGGTGCTAAATCCATTGAATATCTAACAATCTTTCTTTTATCATCATTTTCATGCCATTTAACCCAAACAAATTTTTCATTCAACTTCTCAATAGTTGCTCTACACCAACCAATTACATTTCCTTTTTCATCATCATATAATGCATCCACTTACTAACCTTCTTATAATTCTGCACAAAACTCATATTATGTAAATTAGTGATGTGAAAACTATCTTATCATTTTATTAGTAATACCTAATTTACATCAATCTAATGCAATTCATAACATTTATATATTTGCTTGTCTGGATCCATCACAATCTTCATCGTTTCCCATGCCTTTACTTATTCCTTATTATTTAAACACACCTTCACTATAAGTGACAAGATCTTATTTGCTTACTATCCTCAATCACAGTAAATCTTACCTTCCAACCCATTGCATACTATCTTAACTCAATAACTGCCTTTCCACTCTGATATATCAAATCTAAACCGACTTAATTTTAGATCTATTACAATATTATCTCCAAATCATTCTAACAACTTTTTATAATCTATATTAACTTACTCCTAAGATTATGTTAATCTCTATATAGATTCCTTCAACTCTTCAATATTCATTTAATAAATTATCACTTTATTTATATATAAAAATTTGCTATTATATGTACTAATATTTATCTAATTATCTAAAGTACAAATAATCTAAAAGTAAATAATTAAAATTAATGGGAATATGTTCAGCAAAAGGTCAAAATAAACAAGAACAAAAGGAACATCATGAAATCCTACCTCTATAATCTCCTTAACTTGATCCTACCTCAGATGCCTAAAGAAATTATAAATCAGAAACCAATATCACAACAAATAAGTTAGGTGCATAATCATCTAAACAAAATCTAAAGACTAAAATGGCTCCTAGTCCATCAACTAAACCTATTAAACGAATGGTCTGGGCAGATTAAATAGTAGAAAACTCTGGTTAACGTGGTACACTCAAAACTTGGATTTCTATAAAAAATGCTCATTTCTCTAAATATTATTCTGTTTTAAACAAAGAACAATCTAAATGTCGAATATAATTAAAGGAATAACTAGCATTGGTATAACACAATCTTAGCGGTAAAATTAGAATAGCAGAATTCATACAAAAAACAACAGAAGGTGATCAACTTGTAGAATCTATTATCAAAACTTAACTTGTAAATATTATAAATCATTAATTATTAGAACCATCCTAATTTAATCAAATTAGATGAAATCTTTTAAGATGCTTCCAATTATTAAATTATTCATGATTTTTGCAATGGAGGTTCTCTTTAATAATATCTCTCTTCTACAGTTTATACTTAGTAATAAGCAGCATTAATATTGAAATAAATCATAGAAATAATTTCGTATATTCATAAATTAGAACTAAATCATTGTGGATTATCATTATAATCTTTTTAAAAGTATAATTAATCTAATTCAAATTATATTAAATTAGTAGATTATAAACCTATTTATGTTAAACCAATGATTTCAACAAAAGATAATTTAATGTATTTAGCCCCTGAAGCAATTATTTCACCAGAAATCTATACTCCAGAAAGAGATACATGGAGTATTGGTATTATGCTATACAAAATGTTATCTGCCCATTTTCCATTTAAAGGTTCAAATAAAGATGAATTACTTTCATCTATTTAAAAATATTAAACATCTGATGAATTTGATACAGAATCCTTACCTATAACAAGTGTAGATTTCATTAAGAAATTGTTAAGATGTGATCCAAAAAAGAGAATCAAACTCAATCTAACTTTAAATGATGAATGGGTTAAACATAACATTGATAAATCTTAGGTTGAATAAGATCAAATTGTTAAATAGCTTGATCAAAATCATCCTCTTTCTTTTATATAATGTTGTTTCTTATAATTTATGATAACAACATTTTAATCTGATTAAGAATAATCTTTGTATTAAATCTTTGGATAGTTTGACATTAATCATGATGGTAGAATAAATAGATAAGAATTGACTCAAGCTTATATGAAACATTTTTCTAATTTGTAAGAGGTTAAAGAACATGTAGATTCAGTTTTCAAAGGAATAGATATTAATAGAAATGGTGAAATCGATTTTTAAGAATTTTTAATAGGAGTTATAGATCGTAATATTTTGATAACTATTGATAATCTAAAGGAGTCATTTCGTATATTATCAGATGTAGAAGGTCATATTTCTCTTACAAAGATGTGTTAATTATACCATAATAAAAAGCAGTAATTAAAATAGTAATTTTCCATATATGAAAACAATTAAGTAATTTTGGTTGATTTATTTTTTAGATTAATTTTAAATAATTTTAGGATTTAATGTTTGATGCTCTGTGAAAACAAATAATAATTTTTGAATGTATTATATTATTGTATTTAAAATTAAGTAAATTTTCTAACTTATTATTATTTGAGTGGATTATATAACGTTTTATATAATATGTACTAAAAATATCAAAATAAATTAATATAAAAAGAAATATCATTTTACTAAGAATTTGTGCAAACAAGAAAGTTTTCCAGTCATTAATCAACTTCATTTTTCATATGTTTTTAACTACTATTATTATAAATAGATAGCTATTCCTCTTTTTGATCTGAATTTGTTTATTCATTTAAATCATCTTAAGACAATTTAGGCCTTAATTTTCTGTAATCAAGCATGAAATTATTTATTAATTTTGTTTCAGACCTTCAAAGTTGAGATTAATACCTTTGGCTTTTCTAAAATAAAAAATTCCTGTTATTATTAAGAATATAAAAATTGAAAAAAATAATATTGATAGAATTATAAATGTTATTAAATTCTTAGCTTGAATGCATTCTCAATAAATTATGATAGGATATTCATAGTCTCCTTTTAGTAATACTAATATTTGTACATTCTTCTCTAAGAATTACATTCAGCCAATACCAAAAATTATTAGTTTAGAATATTAAGTTTGACTTTAACTGGCTAGTATGAATTTCCTGTATATTTAATTCATTATATGTTTGCTCTAAAATGATTGAACGATTTGCCCATTAACTTAGCCACATTGAAACATTTACAAAAAGAATACTCATTTTATAATTATATTGTCTATAAATGAAATAATAAACCTCTTTTATCAGGCCTCCGGCTAATCTTTCCCCTTATCATTCAGTCAGTAAGAACAGCTTCACCACCAAAGAAGAAACCATTTCAAATAACCAAAGAGCAAGAGGAAAGACACCAATAATATCGCAGCCATTGCATTCTCCTGTTCATCTGAAGGATCTGTATTCAGCATATATATGAAGATATCGAAATTAAATAGGCAAAACGATTCCTACTATTAATTCTCCACTTCCAGAAGGATCTATCTCCAAGTTTTAGATAATAAACGAATCCTCTATTTATAAAATGGCTACGGCAAGAAGACTGAAATCGGATGAATAAGTGACAACATCAAAATAAAATAAGAAATTGCAAAGTCATTAAATGAATAACATCAAATTTAGAACAGATAGAAAACAAAATTTTACTCCTGTTGTAAAAATGAAGACAGAACCTAATGATGCCCATGCTCATTCTATTTCCAAAAATGATGACTCTTAAGATATACTTTTTCGTTTACATAGGCAATCAATACCTACAGAACCTGATGATAAATTGTCTTCAATCTTAGGTAATAGACTTACTAGAAGGATTAAGCAAGTTGATTCAATAGACAAATCTAATCAAATTTTAATGAATCTAGAAGAGGATAGTGAATTTCTATTAGAAACCAAAGAAAAACAATAAAATCTTAATCAATATAACTGTAAAACAAAAGAAAAAATTTTAGATTTGTTATGTCTTTCAACTCAAGATTTAAAAAGAAAATTTATAGAACTAAATAAAGTAGGCAATTCAAAAATTAATACAAGATAATCAAATAAATTATTAATTCCAAAAGGTGGAAGAAACAAATTCCCAATTGATTTTTTTAATGCTCTTTTACCCAATTCAATTTTACATTGATTAATATTTTTTATATTATCTAACATTATGAATCATGGATATTATGTAGCTTCCCACCAAATTAGTTACCATATTTAATAGCAAGGATGTTTAAACCGAAATCCTGACAATATTGCTGATTAGTATAAATTTAGATTATCATCAGATTAAAATTACTTAAATCTAAAAAACATGTAAATCAATCATTGCATAACAACAAAGAATACCTTATTAAGTAACACTAATTCAAAAGTTAGAAAAACATTTCATTAACCAAATTACATTCTTCTAGAAGATAAAAATCTTAAGATGATGAATAAACCTAATAAACAATCAATTAAGCTAGTAGATAACAATCAAAACAATCTAAATGTATGAATGGCTATTTGGTTAAGTAATAATTAAGTTCTAATTCTTATCAATCTCCAAAATAATAATAAATTACTGACTACCACACCGTTAACAAAGATAAAACTGTTATAAAGACTGAACCTGACACATAACTTTGCAGTGAAAGAATCATATGTAAGAAAACTCCTATCATCATACCTAAATATATTCAATCTAAAGAATAGATTAAATCTATTTTCAACCAAATCTATCCACAACATAAACCAGCTGATGAAATCACTAATCTCAAATTAGACATTAAAAAAGAGAATCAAAGTAAACATTCCAAACTCAAAACAGATGTTCAAGAAAAACTACTTGATTTGCTCATGCTCTCTACAAGAGAACTTAAAATTAAGTTATCAGATAAAAGAACAAAATAAACATCAATCCCTAAAACTACAAAGGCTGGATTGCCAGTAGACTTTTTTAATTTTAAAAAATGATCTATATATAACTAAATTAATATATATTATTTTATCAGTCTTTTTAAAAGTATTTGTTTTTGTAATCTAATTTGAGTATATATATTTAGAGTTTTATTTATAATATTATTTATCAAATCAATTTTACCATAATTTATTTAATATATTTCCTTTCTTTTTATAAATTAAATCATTCTATTTATTCTAATAATTCTTCTAATTATTCTTCTAATATATAAATATCTGATTAAATATACTATTTATAAATTTAATCTACTGCTCTGATTCACTATTATTATATATATATAAAGTTTTTAATCTTTCTATATATGATTATAAGTAAGAATCTTTTTTACCTTTTATTTGAAATCAAACAATTAATCTACAAGTTATTTAATTTGATAATTAAAATTTCTATTTAAATAAAAATAATACCAGATCCTAAATTTTATTCACTTCATGATTTAATAAAATCATCCTATACATTTACTTTCTTTGAAAGTAATAATATCCCTCCCTACTTATAAAAATATGAAAGGATATTTGGTTATTTTTATTGATTGTTTTATATAAATTTAGTATCTAAAACTTTTGCATATTTCTGATCTATATAAAATTGAGAACATCGCCTAGTAAATTATTTAATAATATTTATTTCATTAGATTGTTATAAACTTGTAAAATCAAAAGGTTTATTATACGAGTTAATAGAAGAATAAAAATTAAGTAATTTGAGTCAAATAGAATCTAATGTAATAATTGCTATGAGTATAATTTAAGATATATTTGTCTACCATTAGGATTATTTAATGATTATAAATAATTTATTAATTGCCAATTTATTAAAGGGTTTTTTGATATAAAGATTTATTAAGTTCTGTGTTAAGATAAAGAAATAAAAATAAAATTTTAACAATGTAGAAGATATCCACACTAGATGATAAAATAATTTAAATTCCTGAATGCTCAATCTGCCTATAATCATTAAGCAAGGATCTAAATATTATAATAGATTGTGGTCATGTATTTCATAAGGAATGCATTGTCGATCTGAAAAAGAGTGGTTACAAAGAATGCCCAATCTGTAGAGCTTAGATGAATAATATATGCGATATCTTTTATACTATAAAAATAAAAGAAGTTAAAGATGAACCTAAATATATGGCAAATATGATTTAAATTATTACGTTAAAAGAAGAAATTGAGAAATTAAAATAGGATGGCTAAAATGATAGAGATTCAATATAGAATCTAGAATAAATAGTAAGCACAAAAGATCAAAAAATTTAAAAATAAAAATAAAAATACAAGAATTCTAAAATAATATTTTAATTGTTGAAATATTAGGAACTTAAAACAAAGTGTGCTTTTTATGAAAATCTAATAGAAGAAGTGAAAAAGTCTTTGTAAAAAGCAATCTTAGATAGTGAGAAGTAAATAGAAAAGTTAGAATCTTTTTTATTGAAACTGAGGCAATAAAATAATGAAAATACTAAGGACAAATAAAGATCCTTTTAGACATTTAGGTAATTTGTTGAAGATGGAATAAGGTAATTTTCGCAATAAAACTTAATAACCGAATTAGGTTAACTATTAGTATAAGATAATATGAACTAGACCACATTATTGTCTAAGAGTTAAAAAAAGTAATGCATAAAATAGATATAATCTTTTGAGACCACTTAAAGACAACAATAATGAATTAAATATAAAATTAATAATTGAAATACAAAATTCTTGAGATTGAATTGATTAAAAATATCATTACATCTACTTCATCAATACTTACATTTTATGATTAATATACTTTATTATATTAATATCTCTAAATTATGATCTGCAAAACAATATGACACTTTTATAGTTAAATTAAAAAGGTATTTCAAAGCCTAATTATTAGTTTTCCAATTTGGCCTTTATCTTCTAATAAGTCATCTAGACTAAGGATTAAAGTAATTTAAAATGATAAGAGAATATAAAATAACTCTTATTTTAGTAATAGTGTTTTCATTTCAATTAAAATCACAACTAATATTCTTATTAGTAATTTCATGATAAATATGAGATTGAATAGAATTGTAAAAGAAAAAGTTAACTCATTTAATTAAAAATAAATATATATATTTTCTGTTTTATTATTAAATTAACGATAATGGGATGTTGCGAAGCCAATGGAGTAAGGAATAGATTAGAACAAATCAATCCATTCAAACAACAAAGAGGTATTTGTATGATTAATATCAAAGATAATTCTGCACCAATTTGTAGAAAACCTATATTTGATGACAATTCTACATAACCATATAAATCTGAGTCATAATATTATTCCTATAAAACTCAATAATTTAGAGTGTCTAGATCCCCTAATAAATTGGATGAGTTTAATACTAACTAATAAAAAGTATAATCACAGCAACCTCTAATTCAACAAAGGATATAAACTCAACAAGCTGTTTCTTGTCCTCCAATTAGATAATAAACTAATTAATATTTGAGTAATTAAAGTTTCTCTGTACCAGTAAGTACTTTAGTGTAATAACCATAATATGTTATAAACAGTTAACCTTAATAATGTCAATAATATGTGATATATCCATAAAGTAATAATGTTAGCTTTCGTGGAGATCATGTAAATTAGATACTAAGCAATCTTAATAATTGTAATAATATTTTAATATTATGTTAGAATAATAAAAATTATTTAAGACTACTTCCAAAGCAATAATGAAAGTTGAAGATGATAAATTGACAAATAATGATAGGGAGATTATGTAAGATATATTTCATAAGTTGGAAAAAACATCTTGTTTTAATTCAAAGAAATCTAGTAAAAGTAATTTGAGTGGATCAATATAAATGAATAGTAAAGAACTTAAAAAGATGTATGATTAAATGAATAATTAACTTCAATTATTGAATAAATTAATAGTTTGTTTGGATAACAAATGGAATTTGCAAGATAGTAAACAAGTCAAATTGTAATTGAAAGAATTTTCAGAGAAAGTAAGAGAATTGGGAGAAGTCACTTTGCATAATAGTTTTATAGAATAGCAAATGGGAGATAAGAGTTTTCGTTCTCAAGAATCCTCTTTTTTACCAAGAACTAATCACACATAAACAAAGGAAATGGATTTCAGCAATCTAAGTGAATAGGAGGATAGTTAAATTAGATAAATGAAAGATATCATGCAAAAATATCGTAATCAAACAAGTGAATAGAGTGGTCTATTTTAGAGAGACTTAAATTAAACTTCATTTATGACAATTAAAAAATAAGAGAGTAAGTTATCATCGGAGAGAATGAAAGAAAATAATTACAAAATGGATTCATTAATAAATAAATTGCATAACTTAAATCAAAGTTACAAATTGTTATCTAATGAATGATTTATTATTATATAAATTTATATACTTGATTTTATTATAAAATAATGTAATCAGAAAATTGTATAAGACGGATAAATTTGAAGTTGTTCCTGTATTTAATAAATATTTCACAATTTATCGTGCTTTACATAAAAGTAGAAGGGTAATTTAAAACAATTTAATATATTTAGACAATGAAAATGGATAATGTATAAATAGATGTTTATTAAAAAATAGATAAATTTCAGAAAAGTTTAATGTTATCAGAGAAAAAGGAAATTAAAAATTACGTGATATTTATCAAATCAATGATGAAAAAATTGAAAAGCGATGAATTACTATTTATAGTAAAACTAAGTTTTGCCTTTAAGCAAACTCAAGGTTCTCCTTCTTAATGACGTATATTATATTGAGCTATAAATAGTTATGTACTCAATATGTTATTTACATTGATTTTAGAAAATCATATTATTATGCTTAACGCTTAGATTTTCTTGGCTTTAACACTTGCATTCATGACTAGAATTATATTTAAAGACCTGGAACCAGAGTTAATTTTTACTTATACAAATAGGACATATAAAATATACAGATCTTTAATAGCTACACACATCAAAGTTGAACATACATATACTGTATTCATTAAGAATAAATTTAGATTTTAAGAATTCCTGAATATTTAGTCTCTGAAATTATTGTTAAAGCTGGCTATAATTATGAAGTTGACTTTTGGATTTTAGGAATTGTTATATATGAAATACTTTCAGGATATTTACAATTTATATGAGAGGATTGAAATGTTTGCATCATATAATATGTAAATATATTTATTTTAAATTAAAGCTAATTATGAAAAGAAAACCCATCTATTCTCCAAAAATTAAAAGTAATACACTTAATTTCTAATCTTTTTTGACATTTAATCCTATATAGAGATTAGGAGCCAAATCTTTTTGATGATATCAAACCTCACAATTATTTACAATTTTGATTATATGGTTATCTCTATTTATTTCAATTAGTAATCTCCTCCTCTCAAGACTGTTATATAGAATAAGAAGTGTCTTTGAGTCCAATTAAAAATAAAGATAGATATCAAAATAGTCCACTTAAATTTTTGAACTAATTCATGATTTTTGTTATAATCCTCATCTTTACAAATGAAATTAATATCTAAAATGATGAAATATATATTAATTTTTAATTCAGAATCACTGATTATCTTTTCTTTTACGAAGACTATAAAAATAATTAAAATAATGTTTGGAATAGTCAGAAGGAACAAAAAGAAAATAAATTAAGAAAATATTAAGCAAATCATTCTAAGATCTCCTATTCTAAGATGCTTTTCTAATTTAAGGGCAAAAACAATACTAAATATTTATATTTCTTGTTCTATGCTTATTATTTTAGCAAGCATAATACTCTTATTTAGCTTAATTACATAATAGATATCCAAAACACTTTAAGAATCTTCAGAAATTATATTCGAACTCTATTCAAAAAGATAGTAAGATATAGCCAAACAAAGTTTAGAAATATTCTGGGTTACATTTATTCATTCAGGTATTAATTATTTATATCCTGAAGTATCATAACCATTAATAACTTTGCATAGACTTTATAATTTTTAACAACTTCAAAATAACTTGAAAGTGAACTCACAAGAAGGAAGTGAAAATTGCTATAAACAACAATTTATTGAGGTAATTTTAGGTAAACTAATTAGATTGAGAGGTCTTGTATTTGTGATCTTAATAAGTCAACCATCAATTCAAATCAAAATGATTTAAATAATATGCTTAACAATTTGATTTAATTTCAAACTGCTTTACCTACTCAAAAATTTGGAGTTCAATAATATCTTGGTTTTTTTGAGGATAAATCATAATAACTCTTTAATTATCCATGTTTAGATTTCAGAATCTATAATTTATATGATCCAAAAACTAGACCATGGTACATTGAGGCTGAAAAGGCATATAATTTAAGTAACTTTTTATAATACTCTGTTCGATTAACTCATCATTATAAAAGTATGATATTAATATATTTAATAGCCATCCCTTTTAATGATATTAGGTTCTCTATCGCTTTGCCATTAATTAATTTCAAAAAAAGTATGATTGGAGCATTGAGAGTTCATATTTAATCAAAAATTTTATAAGATACTATTTACAAAAGCTCAAATAAAACTAACTTAATATTAACTACAAATGATGGAATGTTATTAGTAAATAACTTGTTCAATAATTCTGATTTTGAATTAGGTACAGACTATTTTTATAATGAAACAATAACAGGTTTTAATTATTAAGATTGGTAAGCAATAATTTCTAAAAAATTGAGTAATTGTGATCATGTTGATACTGGATTCATTTGTAGATAAAATAAAATAGACAAGTAGGAATATTATATGATACATACTTCATTAGAATAGTATAATTTAATAATTATTCTGTAAATAATAATTTATTAATTATCTAGATACTAAACTAAATTTGAATATTAATAATATATATAAGAACATTAAATGTAGATGACAATTTAAATTTAAGACGAGTTAATAAAAGGAATGGCATATTTAACCACAATAGGAATTGTAATTTCATTTATATCTTCTGTTTTATTAGAGAAAATGATAAGACCATTATAAAAAATTGCATGGATTTTTCAAATAAATAAACTTTCTTCTTCCTAATCTATTACTTAGAGATTTTTAAAATGTAAAATTTCAAATAGTTATGCTGGAATTTTTAAAAAACCCAGTTGTTTGATATCCAAAGATATCTTTTTATTTTGTTAGTGTATTGAATAATTTATAACTAACTTTTCAACTGTAAAAAAAAAGTCTAATAGTATCTATGAACGTTTAGATTCAATCGAATATCCTAAAAAAGAAGAAAAAGATTAAATTGATTTTTTAGATTACTTTCAATAATAAATTTTAAATAACAAAATCTAAGAACAAGAAATCAACCAGACATCTATAAAAGACTTTATAACAAAGTGTTTAGTTGGTTGCATTAAAAAAGAATATTGAAAATAAGTTACTCAATCATTTTTGTATAAAATTATATATTATAAAATATCATAATCATAGAAGTAATTTCATTAAGGATTCAAATTATTATTGATTGAGCTAAAGAATATATAAAATTATTACTGTATTTACATCATCAGTGATAGATGCAAATTCTTATTTAATATCAACAGATTCACATTATAAGTGTCTTTTCAATCCTTTTAATTAAATTTCCTATTTGTTGAATGAAAAGATAGCAAAACATGTTTCAATGTTTTCTTGAGTTAATAAGATTGATCTAGTCAAAGTTAAAGAAATAAATTAATTTTAATTCATTCCCTGTCCATCACTTATTTCAAATTATTAGAATATATCATCTATAATAGTAGCAATATTCTCTTTATTAATTTTTTAATTTTAAAATAATTAAATTAATTCTTATTTACTTAAAAAACCATCATTATTTAGATTAGCTTCTAAAAATAGCTTTTAGACAGCAATATATTCTTCTAAATTGTATTCTTATCCAAAATAACCTAATATTAATTATTAAATGAGACAACATGGTTTATTTGTTAAGAAATTATTGAGTAATAGTTCTTACTTATTAGCTTTTTTATATGAATAACATTTTATGAATTCATGCTTAAGTAAAGTTTCAAAATCAAGTCTTTATTAAGGAACTTTTGATAGTACTGTCTCTAAAAATTTTTTGAATTTATGATCTTTTTTATGTTAGAAATTGAATTTATGATCTTTGATAATAGATATCATAATTTATTAAGAAGAATTATTTTGTGAAAAATCATATGGAAATTTACCCTGTCTTAATATTAATCCAATCAAACCAACTGTCCATATATCTCTTTCTTTAGTAAATTAATTTTAATGATAAAGACATTCTGGAGGGAGTAATTTAATAACTTCAAAATTATTTAAGTCCTTATAATATATTGTTCTTAAGTTTGTTAGTTTAATAACAATTCTATCATCGAAATTCACATATTCAAATGATTTAAGAGTTAAATTACCATGAACAATATTTTTTTGATGAAGATATGACATAGCTGACATTATTTATTCGTAGATTTAGACTACCTATGGTTTTGATACTTTTGTTTCTCCAATAATTAAGTCAGAAAGACTAGCACCATTAAAATATTCAGAAATTATTTAATAATTTGTTTTATCTTGGTAGATCTCAATGATTCTTAAGATATTTGGATGATCCTAAAATAAATAATATTTTAAATAAATACTATGGTTATCTTTTAAAGCCAATTGATATATTTTTCATTGCCATCTGTATTTTTAGGTATATTTTCCATTTAAACAAGCATTCCAGTTTTGTTATTTTGTAAAATTTAAAGTTGCTTAATATATAAGATTTATTAATACATAATTTGATTTATGCTAACCAATAATGGTGTACTTCTTTGAAGCACTAGTTAATTCTAAAAGAGGACTATAACCTTAAGCAATATTCAATATTTTTGGCATAGTAAAAGCATGACATCTTTGAGTTGCTGGGATTGGACAATCTATATTTTGTGAACAAAAAGTCTCTGTGTTTAGTCGCTTGTCTTAATGATGAAATAGAGATTTTTTAAATTCATTTTCTTGAGTACCTGACACGTCCATTTTTGTTTTACTTTCTGTGTTAACTCTACATGATGAGTCTAATTTTGAGTTTTCCTTTTTGGTTTGACACACTCCCATAAATTAATAATATTTCTATAAATTATTTAAAACATTTGAATTGGTGCTCCATAAATCTTTTTCAATAGATTGTATTAGAAGATTCTTTTGTTTATATATAAAACGAAGAAATTTTAAAAACAAAGAAAACGTTATTTTGTACACATATATAAAACTGAAAAATAAATAAATGAAATGCATTCATTTAATATTTCTCTATAATTTTAAACTACTTACTACATCATTTAATTTTTAATTTAAATTGTTTATTTCCTTTTCCAAAATATAAAGTTGAATAGTATATTATAAAGTAATCTGTCTTTAAATATTATAAAGTTCCAAGGTATAGATAAAGAATATATCTGTATTTTTAAAGAACCTCAAAAAGAATTTGATTTAAATTATTTAAAATGTATTCGTTTTTTTGATGAATTTTTTGTAATCTCATTCTATTTGAAGTCTAATATTATTGTATTTGAATTAAGTTCACATAAAAATATAGATTTAAGTATTTTACAATAGAGACTACTTTAAGAAGTTTGAGATATTTTGATTTTCAACAAATTTGTATTTAATTAAAAGGCTCACACTTATTTGAATTAGTTATTCTTAGGTTTGAATACAAAGAGATATTGTTTAAACTAATAGGTATAAAATAAAGAAATAATGAATCAATCTTTTAACAATAGTGAAATAATATGTATAGGTAGATTGAGAATGGAATCAATTAGTTTTTGTATGTTGTAATATAGATATCTATATTGTTAGAATATGTAATTTTATTTTCTTAAATGTTTTATAATCGAATTCCAAAACCTCTTCCAATTATGCTTGGATTACCTGATGACCCAAAACCAAAATTTATTTGGATGAAATTAGGAGAAGAATAGTAAACTATGATTTAGGGGAGACTAACAAAGAGAACATTTACAAGTAATCCTTAACAACATTATAAATCATCCAAAGGAAATATTAGTTATAGAACTAATATTGTTAATAGTGATTAATTGTAAGGAACACATGCAGCTAATAATACAACAAATCTCATATATTATGAAGATTTTAATATCGATGTGAAGGAAAGCATTTGTAAATAAAACTATATACCTATAAAAAATGTTTCAGAATTACAAGAAAGTCTTAAAAATCTAAAATATCGATATGATGCAAATCATCCAAGAGATTATGAAATTTTTGGAGGTTTCGAAGGATGTAACATATAAGAAATCTATTATTGCAAACATGACAGTGTTAAAATAGTATTGAAATCAGATACAAATTCTCATGGATTTTGTAAATGGTTCTCTTTGGGATTGAAAATTTATGCATTTAAAGAAATGAATATAAAAGTGAGTATTATAAATTTGAGAGCATTAGAAAAGAATAGAGATATATATGTTTAGCGACTTTCTGATAATCATGAATTCTTTGTGCCTTCTATTTATGCATTGACAAATATTAAACGTAAAGATGGTTATTTTGCATAATGTTCTTTTGAAATCAAGTCTTCTTATGAAAGTTATATCGTTAGCTTTTAAAAGCCATTTTCATTTCATTAATTAAAGGAAAATGTTCAATATGGACAATTAGGATTGTCTAAGTTATAATACCCAATATATTATTGGGTTTAGAAATAAAATGGACCATTAATTTTGATAGTTGCTCGTATTAGACCAATAGATGCAAATACATCGTATTTAGCTGAAGAATTAATAAAATAGTTAAAGTAAACATAATTAAATGTGATTGTTGTACCAATTCTCAATCCAGACGGTGTAGTCTTAGGTAATTCTAGATGTAATTTGAGTGGAAAAGATTTAAGTTCTAATTATCAATTTATCAATCCAACTATGTGTCCAGAAATAAAAAGTCTGTTAGGAATAGAAAATGTATAAATTGCAATGTAATTATGCTATTTATTGGAAGTGAGTTGAGAATGCATGATAAACCTCATGTTGTTAGTTCAATCAAATTTAATTGTGGATTGCCACAAAGAAAAAGGAATTTAGAAATTCAAGACATCAGTTCAAAGTATTAGAAATATGTCAAAATATTCATAAGCTAAAATTAAGTGAATTATTAAGAATAAGCATAACTTATAATAAAAGCTTTATAATCTATACAATAATAGAACAATGAGAATATTAGTTACAAAAGTGAAACAGATCATGAAGATGACATTTTAGATAATTTTTATTACAATCCTTAGTCTAAAGAATAAAATACTCGATTATCATAACCATCATATCTTAATCCATAAACTTAATTATAAGAACTATTATAAACTATATCACCTTCAATCAAAGAATAAGAATCAGTGAACCAACTAAAAAATTTAGAATGGAAAGAGTTAACACATCGTTCTGAATTGTCTAGTAGTAAGATAAAGACACAAATTACCCCTAGTAAAGAAATTCAACATAGTTTTTTTGATAAATAATTGATTAAAAGAAAATCAAATTATCATCAACATTCTGAATCTCACTCTCAAAGCAATCAAGAGAAAATTGTTTTAAAAAGTCCCTTTCTACCTAGTCGAGAGTAGATTTTTGAAAAATATTCAAATTTATCAAGAAGTCCTAGCAATAAAAGAAAGACGTTATCATAAGCTAAATTATAAACACTTACATAATATTAAGTTTTTAAATATAATAGACAAAGATGATGAAATTTATTTATTATAAATATTTTTGTTTTTCATTTAAGATCTTTATTTATTAATTTAATTAAAATTTTTGTATAATAAATATAATTAATTCTTTTATCATTGTTTAATACAATTAATAACTTTATTTTAGATTTATTAATCACTTTGGTAGGTTTTATCGATTATGGAGCAAGGCAATAATCCATGATAATGTAATTATTCTGTTTAATTCAAAAAGTACTATATTTTATGTAATTAAATTTCCAAATAAATTAAATAGAATCTTTTATTAGTCTATTAATAATTTAATGAAATAGGATTAGATAATTATAATTGACAAAAGTAAAATTCTTAATTATAATAAAATAACGAATAATACTTTAGAATATATTAAATATTTCATAGTTCACTTATTACTGATTCTACTTTCTGTTTCTTGTATTTAGCTATCAATACAATAAGAACTGCACCCAATATCATAATTAATCCAACACTCATTATTAAATACCATCCCCAATTTATTGTAGAAAGTCCAGTCTTGAGGTCTCCAAAGTTTGCTTTAATACCTTTCTCTGTAAAATTTCCTGAATTATATAATGTGATTAAAGGCAACACCATGTCCTCTTTAACATTTACAAACAGTTCATCTTTTTGAATTTTCATTGAAATCATAAATTGAATGACTGCTTACAAAGGAGCACCAGAGTATTTCTCTATATTAGCATAAATCTTATCATAGTCATTAGGTTTTATCACATGTCCATCCTTATTTGTAATAGTTATTAAATCTGATAGATTGCTCTAACTTTAATAGAAATGAGGCAGAGATACAACAGCTGGAGCATTAAATGGTTTTTCCATGTTGATTGTTCCATTCCATTGATTATTATATTTGGGATCAATATTAAGATTGTCTATATTTAATTCAAAGTGAATTGTATCTAAGCCATAGATTTTTGGTCCATTAGAAATGGATTTCATTTCCACTAAAGTTATAATTATAATTATATATTACAAACTCTATATATCTAAGGAACATAGAGTCTAATTGCATCTTCTTGTTTCAAAAAGGGTTTAAAAGTAATTCCATCAGTAGATGAAGTTATATACTCTTTTTCATTCCAAGGATTTTCCCATTTAGTGACAGTCTTATTTCCATCAAAATATGAATAATTGTACTATATTTATTATTAAATACAATTACAATTGCATAATCATATTTATTCATAGACTTTATATATCTTGTTAATGTTAAATTGTCCTTCCCTGTATATAATACTTATGGATAATTATAACTGTCTTCTATTGTCATATTTGGATCTCCCATCATAACCCATGAATTGGTTGCTGGATCACCATTTCCAGCAGGATCTGCATTTTTCAATTCTTCACCTAGAGATTCAGAATAGCCAAAAAATAACTCTTTAGGAGTCTTACTTGTTGACATCCCTCCCATTACTCCTTGAATTGCAGCAAAACGTAAATATTAGGTTAAATGTTCATATTCTCTTACTTAATAGATATCTATAAATTTCAAATAAAATGCTGGATGATTTTATTCATAAATAAATGCTGAAGTAATTGCTAAAGGATTGAATATACCTTTAAAATGTAATAATTTTTTAGCTTAGAAATCTGTCATTTTTGGTGGATCCTTAGTAAAAATATCTTTGTATTCAGTTATAAAGTAACCATACTCAAAAGGTCTTGGGAATTATTTTTTATCCCAATAATGAATGCTCGTTTATTTATTCAAAGATGAAGGTGGATCTAGTGTAATTTCACATCTAGCAAATTATTTAATTGCTAATTCTTATTTGGAACAATGATTATATTGACATTTGTATTTTTCTTTTAATTCTGCATGTATAAGTTGAATAACATCCTAAAATGATTAATCAGTGGAACCCTTTTCTGAACATATCTCAAAAATCTGATTTTAATTTAATTAATGTTTTTTTCCAAAATCCTACAATTAAGTTCCATAAACACCAAATGTACATAATGATTAGATAGTTATGAAATGATTAATATTTAATTAATATCCCATATTCTTACAAATAGATTCAGCCTATTTATCATCAATATTCCCAATACTTTATTTAAACATAGTTTTACAATCCTTCCATTTCTATTTATACACAATTTCTGAACTTATCAAATAAGGTAACAAGAATTCACTTATATTTCTAAAGTGATAAAATATCGATTCACTGGCAAACATACCAATTACTCCATGTTCAATCTTACCACCTAAATTCTTTCTATAAGAAAAGTTAAATCCCATTTATTATACCCATTTATATACAACATGAGCCAATTATAATGATTTCATTTGAAACCTTTCTTATATTGGTTTCAAATCTTCTAAATCCTTACTCTTATCAAATTTAGCTCCTACTTCATAGATAAATTCAACATTTCCTTTATGTTATAAGATATTTTAATCTTTCATATAATCACCAACTGGATAATCATAATTTCTATTTAAGAATTGATATGCCCAATCAAAATCAAATGTCATTTCACCATAATCAGTTTCAAATTCTCCACCTTTATAATAGTATGCAATTTCTATATAATCATGTAATGTATTATTTGTAAAATTAACAGAATCTGTAGGTAGAATTCCTAAACCAGGAGGAGGATTAGCTGAAATACCACTTGATTACCATTATAAAGCAGTAAAATATTTACCAGTGCAATCATACTTATATTTCTTTTAATCTGGTTCTTATCCATAGGGATTACAATTATAACTATTTGCCATAGCAGATACATTGATAGCTTTAATTTGTTAACTTATTGCTTTACGAATATCACTCATAACTTCTTAGTTTAGATCGAAGTAATCCTTTAGTAATTATCCTGCAGTACCAAAATCATGTCCTTCCAAACCTAAACGAATCCAATTTTCCATAGTGTCAGGATTACCTAATCCCATAAAATGATCATAAAACATCTCCTTTCTTTTTTGTTCATCAGTTATCATTTTCAATAATGCATTACATGAAGCTTCATCTTTAACAAATTGATAATGAAACCCTTAATAATATATATTCAACACTAATTATTCCTATAGATTCTACATTACTTATCCAATAGTCATCCAAGTTAATTTTGGTTAAGGTAAATGAGTACCTAAATACCAACTTCCAAATAATCCTGGATTTATCACTTAGTATTATTTTGTACCTTCTTCTGCATTTTTTTCTTAAAACGTTACATAGCGATTAGTGTTGACTTCTTTACCATCATCTGTATATGTCCGATTTGTAAATTCTTATACTTGAATTAGTGAATACACATTTTCATGTTCTATAAATTTAGGTTTTTACCCACGAAAAATGACGTCAAGTAAATTTGTTGGTTCATAGACTGTTAACATTCTCATTAAATCAACTTAAGAGTCACCTGGTAGTTTTGCCCATAATCCATTATTAGACTCTGTTAGAATAACTTAATCTGGTACTTTACCTTCAATCACATTTTGAACAATCTTAGGAATAAAAAATGATAAAATAAAGATAGTTAATCCACATATTGACAAACATCCAATTGTAACCTTCTAACAAGTACTTAATAGTTAGTTGAAATGTTTTTGTCTGTTATCCTAAATATTGCCTTCATTTTCTTCATCAATGAAGTTATCATTCATTATTATAAAAAGAATATAATAAGATCACATAAATTAAACATTTATATATATTATACAACTATAACAATAAGTGAATAATTTTGACAATTCCAAATGAATTATTCAAAATTTATATTATATCAAACATAAACTATTTTAATTTACTAAACTTCTACAATTGTTAAAACAATATTAATATTGCTAAACAATTTGATTAGTCCATTTGTTATTGAAAAATTGTGATAATTATTTTAAATATCTTTCTCTTTAATTATTTATTTTATCTTATTTGATTAATTTATCAATTATTAAACAAAAGGTATTTAATATCATTATTTATTATATATGTTAATGAATATATATCAATATTCAGACTTTTTATTATAATAATTCTATAGTAATCTATATACAATCAAGATATAAAAATTAATTTAATATCAATCGTTAATTTTATGTTAAAATATATATAATATTTATTTACAAGATGATTTTTCATAATTCTGAAAATGAGATTTGCTATTTCATTTTATCTTTATGATCATAATTAAGGTTTACATTTATTAATATTAAAATTTTTTCAAAAAATTTTATTAAAGATTTAAAATCATGGTAATACATCATTTATTATCGTTTAGGGAAAACAACCAACATAAGGTTAAAAGAAAACCAAGGATTAGATTTCTAAAGCAGCTTCCCAAAGAAGTAAATAAACAAAGAAGGTACAAATTGTTATTTGATAACTTGCATAGAAATGGACTAAAGGAAGAGCAAAGGATAAATTAAATAATGCCGTGTTTTTAGATAATACAGCCTACAAATAAATTGAGACCTAAATACCTAAAATGGGTGCATTGATCACAGTCTCAACTTTATCAGATAAATTCAAAGTTAATGGGTATTTATTGGTCTCTTATACCTTATTAAAGTTCATTAGCAAGAAGATGCATTAGACATTTCACAAAAACAGGTTTGTTAGTATCAGCTGGAGAGTAAAATTCTAGATAATACATCTTCACTGTAAATGCTCAAGTTGTTGCTGCTTAAAAAGCTGCCGCTGCTGCTGCTGCCGCTGATAAACCATAAGCCTAAAAGAAAGCTCCAGCCAAGAAATGAGTTTATAATTTAAGTACATTACATGATATACATATATAATTTTGATGACTTCATCATTTAGTTGTTAATATTCTATTCTGCCATATTCTTTATTAATATATTTAATCATTATAATTCAATTTTTCTAGTTCTTTTCTTATATTTATTATTCACACTTAAGAATAAACTATATCAAACTGATGTCTATACATTGAAATCCAATAAAGTAATCATTAAAATTATACCTTTAAAATCTAAAGCTCAATTCATTACAAATATATACATAAATATCCAAATAAATTTATAATTAATAAAATACATAAAATTTCATTTGAGTTCTACAGATCATCTAGATATGAATCATTCATTTCAAATTTACTTAAATAATAAATTATAGTTAGGATTAGGATAACTTGGTGGCACTTACAAGGTTGTTCATGAACAATCAAATACCTTTAGTTCGGAGAAAATAGTCAAAGTAATTTTAAAAAATCCAGAAGATCCTCAATAAATATTAACTAGAAAGAAACACTTAAGGTTTGCTTTTGATTTTGAGAAACTGAAGAATTTTTCACATTAAAATTGTGTGAAAATTTTCAATTACTATGAATTGAATGGTTATGCTTCATTTTTGATGTAGCAGTATGATGATAACTTAGCTACTCATTCAATAAGAAGGAATTTTGATTTTGATATTACAGATTATTTACTTTTATTAAACTAAATTACTAGTGCCTATTTAAGGTTGATAGAATTAGGAATAAAATATGGAAGATTTAAACCTCAAAACATTTTAGTTTCTTAAATTCCTAAAGAAAAGGTTTCGTTTTACTTAGCTGATTATGGCTTCTAAAGGATTGATATGGATAGAAGTGAAACTGAGTTATTTTTATAAGTTCCATAAATTAATGCTACTGAAGAGTAAGATGATATCTATCAAGTATATAAAACATCTCTAATCTAGTTTGGAATTTGTATTGCATAGATGGGAATAAATTATAAAATGAAGTCTAAAGGTTAATTGGAATCTCTCCATGATTAGTTAAAATGGGAAAGATAATAATAATTTTATTTTGAGTAAATATTACAAAAAGCTGTAAATTACCATGATATATAAAGATAAAACTTCAAATTACCTCCTTTAATACTGTTTATATTGAATTCAATGGTAGTCTATAATTCTAATGAAAGATGTACATGGAAAGAATTAATGTAATTACTCTAAATCATTAAAACAGCAAATCCTTTCAAATTAAATAATAAATTTGCAAATTTGTCTAATCGTTCGAGATGGAATGTCATAAATTAAATAAATAATCATAATTAAATTCCACGACCATTGAGTATTCAATAAATTATATTTTTGAAAAAATAATAAGAACTTCTCCAAAATATTTTGTAGAAACAGAAAGAATATAGGGTTTACATGTAGAATTACTAACAAAATTGAAATAAACAGTATTTTTATTATTTTTTAAAATAAATTATAAACTCTAATTGGTGAAAACATATGTAGAAATCCTCCAAATTTATATTGGATCTATATAACATTTTGGAAGTGAACTATTATTATATAAAGTAGTGTGAAGATTTCACTTAAATTATTAATTGGACAAATTGTTACAAAATGTTTTACATATCAGATACCCAAAAATTCTAAGATATTGTCATGAAATAATACTTTAAAACTTCAAATATTTAATCATTTTATAGACAATTAAGAATATATGGGTTTAAAATAAAAAGAAATTCTAAATTTTAAAAAGAATTTCATAACAAATATTTTGCAAAAGGACAATAGTATACAAAAAATAATTATATTTTTAAGATAAAATCTATCTAAAATATAAAAGGGTAAATCTTCAACAGATGAAAAATATGGAGAAATATATAATGTGAATCAAATAATAAAAGAAAATCAAGATTTAAAATAGTAACTCAATTTAATGATACAATTTCAGAAAAAATTAGTGAAATAATTTGAGATTCATTAAACTATTCAAAAAGTAATTATGGATAAAATGATTAAATTAACTAATGTAAAGATATATAGATAATATATTGATAGTTATTAAGTAATGAAAGAATTCATTAGACTATTTTAAGTGAATAAAAGATAGAAAATTTTGTTAATCTAATTGATGGATTTCAGCCAGAATTATTAGTTTTAATAATTAGATTTTTATTAAAAAGGATAGATCCAAAAACACCAATAAATGAGATTTAATATTCTCCTACTCCTTTTCCTTTTAATGCATAAAATTGAATTATTTAAATTTTTAATAATTTTAACAAATATTTCATTGAGATTAATATTATACATTATTTTTAATATGCAATTATTGAATAAAATAAAGATTATTGATTGAAATGTAAATTAAATTCATTATTACAATTAAATTTATTTTACAACCAATATTCATCATATAAAAGATAACTGTTTACTGAGATGTATTCTTAAATCCTTCGAAATAGGTTCATAGAGTATATATCTCTCTATATTTTAAATAAAAACATTATTTTGATAAAGAGTGTGAAACGTACTTGAATTTATCAAAATACGTAATTCTATGTATTCATCATATTCTCTAACTTAAATTCTTGTTCTATATGATTTTGAATAAAGCTCAATAAATATGTGGTATATTTGAATAAGATATATCCTCAATAAATTGACATATGTATTAAATTAGAGTTCATTTTTAGATTTTGTAAATAATTAAATTGGTAGTAAATAATTACGATAAGACTTGTTTAGTCTTTTAATCATAAGAAATAACTTAATTTCTTTTATTTCATAATTATTGAGAAGAACAAGAGAAAGTAATCCCCAATTATAGAATCTTAAATACTCTTAATGATTGATGCGCATCTATCTACTTAGATTCTCTCTAACCTAAAGTGGGAATAACTTAGTTTAAGTAGTTGTAATAATTTTCTCTAAAATTACAAGCAAATTCATATTCTCCACTCCATATTTACATACTCTTAAATCAAATCTATGGCATTTATAATTTGCTTAGATTGTCTTGTTTAGAATATCTCCTTATTTTAGTATACAATCTGACAATGAAACCTTATCAATCTAGCATTCTCTTAAAAATTATCTCCCATTGCATCCATCACATTATTCACTTATGAAATTGGGGAATATCTTAATAAGGTGACTTTGTAAGATATTGATTATTGTATCCTAGTAACTAAGCTTAATAAATGGCTTTTTTATGATGTTTGGCAATTATTAATCCCATATGTTTTCACATACTGTAGATAGGAATTATCTTCTTGAACTACAATCACAAACATAAATTGTCACCAAAATAAATAAGGATCCAGTAATAGCAAAGCTTGTACAAAAAGCCTCTATTTTATTAGTTGAAAAAGATGTAATCAAGATTTTCATTATCAAATGACCACCAACTTATATTATTCCATCTAAGAAATCTGAAATGAAATATGAAGCTGCTTGTAGCTAAGCAAAGCTACTTCCGAATGAATAATATTCTTATTTAGTTGTTTATTAATCACTAAAATTCAATTGAAGTAGTCCAGATAATAGATTTGATATTACTAGAGCCTGTTTCACGAAATTCTAATTTTTGACTATCATTATTATGGAAAGCATCATGTATGCTAAAAATATATAATTTAAATAAAGTTATTGCCACTATTCTAACAAAATTAAATCCTTCACAATTTTAATGGCATTCAGACAAAAGCAAAATGAATAAATTCCAAAGTAGATTGGTTTTCTAATAGTTGTTGTTTTCAGTTCCTAATATTATTATTCAAGAGTTTAATCTTTAAATCTCAGTGTGATGAAATTCATTAATTTATTATTACATATTTATAGAATCATTTACTTTGATCTCATCAATCAATCTAATTATAATCCTTCACATTTAACTTAAAAAAAATATATATATTCATTTTTTATTGTTGTTTTTGAATATATTTATCAAAATTTACACTTATATTTTCAATTACAAAAAAATTATATAAAAATGGTTTAGATTTCTAATTTAATTTTATAACTTGATCAACACTATTAATTCACAATATATTTGTTAATATTATAAATAAGAATTTCATTCTATTAATATTATATACACTATTATACTCAATTTGTAATTAATACTAATCCATCTATAATTAAATTGATTTTATTGATAAAACAATACTGTTTATGAAAACATTGTTATTAACAATAAATTATTAAAATGAATATTTTATAACAATTACAATTATCGGTTGATATTTACTTTATCATATTCTAACATAATGTGTTTTATTAAAAAAAAAAGAATATTTAGAAACAATTCTAATAGATAATAATTTGATCATTTTATTAATCAAATTCTATTAATTATGATAACAGTGCAAACAGTGCCTCCTTTGGAACCTCAATATTTATAAATTGAAATTACTTTTCATTATGTTAGAGATTTGGTGGAAAAATGTGCTTAATTGCTTAAAAAATAAAATGTCAAACTTTATTATGACTAAGGATGTTAAAATGAAATTAATTCTGATTCCACTCTTTAAGATGCTAAAATTAATTAAATCATCTTTGCAAAAATAGTAGAAAATTAATCAGAATAAATGTCTCAGTATAAGGAAGTAATATGTTGGTTTAGATAAGATGGAACTGATTTAGAATAAGGAATTTCATTAAGATCAGACTTTACATTTGAAGAAGTAATACAAATGAAATTTCTAGGTATTGGATGATGCATTAGGCTAGGGTATAATAGTTAAAATCCCAGAATAAATCAAAGTGACAAATTATGGGCAAACTCAAATTTTGGCAACTTTAATGGAAATGTAGATGTTTAAGCTTATAGAACAAAGTGAAAATATCCCTCAATTAACTATACACTTTACCACAGATGGTAGAGAGCCATAAGTTGATATTATCAAATTCAATTAATTCCCATAAAATATCTCTTAATAACAGGGAATGAAAAATGTATTTTAGTCTTCTCTAGCATAAGGAAATAAAAATCAATTGTAATCATAATTTATAAATCCATAATAATAATCATATTAAATAACACCTAACTAATAATAATTCTAATAAAATAATATTACTCACTTTCCACCAAACTTTCCATTATAAAAAATGCCTTAAAATTTTAATCTTAATAATATACAACAATCTCAATAGATTCAATAAGGTAATGTAGTACAACCTAATTTTATACCCTAAAATTTAGCCAATAAACTATTCTAAATAAATTAACCTAATTAATCTTTAAATAAACTGAAAGGAAATCCTTATACTTTTATCGCTAATTTTATTCCAACTGATAAAATTCCACCTCTAACATCACCAAATTAAAATAATATATAAATTCAACCTCCTCAAAAACCATTCCTACCATAACCAAATCTATAATTTAATAACAATCAATAATAAACTAATAACATTTAACAATAATTTAATAACACTCAATAATAACCTAATAACAATCAATAGTAATTTTAAAACAATCAATAATAGCCTAATCACAATTAATAATAATTTAATATCAATCAATAATAACCTAATAGCAATTAACAATAATTTAATATCAATTAACAATAATTTAATTAACAATAATTTAATAATAATCAATAACTCCTAGAAAATGATGCAATTAAAACACTTGAAAATATGGCTTAGAAGAGTTTAGAGTAAATGATGACCTTGGGATCATTTAGCTTCTAAATTAATTAACAAGGCACTTTAGTAGTTTATTGTAGGATAAATCCTAAAATAAGTGGTTATTTCCTTGAAAGTCGAGGTAAAAGTAATAATTAAAAAAATGAAACCAATCTCAAGTGGGAAACTAAATTAGGAGTATCAATAGCTGAAACACATGATAAAGGGTTTATAATTAAATGGAAAAACAATACATATAATTCTTTATCAGTGAATTTGTTGTGAGGAAAAATAAGAGATTGATGAGTATTATTATGAAATAATTATAATTTAGTTAATATAGGTTGAAAAGTCTATCTCTTATTATAAGTTAAATAAAATATCTTTAATTTCTTTAAATTTAAACCATAAAAGGTTAGATGATTATCACTTTTTACTAAATGTTCAATATTAGTATAATTATATAATTATATCCTCCTGATATATTAATATTATTTTAGATGAATTTTAAACTCTATAGTCACTAGTATAATATTTCTAATTAATTGTCTTAATTTAAAACTCTTTAATAATAAAATAAGAAGACTTTTTACTTGATTATTTTTTTTAATTGTTTTATTGGTGAAATATAAAAATTTGATATATTTTGGTGTTAAATTTATCACAAAATCATATTTAAGTTAGGATATACATTTATAATGTGGTTAAAGAATGTTTCTTGATCTTTGGATTGTTGAATTTGAATGTAGCTTTGATAAAGAATAACATAATCTGAAGTTCCCAGTATTTGGGTGATTATAGATAATTAGAGGTAATGATTATTATTAAATTATGAATAATTTTACACTGAAATTCATCAATCCAGCACTTGAACTTCAATACCAAGAAGAAAAAATTCAAAAAATAAGAAAGAGAGTATTTTATCTCTTTATGGCTTTGGGTTTGATTCTGAATATTTCTAAAGTGATTCTTGATATTGTAGAATTCAAGCCATTCACTCAATATATTAATTATATTTTAGTTGGTCTCGTCAGTATATTAGTTCCAATTAGCATTAAATGGCCTCTTCATATTAGATACACTCTAATGGTGGCTAATATTTCAACTGCATTACTATAAATGAATTTTACTGAAACCACAAAAGCCCAAATGTATTATAATTATGGAAGCAATTTTACATAATTCTAAACTTGTGCTTACTTTGTTTCAGATTTTCTAGATAGCGTTGTTTAAGTAGTTTGTCATACATTAATAAAATCATCAATCGCAATCTATTAAACAAAAAGTGTTGATCCTTAAGATATTTTAATGAGTGTAGGAGCAGCAATAATAATTTCAATTGTAATTTATAGTTGTGATTCCCATTCTCGTAAAGAATTTCTATAAAATATTTGTGAGAATATATGGGATCAGCAATTACCGGAAATAATTAAAAAACCATATTTCCAAGTTGTTTACAACAAAAATTTACTATAATTTAATGTGCTTAATTGGAATGACATAGAATAGTTTCCCTCTTATAGTGATCTAATATGTTAGGGATGTAATGTAAGAAATTTTCTTAGATTATATAAATGTGATGAGAAAGAGTTAGGATAATAACTTTAGTAACTTATGAAAGGTACAATTCAAATACATAATGGAAAATAAAAATTTAAAATACGAATCATAAATATTGGTGTTGATTATACTAATAAAATTATTATATTAGATAAAACACTTACAGAACATACAGATCGAAATCTTATGATGTCGATCAAAAAGACAATGAACTTTTATATAAAATAATCATCAAGTAAATCATATTAAAGTTTTTTTAATTGGGGAATGATGTCTCTACTTTTAATTAATGATTTTACTATTCAAGAAATATAACTTTATAAATTAATTAAAAAATTAAATGCTATATATCAGAAATAAAAATAATTTGATTTCTTTGTTAAAGGAGATGAAAACATACTGTTTACAGGTTATATAAATTTAATTAGAATATATTTGATTTAAGTTTACTAGATTCTTACCTAAATATATGATCACCAAGAGAAAAAGAAGAAACGTCAAATTGAAAACAAACCTATACCTATATTTATATCTATCTATAAAGAACCAGATACAATTTGTATTTAATTACCTCCAACAATAAATTACTTTCTATTTATTTGCAAATACACAAAAAATATCTTTATCAATTAAATTGAATAAGTAATATTAGCAACTCCATTATCAAATGATTTAAAAATCAATTTCAATACTTGTGTACCATTTAAAAAAATTTGATTGTAAATAAATTTGATTGTAAATAAATTTTATTAGTATACAACAAATTAATTTTCATTATAATTTACTAAAATTACCAGAAAATTCTAATGCTTCTATTATGTCAGAATGTTGAGGATACTTCTTATTCAAAATCGAGTGATTATCAAATGATCCTTATTTAAGAGAAGAAGAGATCATCTGAGTTAAATTTAACTTCTTTAAAGTTTCCTAACTACAAAATGCTATAGGAGTTAATCCATCATTATTTAATTTATTTAAATTACCACCTAAATGAATGAATCTCATTATTAAAGTAACTGAATTACTTTTACAAACAAAATGCATTGGAGTCATACCATCATAACTTGGAATATTAACATTGGCTCCAATTTTTAATAAATAATTGCATATAGCTTCATCTCCATTTTCTGCAGCATAGGAAAGAGGTGTTCTACCAAATTCATCTTTTTAATTTGTATCTTCTATTGTATACATAAAACCTGATTGAATAGCAATAATTAGACATCTTTTTTTAGCAGCTTAAAACAATTTTCTAGTTTTCAATTTCATATCAGATTAAATTCTTTATTTTGAAGAATAAATAGTTGATTAACTCTTTTATTTTTTTAAAGTTAAACTTTTAATAACATTTATTACTTCTGATTCTATCCTTTTTATTTTTTCTGGATTCTTCTTAGTCAGAGATGCTAATAAATTCTTTTTTAGTTCTTCCTCTTCTTATTTTAATTATTTCTATTTTTAATACTTTTTTCTTTAAAGATAAGCTCTAATAGCTGCTTTAATTTTATTTATTGCAGTCACTTCAACTTCACTTGTAATCCATTCATGAGGATTCTTATGACTACTATTTTTCTGTTAATTTTAATCAGACAAAACCTTTGAAACATATTATCTTTCTGTTTATGGACCTCCACTAAGATATCTTTTATAATCAGTTTATCTTCTAGTACTGGAGGATCTAACTTTATACTTTTATTCTTCCTTAATGGCTCTATCAGTTTGAGATCCAGGATTCTTTACAATTAATTTTGATGGTGGATGAAATAACCGTTAAACAAATTCTGTTGATTTCATTTCTTTATTAATTTTAAATAATAAAGATCCTTATTTTGGAATATTTCTTGTAATGAAATCATTGGTAATTCCAATACTTTTTTTATTTCTATATTTATTTATTTTCTTCATTAATTTATCTTTGAATTTTAAAATAATTTTGTTTACACCCTTTTATTTTTAAATATAATGAGCCTTATCTAATTCTTATTACAATTTTAATAAATGTTTTTTTTACATATCTTTAAATACTGTAACCATTTTTACTTTAACTTTTTCTAGTTCCTTTTAACTCTTTTACAATTACATTTTTCTCAAAACACTATAATGAGTATCCTTAACTTATTATTCAAGATTTGCACCAACTTTTTTAAGCCAAACCTACCTTATAGATTTCACATCATTTGATATATTTGTATAAGTTGCCAATATACATTCAGCTATATTATATTCAATTTCATCAATAATATTTTTATCTAAATGAGTAATGGTCTTCTATAGAAATTCTTTATCTGAACAACTATTCAATAATTATGATGTAGTAGCTATAAATTTAACTTCTTCTTCTGTCAAACATCCTCCTTCAGTATATTTTGTGAGTAATCTATCTCTCTATTAATTCCAAACACTCTATCCAACATTATCTAAAATAGCCTTTTAAATAACAGGATACAATCCTAACACCTTATGAGATTTCCCTTTCAACCTATATTATTTCTCTAAATCCTCATTCCATTATGCTTTAAAATCCTTATATTCAGACACCAATTAGATTTTTGGATTGACTGTTATTTCTTCTTAAATAGATGATTATCTTCTTCTACTTGTTGTTGCACATGCAGTACTAGCCCTACTTATCTATGATGCATTAGACTAACTAAATGTTCTATTTCTTTTCTCCTATTATTATTTTGTTTGAGTAGCAGTTATACTATCAATTAGAGCATATTGTAATTTCTTTCTTAAATGTTCATATTTTGATTTCACATTCAACCATTCAAATATATTAATATTCTATTTATTCATCTTTTGTAATTCATTCCATTCATCTACTCTATATTAATGAATTCTTAATTCAACCTTAGTCATCAAACCTATTTAATTATAATTATACTCTGCATCTATTCCTTTATATGTTTACACATAGCTCTTATTACAAAATTCTATCTCTCTTCAATTGAATTATATTATTCCAATTCCTATATTGAGAATCCAAATTAATGACAGAATTATTATAATTCTTTATTATGAACCATTTCTTAAATTAAATAAGCATAACTCTCCACCATCTAATGTTTAACAGGTTTGCTTCTACCTGATGACATTGATATTCCTGAACTCTAAGTTATTTAATGTATTTGTTAAATCTCATTTAATTGTTGTAATCTCATCTCAAAATCCTTTTCATTTTTTAATTCTCCAAACACTTCCTCTTCAAATACAGGTTCCAATGATTGAGTTCTTCTTTATTTTAATGAAAAATTCATAGATTGCTTAATCATTTACTTTTCTTTTTTGTATTTATAATTTATTATAAAAATGGATTTATTACTTAAAATCAATTATATTTAATTATTATGGAATTATGTTAACTGCTACCAAATCAGTTCAATAAAAGCCTAAATCTTTCTTCAAAATAAATCATCAGAATTGGAAAATTAGTTTAAAACTCACCTTTTCTAAATTTATAACATCTACATATTAGTCATAATAACATATCCAATTTAGATGGCATTGAATAATTCAAATAGTTAAAAAGTTTATCTCTATCAAATAATACAATTGATGATATTAATGAACTAAAAAAAGTTAATTAGAATCTCTAATACTTATCTATCCATTCAAATCCATTAACTGTTTATGATTCTCATGATGTGTGCTATAATCTATTTCCAAAACTTAAAAGACTAGATGGAATGACTGTAGACATGAGAATAGTTAAAGCTTAAAGAATTCAAGCTGAAACAGTTTCAAGATGGATCATTCCATGGATATATTAACTTAATATTTAGATGTTAAATATATAAAAAGTATTATCCTTAAGAGGTGCAACTAAAGAGATTGATTAAAATTCATAATTAAAGATTGTTAATAATGATCTCTTATTACAAATCGATTGGTAATTCATAGATAGAATGTTGTAATTCCTCAATTCATCTACACTTTAAAATTTGTCCAAATTACTTCAATCAATATAATATAGTTAAGAACTTGATTAAACACAAACCAAAGAAATGAAGAAAATACATCATGAAACATTTTAAGATATCATTAAATTACAATCATCCAATCATTATGCTGCATTTATTGATTACTTAATCCTATTAAATGATGGAGATAAAACCAATTATTATAGAATATTTCTCAAAATCTAGAAACCTTAATTACATATCTCTTCTGATTTATATCCTAAAGATGATGATCTAATACCTCAAGAGGAGCCTCAAAAAATTACTTAAACAGTACCAACATTTCTAAAAGATAAAATCAAATGCTAAGAAGTTATTTCAAATACATACAGAAAATAAAGAAATATTCCTAATTATGAAAAAGAATTGTTTTTTCAATATTTTCCAGTCTTTCCTTTTCGACAAGAATATATATAATCCATCCTATAAATTGCCACATTAAAATTAACTGAACTCAAAAATTTAGTTTCCCAAGTTGCATATCTAAAATATAATGCTATTCCAAGCATTCCTTAAAGTGTAAGAACTCTAAGAAGAAAATAGAAAGGATCTTATGAAGAACCAGCCCCTGAAAAATTACTATTAAAACCATCGAAACTTGAAATATCTCCAAGAGAAGAATAGGTTTTGCCTATAGATGAAGTAAAAACAATTACTAAGAGTTATTCTGATGTTAAATGTGAAATATTAAGATAAAAAAAAGCATAATCTTTAGCATCAACATTAAACAAGATATTTCAAAAAAGAATCAAAAGATATTTTAGTAGAATTAATAATGTAGAATAAGAAAATACAAGATTTCTAGATTATCCTTAGGTTGTCTATTTATCAAGTTTATTTTATGCTATGAAAAGAGTATTAGAAAAAAATAAACAAAAAAAACATCGATAATAAAAAAAGAGATTGATGAGTCTTGCATTTTCGGGTTTAAAACTATCTAAATTCATTAAATAGAAAGAATCCAAATAGATAAATAAAGGATATTAGATACTTTAAAAAGTATATTTCAAAAGATTGATTGATGGTATTAGGAGTATGAAACATTTACTCTCACCTTCATTATAAACACTGAAAATTTAACCATTTAAATTAGTCTTAAAATAAGCTCCCTTCTAAAAATATAACAAAACCATAAAATTAAAAAATTATTATGATGAAAATAATGAAAATCTAAAACTATGCAGTGTTTGTACCTATTAGTTTTGATTTTATATAAATATGATTTTAATTTATATAGATTATTATTATCATAACAATATATTTCACTTGAAAAAATTAATAATCTCTTATTTAATTGGTTTTAAATTAAATTTTTATTCCTATTTCTAATGATCCTTTTATACTCATAAAGGCTGTATAATTGAAAGCACAAATAAGATTCAAAACTTGTTTATTCATCCAATAAAAAGATTAATTTATAAACGAATCTCTTTGAATCTATTAGTGAATAAATTAAGTAAAAAAATTCAAGAATAAATCAAAAGATTATTTAAATTCCCTTATTTATTAATTATCCAAAATAAATCAATCTAATTCAAATACATATAATTATCTGAAATTAATTAAAATTTGAAAAAGGATTCTTTAGATTATTGATTGTAATAAAATCACCATAAAAAAGCTTCTAATATTGATCTCCAATCTATTAATCCTTATTTAAAATAGATTCAAGTGATAATTTGATGATGCTTAAAATGAATTAAACTTTTACTATATTATATGACATCAAATAATTTATTAAATTGTTAAAATATTATTGGATATAGATGAAAATACAAAAAACAAAGCTTTTATGGATACAATTTTTTAAATTATTGAAATAATCAAACTTAATCCATTAACCTTCTAGTTCTCATATTCAAAATAGGAAAACACTAATATTGACAAAATGAAAATTTTTTTAGGAAATTAAAATAATACATAATTAAGTATATACATTAATTTTGCTTAAATTATTATTAAAAAAAAAAATCACCCATGGCAGGGATTGAACCTGCAGCCTACAGCTTAGAAGGCTGTCGCGCTACCAATTGCGCCACATGGGCAACGTTAATATATCAGTTTCATTAAGCTAGATAATTAGTTGTAAAGTAAAGCTTAAAATTATATAATAATAAAATAATATAAAATTTCAATTATTATTAGAACTTATGAATTATATATAATAAATTAGAATTAAAAAAATTTGAAATTATTCAATTAATTTTTAGGTAAGGAAAAAGAAGAGGTGATAACTAAGGACTTAATGGTCCTCCTATGTTTAAAAGATCTTCAAAAATATTTGAGGCAATCTCAGGATTGAATCCTTTAAATACAGATATAATTGCCTCAAAAAAAATAGTACATCCCTAAGAATTTTTCTCACATTTAAAAAAAAGCTAACGCATATGGATAAATAATTTACATCATATATTCTTATAATCTATTAGCAAATCTCTAAATATATCTTTGTATGGATATTCAATTAGGCTTAAATAACTAATTATTGTTTTTATAAGAGTTTTAACTCATTATTTAATTTTTTATTCTCTTCACTTAAATTTTAACTGTAATCTATAGGGTTTTGTAATTTTTTTCTCTTCTCTATTGATAATAATTTTTCACTTAAGGATTAATGGTATATTATTACATATTTCCTTATTAAAAATTAGAATGATGAAATTATTTTTATCTTTTCCCATTTTATTTCACTTTAAATCCATATTGACTCAATTATCTATAAAATGTTGAAATTTTTGTTGAATTGAAATAAGAGGGCATAACCTTTTCCTCAAATAATTAAGCAGAAGTAATTATAAGTGAATTCCCATCTTAACTCCATTAGATACAATCTTCATGTAATTTAGACTAAAATCATTATTGTAAATACTTAAAGAATATGAAAAAGTTTTTGTAGGAATTTTTTCTGATTTCCCATATTATAAAATATAATTAATTAAATTATAGTTTTAGGATTTCTAATTAAAGATTAGATACCTTTAATAATGCAATCTTAATTTTCAATCAAATTTACAAAATCTAAGTAAATTATGTTAATTACTTTAGACTTAAATATCAAGCATCATATGATATTTAAAAGAAAATAATATATATAAAAAGTGATTGTTCATCAATCATATTTAATTAACCTGTATCTTTTATTAATTTATTTGGCTTATAATTACCTAATGATGAATCATTAAATCAATATAATTTAAACAATAAAGGATAAAAAATATTAAATGAAAAATGTATACAAAGTTAATTTTATAAATAAGATTATCAACAAGGAGTTTCTTCATACTCGAGTTAATTTTAATTTGGAAAGAAATAATAATCAGCATGTTGTTCAGATAATTGGAATAATTTTTATATATTTGGAAAGTCAGGTTGTTTTCTTAATTTTTTCAATATAATTTCAAGTTATTACCTAAATAATGAATTCAATAGGATGAGCTTATTAGGCAATGTGGATTATCTAATTTAGTTAGTTTTTGTTATTGTTCCACATTTACATTTTATTACGTAAGATTTATTAATTTCTACTTGCTTCTCAATAAGCTCGATCATACATTTAGAATGGTAATAATGTTTACAAAAATCAAGTTGAACTAAGTCCTATTATAATATTCCTTTGCATAGATGACATGGAGTGAGAATTAAATTATCTTCAAAATATTCAACAGGGTTTGTAGAGATTTATGATTTTATGATCTTTATTTCTTTTTAAACATTACAACCCATTATAATTATAATTAAAATTGTTAATATAAATAATATAAAACTTCATATTAATTGATTGAATATATCTAATCTAAATCAAGTACATTATACAAAAATACTTTACTGTGTTTAGCAAAATTAATCATTAATATAATAAAATTAGTATTTCAAACATTATCTTATGTCAATCTTTTATTCAATCAACTATTTAATTTATTCTTTCAAAATATGTTCCTTCACTTATTGTGAAATTTTAATATTACTAATATCATTGGATTAAAACTATGTATGGCATTCTTTACATTAATTACTTTTAAACAATTTAAGATCCTCTTCAACTAATTTCTAAAATGAATCTTTAAGGTTTGATTGTCTAAGATCTATTTTAGTAATCTCTTTATTATGATCATATTTAAAACATTTAACTTCACATTCTTAATTAAAAATTGACTCCAATTATTTAATTTTCATTTAAAAATCAGTTTAATTTGTTTAGATTTGTCTTAAAATTTCTAATGGTTGATATAGAAATTAATAAAATTGAGTTTCCATTAAATTTAATTTAATTTCAATTTCCTTTTATTATTAAATTGATGTTTTATTTATCCAATGTTTTATTTCTTATAATTATATTGTGATATATTGTTATATTTATTGAATTATTTACTGAGTCTCAATTTATTATTATTAAAATTCTGTTTTAAGTCTATTTTAGATTTATGATACACCAATTTTATTCTTGTTAACTGGTACTTCTGAAGGTTAGCATTTACGTTGTATGAATTGATATTTAACAAAATTATCTAGACGAGATAAATTTTTATTTATTTCATCAACACTAACGGATAAATTCTATATTTCATTTTCTACAATAGAATTTGATTTTTTGTCAGAAATCATTGAAAATTAACATACATTACAATCAATTTCTGATTCATTCTTATTTTTAATTTTCCTTTCTAATTTCTCAATTCTATTATTTTGATTATTAAACATTGGAAGGAAATCTTATTTGATTAATTCAATAATTGTTGCCACTTTCCCATCAATTTTTTATATTTTTTTTGGTTATTATCTCTCTGAACTTACACTTGTAATATTCTCTCTGATAGATGAATTAATTTTCTTTCTTAGCTCCAATTCTATATATTTTACAGTTTTTGCTTCTTAAATTTAATTAGGCTTGATTGAACTCAATATTTTCCCATATTCTATTTTCATATCTTGATTTAGATTTGGGATGCTTCTAATAACATTATTTTTTAATTTATTCATTATAAGAAAATGATTAAATTAACTTAAAAAAAGATTTTGAATCATAAGTATTTATTTAAATTAACTCCAAAATTATATCTTGTTCAGAATATACTTTGTGATTTCATCAGTATATTATTATTTTCTTGTAATTATTTACATCCAGATATCTATTGTTTTTAATTAATATCAATGAATGTTACCAAATTTAAGAATTTCTTTTATAAAAACATAAATTTGTTTCTATATTTATAATTTTCAAAAAAATCCAGTTATCTATTTATGATACAATAGTTTACACTATATAATGGGTTTCTTTAGATTAATTATTTTTATATGTTTATTCTTTTACATTTGTTTATATAACTTTCAATGATTTAATAAATTCATTTTTTATATTGGATACTTTAATTTTACGATTAAATACAAAAAAAAATACAAAATATAAAACTTTTATAAAAATAAAATTAATATGAATAGCAATTATATTATTAAAGTAAAACTTGATTGGAAATAATATATAATTCACAATATTCTAGGAAATTGATTAAATTTTGTAGAATTCATATTATAGTGTACATTTATGATTTAAAATTTATGACATTTTGTGTGTATCAAATATTAATTCATAATTATTAAAAATAGTGAATTTAGAAGTATATGGATTGTAATGAAGAAAGATCATCTTATAATGATTAACCCAATAAACTTGGGTTATCTAAAAAATAAAAGAAGAAAAATGAATATGACTATCATAGAAAAAAGAGAAGAGGCATTGATGGATCAAATAGTAAAAAATCAGGACAAAGGTTCACTGAGGAGGAAGATCGGTTAATTCTATAATTAGTATTGAATAATGGTCCTAAATTCTAAAAGATTCATAGACATTTTCCTGGGAAAACTTTGGCTATGGTGAAGAATCGATATTATAAGCATTTGCGTTTTAGATGGGAATTATTAGGATAGTATAACTATTTTACAATTAGAAATTATAAACATTTAAGTGTTCCATAAGAATAATTAGAAACATTGTGTGAGTAATAAAAGAATGTGAGCAATATTCTAAATGCTGAGAAAGATGATCTAATTACACAGATAACCTCGCGTACTACATTACTATCGAATGCTCGTATGTTAGTTGAATACATAGTTGAATAATTGTTATGATTAAAAAAGTTAGTCATTTATGAATCTGACAATAACTCTAATTCTTTTCTAGAACCAAAGAAACCTTCAATGAAATTTATCATTCTTTGATCATCAAACATATATTAAAAACAATCAACATTAATAATAAGAAAGCCATAAAAGTAAATGAACAATCTGAATCCAATGATAATAAAACAAATTCCAATTTAACAAAAAGAAATTAACAATGAAAAACTCTATCTCTTTTCGTTGTAAACAAAGTTCAAATTAGAGTAGGAATATGCTAGAGTTATAAAAATATATCTACTTCCAATGACTCCTGGTATAATTTTTAGTTTGCTGAAATTTTAAGTAATACTGCTTTTAAAAAATAAAAGAACAAGTTTAAATTTAATAGATTGATACATCCATATATGAGATTAAAAATTACAAATCAAAAACGAACTGCAAAGTTCACTTAAAGAGAAATAATTGATAAATAATAAAATTGCACGGTAAAAATGAAAAGTAGGATGTAAATTAATACAAGAGAGATTAGAATCATATGAATTATCCTAAAGATATAGATCACTTATTATTAGATAAAAAAATATAAATATTACATTTTAACTAATTGATCATTATTAACATTGAGGTAATTACTTAAGAGCTATTTTTATTGAATAAACCTCACTAGGATCCATTCTGGTTTAAGTAGATAACTCTTGAAATTAATTAATATTTATAGATTTGAAAGATCCATTCTATAATTACAATTTATTGTATCTGAATTTTATATGTGTTGAATCTATACATAATATTAATAAAATTATACTAAGCTATGTATCCTTCAAAACATTATCCTAGTTTTTTATGTTTGAGGGCTAAATTTCCATTTCGTTATTAATCTTATGCTTTTGATTTCTTTCTCTAATTGCATTGCACACTTACATAGAGTAAGTATAAAACTTCTACAGTTTTTAGGGTAATTCGTTTAATCGATATTGTTTTGGTTTTTGTCCTATTTTTGAACCAAAACCTAAAAAAATTAATTAATTTATTACTTCTTATCCATTAGTTTAGATTATAAAATTTAAATCTTTATTATATACATCCATTTAAAATCTACCATCTTCATGTACTTGTAATAAACCATTTTTTATTTATAATTTACATGATTTTAAATCCTCTAATTTTATAGGAGATTCATAATGTTTTCTTTATTGTAATGGTTACAACTTGAATTGTTCGAATGAGATTTTAGGCAAGAACAATCGAGGAACATTCTCCAAATGATAATTTTATTTTAACCAACCTTTGCAATTTTTTGTCTGACCATTCTGAATTAATAAGGACCTAATTTTATATCTCTATGGGTTATATTATGTGAATGTAAATATTATAAACCTTCTGCTAATTGTTTGCCATAATATCGTATTTATTATTCAGTGAACGAATAGTTCTTTTTTTATCAACTAACCTATATCTGAATCACATAATTCCATAATGAGATAACTATTATCCGTATCTTTAAATATATCTACTAGATGCACTTTATTATTATGATGCAATTCGAAATGAATAGCAACCTCATTTATATTTTTTATTCATTTTATTAGGTTTTCTATATGATCTTTGCAGTCATCTTTATTTTACTTAAACGGTTGACAATTTTACACACAAAACTACATGCTCCACAACCTATTTGGTTCTTGATTTAATATTTCTTCCTAATCAAAAATTAATACACTTACTGCCAAAGAGTCTTATTTCATTATTAACAACTATAATTTTAACAGATTTTAATATTAATTAACTAGAATTATATCAAAAAAATATCCAAAAAATATACTTCCTTACAATCTGTCTTCCATTAACAGACCCTTTTATTATTTCATAATTTAAATTTAAATGAAATTGAGTTTTAGTGAATGCAGTTTACTTTCTTCAGTCAAAAGTGGCGATTTGGGTCTTATCACTCATCTTATTGAAGAATTAGCTAAAAGTGTGTCTACATTTTTACAAATTTAGATGTACATTTATATTAATACAAAAAAATAGAAAATCTGATAACAATTTTAGGTAACAACTTTATACATTTACTTTTTAATTCATTATCCAAGCTCTTTAAGGTCAGAATATTGACCCTCAAATAGATTCCAATCCTCCATAATAATAAAATATAATTGTAGAAATTATCAAAGCCATCAAAGAATTTAAAATTGAATTATTTGATCTAGCAGCATAGAACCCAAATATGTCATTTTTTGATTTTTTAGTTACATAGCAATTCAATGATCTTTATGATATCCTAACAGCTTCGGAAAAGCAATTGAATGGACAATTAGAACCTATAACTCCAAAAAAATTAAAATAAGAAATTCCCTCAAAACATTATCATGAACTCTATTTCTAAAATGACACAGTCAAAAAAAGATCAATGTCTGTTAATCATTCAACTTCATCAAAATAACTTCAATAAAATAAAATTGAATTAGATTTCGCATTACTATAATAATTTGTATACAATCAAATAGAACACAAATAAGATTCACCCAAGGCTAAAAATAAACAAAATCCACAACTCTTTTCTTTTGATTCTACTTTTGTCAGAGATTTACCTCTCTCAAAATATAATGCAATAAGCAATTTTGATGAATAATTCAATTTCACACTCTAAAAATCTCAAGAAGATGCTATTTAAACATCAAGATTCGAGAGTCAAAGAATTGATGAAGAGGAATATTTTGGAACAGATCAATCTAGTTCTGATATTAACTTAACACTTGATAGATCATACAGAGATTGGGATGTAAGATTTAGATAATTAGCCGAAAAAGAAAAGTAAGTTGCTTAAAGAGAACTAAAGACTATTATATAAGAAAAGCATCTCCTTAATAGAACTAGAAGTTAAAGAATGATAAGTCCAAATAGTAAAGAATAGGATCATGATCTCATTAATAGAACAAATCATGAATCCAAGTAATATTTAGATGCCAAATCAACCCTAAAGTTTAAATAAAAATTAAAAGTATAATTATTACATTATTAATAAGTAGAAAACTAGTATCAATGAAAGAACAGATGTATTTATTATTTGAAATTACAATTAATTCATTCATTATTTTCAAAAACTTTATATGATCATAAACTCTAACCTTTAAAATATTTCAATAATATTAAAAAACGAGGTTTTATATAGCAAAAATATTTGGAAATAACTTTTCTATTATTGAGATTAATTAATCATAAGTTAAAATTATCGCATTTATCGTAAAATCCTTTTCAGATGTTGTTTTAGGAAATTATTCTTATTATTTACTAATAAATATTTATGATTACTTAATTAATAATATTCAAGATCTACATCATTAAATTTCATTTCTATTCTATATTTAAGTATCTGGTTTATTTAAAAATTAAATATTGAAGGTGGATGATTGTTTAATTGTATCCATATTTAAGTTGTTGAAAAATTCCATTATTATTTTAAAATGAATAAATTTACTTTATTTTTCTTAGATAAAAAATTGGAAGCTCGTTATTAGGCTTAGTCTCTATAGCAAATTAGGATTATGCATTTTAATTTACTTTCGAAAGGTTATATAGTGACTTTCTTTTTCAGAAGCCTTACTTATTTATTAAGTAGTGATCCAAATAGATTTTATCCAAATCTATCAATGCTTATATTCTTTATTTTAATAGAGATTTTTTTAACTAGACATAATTTAAGTTTGAGAATCCTCTCAGTAATAGCAAATCATGTGTTGACAATTTTTTTTTATATATATGATGAAGAAACTGATGTTGCTATTTCATATTTGAAAGGAGTAAACTAGATGGGATCTAGCTTTTTAATAACAATGGGAAGTGAGTTTCCAGAAGCATTACTTTAAGTAATATCAATTACAGCCATCAGAATATTTTTTGTCTTATAAGAAGCAAAAGCACTTAGTTTATATCCAATAGCAAGCCTTATACTAGTTTCTACGTTTTATTTATTTTTTCATTACAAATACAATGAAGCAATGAGAGCCTAATTTATGCTCATATAAAAAGATCGATAATGGGAGAGAATATTAAGTTAGTTAATCGAAAAGCAATCTTTTATATTGCTAAATTTCAATGAAAATTCATTTTAGTTTGAATTTGTTATGGCGAAAAATTTTCAAAGATGCCTTAAAAATAAAGAAGAGATTTTAAATTTCTTTAAAGAAGCTCAGTATAATAAAATATCCTTAAATGATTATTTATATTATTAGATGAAAAGATATCAAAAAGCAAGAATAGATATATTTCGAAAAGAAATATTTGTCAAGAAATAACGAGAATTAGTAAAATTAGAATTTTCTATTTTTTTTTGGAAATCAACCAACAATATTAATTATATTCCATAAACCTAAATTACAAGTATAAAATATTTCAGGAAATTTAAATAATAAAGTAATTTTTTAATACTTAATAAAATTATTAAGTTGTTTTAATAAAAAATACAAAACTAAACCCTCTTATATTAATTTTAAGAAAAAAATTCGTTTGATCGAAATTTATCAGAACTTACAAAGTAGTTGGGGATAATAAGTTTAAGAACTAAACCTTTGGGATGTAATTTCAGAACAGGTAAAATATTTTCCTCACATAATCATAATGATTAACTTAAAGTCATCAATAGTTATGAAAACAAACAAAGATATTCTAAGCTTACTTTTGTTTAAGATATTTTCGAATACTAATACTCACCTTATCAAATTGAAATATTCTTTTCCATAAGATGAAGAGAAAATTGGACTACATTTTGAGGGTTATTTTAATAGGAAACTTGTTCTTTCATTTTTTAACTTTCATAAAGAACATTTAATTAGATTTGCAATGTTAACAAATATAACAAATAATAGTAATTGTTTTAAGATATGTTAGGTATTGATCTTTATTTTGAAACAAACCCATTCATACCATTTACTGGTAAAGAAAAAATATTAAAAACCTCTTGAAAAAAAAGATCAATTTGATTATAAAATAAATTTTATGGTATACTAAAAATGCATAATAATTGTTAAGGATAAATATGTTTATTAATAATTAAATGTGTCACTCTTCAATTCTTGTAAGTCGAAAAGGAATAAATGCTTCCTTATTCAAAGTGATTAAAATGCTTTGATTATTTAATATCTGCATCTAATTAATTATTGTTAAAAACTAGACATTATACTCCGAGATCAATTTACAAATTTTATTTGTTTAAAAATTTCCACGCAGAATTAACCTAATAGTGGATTGTGATTCTTCATAATAGCGATAAGAGATAGCATTACTTGAATTAGCAACTTTAGGAGCAGTTTTAGAGCAATGTTAAATAATTAAAATAAGGGCACCTAATATGCAAGGTATTGTTGATAATTAAATTTCTTTACAAAATATATCAAAGTTAAAATCCTAGATTAATTCATATTTTTCAAGAAATCGCTTTAAATTAATAGAATATATTGAATATTTTCCTTTTTCTAGTTTAAACAATATTGATTCTAACCTTAAAAACTTTGATAGCTTTTTGAGTTTATTAATATTGATATTATTATTATTTATAATTCTCTATAAGATCCTAGAATACAATATAATTTTATTATAAAGTAAATTAATATTTCTATTTTTAGATTATTAAATAGTTTCAAATATAATTAATATAGTTGGTTAAGTAGTAAAATAAATAGAATATTTAAGTTTAAATAAGGAGATAGAATTCTTAACAAAGATAATTGATGAATTGGTTTGATTATTATTATTTAAATGATTTTGAATTTATTAAAAGAAATAATGTTCTAAATTTGATTTATCAATTTAGGATTCTCTTAGAAAATGTTTATAATCTTGATCATAAAAGTATTATTCACAATTACGTTATGATTATATTTTAAATTGATAAGTATCTTAAATAAAAGTAAGAATAAAATATGATTGATTCTCAATAATACTTTCTAATACATTTTCCCATTTTTATTCAACTAATGTTAATAGATATTATGATCTAATTGCTTTATGGTGAAAATACAAATAATAAATCAAAATTATCATTATTAATACATTTCCTGATAAAATTTCATATTCATTTTAAGTGCTTTTTAAAATTACATAAATCCCTTTTGTGACTTATATAAATATTATTTAAACGACTGCCTCTGGAAAATCACCAGAAAATACAATTATTAATGAAGTTAAAGCACTATTTGCTCCTCTTAAATGAGAATACATATTATTGGTTGGCTCTTCATAAATAAATGTAAAAATTGATAATCCACAATTTGCAATTATTAGAGTTAATCTCTTACATAAGTAATATTTTGAATATCCTCTTAAAAAAATAAGTAGTGCAACAACTCCTAAATTTAATCCTGCATTAAACCAATCAAAATTGATTAGTTTTAAAATCGTCCTTACAATGAAACTCAGGGCCAATCCTCCAATTATAATATTTAGTCCATATTTCTTCTAATTTTAATAACTTTTTTCAGTATTTTCATCCCTAAAAATTAATGTGTATTTATTCATAAATAATTTAATAAATTAAATATCTAAAACATGGTAATTTTAAAGTACAATTCATAAACTATATTTCAAAATACTAAGATTCCAATATAAATAATATAATTATCAATAACTAATAATACTTTTAGTTAATTTAATATCAAAAATTTATTTATTTAAATTTATTTCCATTTATATCTGATGAAAGCAAAAATCCAAGTTTTTTCTATGATTAATTATAGAATTCAGTAATAAAAATTATAGAGATTCACTCTTGCAAATATATTATAAGAGAGAAATTAAATTAAAAGATTAAAACCTTTTGTGATTTTCCAAAACTCCTATTCCATAATACTAAATTTAAAAATTAAACAAAATCACTAAAGATAATACAAATTATTGTTATTCCAAATTTAACATTAATATGTTGTAGATTATAGTTTAATACTTAATCCATAACTTATGCTATTGAGAATGTTTATGGTATACCATTTATATTGGTAAATTACTATTTTTGATTAAATATATTATATATTCATTTGAATTGATACTGGAAATGTAATAGATTGCCTTCACATCAATGATTTTTTCAGATTAATTTTAATATTTTTTAAGTTTTTAAATCTTAAATGAATAAATACACATTGAAATTCAGAGATTCAAATACAGAAACAAACTATCAGTCTTAAAAAATTTATGGTTAAAACATTATATTAGCAGGCATTTCATTTATTTTTTTAGTAAGATGTGTAGCATAAATTCTCAATTTCAATCTGTTGAACTTTGTAATATACCTAGCAATCATAATAGTATTGATTTTTTTAAAAATGATTTCTCGATTGTAAGTTTTCAAACGGTTGTCTCTCGTTTTAATAAATTGTGGATTATCAATTTTTACATTTATTTATGAAGAGCCAACCAATAATTTGTATTCTCATTTAAGAGGAGCAAATAGTGCTTTAACTTCATTAATAATTGTATTTTCTGGTGATTTTCCAGAGGCAGTCGTTTAAATAATATTTATATAAGTCACAAAAGGGATTTATGTAATTTTAAAAAGTACTTAAAATGAATATGAAATTTTATCAGGAAATGTATTAATAATGATAATTTTGATTTATTATTTGTATTTTCACCATAAAGCAATTAGATCATAATATCTATTAACATTAGTTGAATAAAAATGGGAAAATGTATTAGAAAGTATTATTGAGAATCAATCATATTTTATTCTTACTTTTATTTAAGATACTTATCAATTTAAAATATAATCATAACGTAATTGTGAATAATACTTTTATGATCAAGATTATAAACATTTTCTAAGAGAATCCTAAATTGATAAATCAAATTTAGAACATTATTTCTTTTAATAAATTCAAAATCATTTAAATAATAATAATCAAACCAATTCATCAATTATCTTTGTTAAGAATTCTATCTCCTTATTTAAACTTAAATATTCTATTTATTTTACTACTTAACCAACTATATTAATTATATTTGAAACTATTTAATAATCTAAAAATAGAAATATTAATTTACTTTATAATAAAATTATATTGTATAATAAAATGCTATTAATGTCAATTCATTAACTTTCGAATTAAAATTTATTGTATCAAAGATTAAAGCATCACTTATAGATTGAAAATATTATGTTTTAGTTAGAGAAGGGAAATTTTTTTGTGAAAACAATAAAACTAAATAAATTTCTTTTGAAATTTACGTATATTTAGAACCTTAACAATATTTAATATACCCAAGACTTAAAAATTAAAACACTTCCGAATGTTCTAACAGCATTGTTCTTAATTATTAGTGATTTTTCTAGCTAAATTCAGGATGGAAACGCAAAAATTTAACACTCCATCTTACTTTAATATTAAGATATATCAGAAAATTAAGTAGGACTGATTTTATAAGGTAAATTTTAAGTCGAATAAATATAAATTTTGATTGATATCTATAAACTTTAATTTTACACAATATTAAGCAAATTTGATATCTATCAAGATTAAATTATAAAGTTAATATTAAAAAAAAGAGTCTAGATACCATTTATAAAAAATTTAGAAATATGATATTATATGTATATCTTATATAATATTTACACTCTTTCTTTTTAATTGATATTTGGTTATGCAAATGTAGAATGGAGATATGAATATGAATAAGATATATAATAAAAAAGTAGTTTTATTGAGAAAATGATAAAAAATTGAAATAAAATTAAAACATACTTACGTGTAGAGATATAAATATTTAAGAATAAAAATAATGAAAAAATTTGATTAATAAAAATGAGTTTAATAGTGTTGTTAACATTATTCGTTTTTGGTTATTGCGATTAAAAGGAAGCAGGTTTACAGAAAGTGAAAGTTCAAGTAGCTACTGTATTAGATGGATATTATAAAGAATTTGATGGTGTATTATGTTATTCAGAAAAATATAATTAATTTGTGATTTATCATGAGAGATCTAAGGCAAAAAGTAACATTGAATTGTTATTTGATAGATTTAAAGGAATTATTTCCTGATACAGATTTCTTTTTGTAATTTGGAATGAATGGAAATGCAGTGGGATTGAGTCTTTAAAATTTTGTTCCTTAAGTGATAATAAACGAAGATTAATACAAAAGTGTAGTGTTAACTGTGAAACCTGAAGTGAAGAAGGGTAAGAGAGTATAAAGATAATTTATTAGGGACTACATTAAAAATTGCTTTTGTTTAAGCAGATTATGAGGGTGAACAAGAGAGATTTATCGATCTTCTAGAGAATGGAATGAGTACTTATAAACCAGTCAGTGAGACTCAATTGGATTTTGCAGCAATGTAATTTGAACATAAGTTTATTTAATATGTGAAAAAGATGCATGATGAATTGTGATTTATATAATAAATAAATGTAGTATTTAACAATGCCGGTTTAGCTCAGTGGTTAGAGCATTTGCCTCGTAAGCAAAGGGTCGGGGGTTCGATTCCCCCAATCGGCTATTTTTTTTGGATGCATTGTTCTATCTTATTAAATAATTTATTAAAAAAATGGATTATGAATAGGTAATGAATGACAAGAAGTTGAGGGAGTAGCTAGAAGGAGGAGAGACAATAGTATTGACAATGAAAGTGATAAAGTTTACAGGGTAAAATAAAAAGTTGCCACGAGTGATAGTAAAAATGATCTTAGATTTGTTTTATAGGCCATAACAAATAAGAACATATATAACATATCTCCAGCTGAAGGTAGTGCAGTAAAGAACTTCTTCTAGAATTTGGTGTAGAAGTAAGAATCTACATCACCTAAATTAGATCAAGGATTAAGAGAAAAATAGCATTATCAGCAATAATAGGAATAACCATATCAAAAATAGTAAAAGAGTTTATCCTTCATATTCCAACAGAGTATGATTAGCGATACTAGGTAGATGATTAGTAAATATAACCAATATAATTTAGATTGGCATTAATAATTTAAACACTTTGTGAAGTTTATATAAAGCATAACCTAAAGAAAATAAAGTGTTTTTTCATTGAGGAAATGAATCTAAGTTAATATACAACAACTAATTATGATATTAAAAAAAACATTAGAAGACAACTACCAAAACAAGGAAGCGAAATGACAGTAGATGATGTGAAAATGGCAATGTAAGCATCTAGAGGAAATGTTTAAACATTGTATCAGAAATCAAATTCTCCTGAGATTAGTATTGAAGATTTCACATTAATCAAAATGTTGGGTAGAGGTGCATTTGGAAAGGTGATGTTATGTGAAAAGAAGGATACAAAAGAGATTTTTGCAATTAAGAGTTTAAGAAAGGAAGATATTATTTCTAGAGATCATATAGAATATTTGAAAACTGAAAGAAAGATATTAGAACAGACATAACATCCCTTTTTAGTGTCATTAGAGTATGCTTTTATCACTTAAGAATGTGTTTACTTTGTTATGAAGTTTATGATGTAATTTATAAATTATATGGTAGAGGCGGTGAATTATATACTCATTTATAGAAGATAAATAAATTTAATGAGGAATTTGCTTTATTTTATTCATCTTAAGTTCTGTTGGCTTTGGAATATTTACATAAATAAGGCATTATCTATAGAGATTTGAAACCAGAGAATATTTTAATGGATGAAAAAGGATATGTTGCCTTGACAGATTATGGATTGGCTAAGTTCTTATCAAAAGGATAAGTTACTTAATCAATTGTAGGTACTCCAGAATATTTGGCACCAGAAGTAATTACTTAATAAGGACATGCTTTCACTGCTGATTGGTGGTGTTTGGGTATCTTAATGTAACTTATAAATTGAATATTCAAGTTATGAAATGTTATGTGGTAAGACTCCATTCTTTTCCGAAAACAGAAATCAGATGTTCAGAAATATTGTAGAATCTGAGTTGAAATTCCCATCAACTCTCCATATTACTCCAGAATGTAAGAATCTCCTTACAAGTTTACTTAAGAAAAAACCAAATGAACGATTGGGTAATAAGGGAGATGCTGAGGAGATTAAGAAACATCCTTGGTTTAAACGTATGGATTTTTAGAGATTGATAACAAAAGAAGTAATATATTTTTATCATTTAGATTTAAGCACCAATAATTCCAGATTTATAATCTGCCACTGATTTATCAAATTTTAATCCACAAATTTTAGATGAAAGTAATTACAAATTATTTTATATAAGAAATTGAGGAAGGTGAGCCATAAGGTACAACAAACACTTAGGCTTTGAAAAAGTTTGATTAAGAATTCTATGGTTTGAATTACAAAAAAGAATGATTATTGTTTTATAGATTCATGAATTTCATAATTTTATATTCAATTATTAAAAATGAACTTAGTAAAAAACATTCTACTTTTTTTAAATGTAAGAGAATTAATTAATTATGATTAATTGTTTTTTGTAACCATCAACTTATGTCTAACGTAGTTCATTATATGAGAAAAAAATATATTGTCTTCAGACACCTTAGTTTTTAGCGTCTCCAGAATTAGATTAAAATTTATATTAATTAATAATATAATCATTTAGGAATCCCATAGATTCTAATGGTTTTATCTTAACAACCAGAAACAAGGAATCTTCCATCAAGGGAATAATTGAAACTCATTGCAAAATATTAATGCCCAGGAATGAAGTCTCCAATTTATTATCTAGTTGATATCTCAAATACTCGAATTTCCTTTCTAATACATGCAAGTAATTTGCCATCTGGAGAAACAGCAAATCTATGTGGATCATTCCCTGGAATGAAATTCCAAATTTGTTGTCTATGCATATAATCCCAAACAATTATATTTTTCTCTGATTAACTACATGAGATTAAATATTAGGCAGTAAATTAAATCCAATCTACTTTTTCAGAATGACCCAATAATGGTTAACCAATCTATGCTAATCCATGAATATCCCACAATCGAATAGTTTTATCCAAAGAACATGATGCTATGATTTAATTGTCATAACTATATTACACACAATAAATCTTAGCCTCATGTTCTTTCTTAAATAGTTTCATTACTATATCTTTCTAATCAATATTCCACATAATTAAGTTTGCATCCCAACCAGAAGATAATAAAGTATTATTCTAATTATTGAAATTCAATGAACTCACATGATCATTATGTCCTTTTAGTTTCTTTATAAATTTCTTTGTCTCCATATCTAGAAATTTTATATATCCTTCTGAACTCCCCATCACCAACACTTTAGAATCAGAAGTGATAGCTAATGATGTTATTATTGCTCTATGCTTTTTAGAAACCCATAACTTTTCTAAAGTGTTCATATTCCATATTATTATTTTATTATCATCTCCTCCACTAATAAGGTCACCTCCTTTTGTTGGTTATAAACACCATACTTCTCCATCACTTTATATTGTACGAATATGATTAATAAAGGCTCCCACTAAATTCTCTGGTTTCACAGAATTTACATCACTATTTCCGATTACAAAACTGCTCAATTTTTATATGCACTCCTTTAATAAATTACCTATATTCAATGATTACAAAGGTTTCACTATTTTAATCTTTAACTAATCTTATTTCAAAGTAGCTATTTCTATTATTTATTTTGATAACTACTCAATTCTCTCAGGTTGTTAAATAAATTGAAATTCTTATGCATATTTTTAAGCCTAATAGGAAAATCTTCCAAAGTGACGTTTAATCTTATCTATTGTACTATCGATAATGCGATTCAACTCAGATCTCAAAATTTCTATTTCCTCCAAAGTCTCTATTATTGATTCATGTAAATGAGGTTATTTCATATTTAAAAATGAATTCAAGAAATCTTCGATTTAAGACAATTGCATCACTTTATGATTTCTATGATAATAGGGAATGCAATAATCTCGACATATTAATTTGCGAACTTAAGGACATTAAGGTGATATACAGAGCATGTACTCATTTTATTAATGTCCTAACATACATTAAAATCCACTTGCCCATTATTACAATTTCATTAAGACTTATTTATATTAATTATTTTTATAATCATTAAATAGATCTACAATAGGAACCTACCTTACTCATTCAACAGAGTTCTGTTTCAATTATAGGATTCTCATCATTCCCTAAAGATAATTTATTCATCAAATAAATAAAAAATAATTTTTTTCTTAAATTTAAGTGATTAATAAGATATATGTATTTTGATATATTTATCAAATAACTAAATTGATTATATAATTCCACAAGAATATTTAAGAGCATCAATTATTTTTTCTCTTCTTACAAATTATTTGTAATGATATTTTCATTTAAAATGTTTGTTCCTTATTATTAATCGTTTACAAAATTGAAGTTTGAATCACTTTATTCTTTGAACTTAATTTATGATTTTATTTGATTATTATAATATAAGTTTACTAACTAATATTAATTCTAATCTTTATCTCTCCACTTTTATATTACAACAATATATATTTGCCTACTTATGTTTAATTTTAATAATTTACTAGTTTCATTTAGTATTATTGAGTAATTAAGATTGATCGATCAATTATTAACTTGCATTTCTTTCAAATTAAATTAATACTTTATTTTTTTTTTAATTTAATTTGATCATAAGTTTTAGAAGTGGATACATTAATAAGATTAGTATAAATATACTTAATGTTATAGAAGATTAATAAAAGAGAAGGAGTTTTACAAAAAGAATGAAATATAGCTTAGAAATATAAACAAAATGATGAATTGCAGTAATAATGAATTCCTTTGTCTTAAAAAAAAATAATATATGATTTAAGATCCTTTATATACATTTATGATTTATGAGATGGAGAGGATTGGCATTTAATCCAAAATAAAAAATAATTTTGTAATTCTATTAAAAATTATTTTATATGAAGAAGATCTCTATTCAATAAGTTCTAAATGAAATATCAATCCTAATTTATTACATATTATGTTTGTTTTAATGACTGATTAAAAATATTATATAATCATGATAAAAATGCTTTAGAAAATCAATCAAACCTTATTTTAATATTTTAGATGAAAGTTATTCTAGATTTTGTGAAAATTGCTTCTTTTTATATAAAGATATTCATATCTAAATGGTTATGAAGATTTAAAACTGTTGCAATGATGTTTAAGTTCACAATAATTCAAAAAATTATAAAATTTTGATTAGTATTATAGAATTACAATAAACCAATTGATATATAGATCATTGAATGATCGTTTTTTGTAATTTATTAATGAAAGTAATGGTTTCCTCATAAAGTAGCTCTAGATGTTTTTTGGAAATTTTGGATTTTATAAAATTAACAATTTCAATAGCTTATTCTAATTTTGGTTAACTAAAATCATTTTTGTTTAGGTGTTTTTTGATTTAGTATTTTATTAAAAATGGGCTTGCTTCTGACTACTTTAACCAATCATTAATAAATTAGTGTGAATTTTGGATCATTTAAATATGGGAAAATGTATTATTCTTATAAAAGCTATTTTTGCAAATTTATTGTTTAGTCTAATTCATTATAAATAAAGTACAGATTCATATTCAAAGTATACTATTTTAAATTCGCTGACATAATTAATTATATTACAAAGGTAGACTACACAATCAAAGGAGGCCATATCATTTAAACTATGTATTTTTTGTAATACTGTTATTTCAATTATATCTGTATCGATTTATTCTTCTAACCACTCAATTAATTAAGATTCTTGAATATTTGAACTTTCGAGCTTTATTTTTGCCATCTCTAACAAATAATAAATAAAAAAACTAAATAAATATTAAACAAATATATAAATCACTTTGAAATGAAATTATGCACAATTGAATAGATTATTGGGTGAATATTTACGAAGTTTATCTAATTGGATTAATATTTTTGATTTATAATGTATTACACAGCTGCACCAAATTAAATTTTTAATTCACTACTTGTCATATTGACTAAATTGTTAGTGTAATTTTCATCTATTTGAGACTTGTATTCTATTTTTTTTGAAAACATTTCTTAACTTGACACATATTCACTTTTGGAAATAGAAATTGAAGTAAATTATTTGTAATTTATATTTTACTTTTTGGGAGTAAAATAATATTAATCTGATTGTATTATGTTGGAGATCTAATTGTCTAGAACAACAGAGTCTGTTTGTTTTAACAATATATTGTGTTTAGTTAAAAATTCTAGAATAATTAACTTCATCTTATTAAACACATTAATCATTAATAATAATATTTAAATAAGTCTAAAATGAAAAATCACATTGCTGTCTTTTCCCATTTTTCAAAATCTTTAAATCTGACTGTAAAATCAGAGTTATTATTTCTTTTTGCTTATGAAAAGCTCTAAATTATCAATTAAATTATACAGTAATAAAAGATTTTGCATCTTCACCAGCATTCTCAAATAATTAACAGAAATCTTCAAATTCTAATTAATTACCTTGAAAATCTCCAAGAAAAGACTCTAAATCAATTTTAAGTTCAAACTCACTTTAAACAATATCAAAAATCATTTATTTTTAAACAAAACCAGTTCTATCAGGATTACCTCCTAAGGCCACAAAAGCATCAACTAATTTGAAATGATTAACATAATTACTATATTCTTATGTGATAGTTTCTTCGTCATTCAATTATTATTAATAGTTTTTTAGTTTACAATAAATATCGCATATTTATTTTAAATCTAACATTTTAGCATTTTGTAATTTAAGTTCTTCTTTGAATTTAGCAATAAGTTTCTCATTATCAAGTAATTTAAGATCTAAATTGTAAAATAAGTTATATGCCTCTCATTATGTCATCAACCTCTGTTTTACTCACATATCCAGTGCCTTTAGGATCATATCTTTTGGCCTAAGTCATGAGTTCATTGATTTCAATTTGATTGAGATTGAAGGCACTTTTAATTTATTATATAATATCAGCTTCCAATAATAAAGACTTGCGTTTCATCTAAAAAAAATAAATTATTTATTAAATTAATCTTTATTCTTATAACACAATATGAAATCACTTTTGTTTCCATGAAATTTAATCACTAACTCCAATTAATTATTATTTCAATTATATAGGATTAGCCCATTAATTATTTAAATAAATATCCTCGTTATCAGCTTTTATTTTCTCAATATATTTTAAATTAAGAAATTACCTTTTATTCTTATTATTTTTTATAATAAAATGCCATCATTTTCTTTTAAGTTTCAGCATCCACTGAGGTTCTCTAACAGGAACTCCAGCCCAAGTTTTTATAATCTTACAATCTAAAAAATTATGTATTTCTTAATTACAATTTTAGTCTTATCATTCTTTCCAATGAAATCTGACAATAATTTGCCTCTTAACAATTCTTTACCAGCCATAAAGATGTATTTTTTTCATCTAGAATATCATTTATGCTGTAAATGTGGCTTAAGTATCATATTAACCGTCTAAAATTTCTCTGGCTGGTTCCCAAGGGGGTAATCCATGATATCTAGAATAACAGATCATCATGCAACCTCTTAACATATTCTTAAACAATATTTGTAGTAAGACACTATTTTAAATCAACTAAATTTTTTGAAATTGCTCCCTTAACTTTTGTGCATAAAACCATTTTGACAAATCTTCCATTTGAATAACACCAGTACGATATGCTGTTTATCAGAATTTAATCTTTAACCAGTCAATAATTCTTAAGGAATAACTGCCCATGGTTTTTTTTCGGTGCCATAGCTTCAATTGCTGCATCAATTAGAGATTATTCAAATAATCCTCTAGTGTCTTCAGGTTTTAAGGGTCCTATTTTATGAATAATGTTAAATAATACCATGAGTTGACAAGTCTTCCATTGCACATGCTAAACAATCTAGAATAATCCTCATATTATTTACTAGGATGATATTCATGTTTTATTACTTCATACAAGATCTTTTAAGACTTAATCAGTTGGAGTATTGGCATTCCATTCATATAAGAATTGATTTAACTCTGTTTTCTTGTAGTGTATTAAAACCATTTATATATATATTGATATCAAATATGTATGTATATATATATTAGAATATAAATTCTTCATAAATTTGCTGCAATACTTAATTTATTACAGGTATCTTCCAATAAACTAAGCAAATGTTCCTCTGATTATTCTCTAGTTCTCTTCTCTTGATCCAATTCTACTTTAACTCTATTCACTATATCTTTAAGCATCTCAAATATAGATTATTCACTTTCATCTCTATTTCTCTTCTCTACATTAATTAAATTACTTAACTTTACCAATTCATCTGTAATAGATTTCATTACCTATACATATTAATTTATTTTATTACATTTTAATCAGCCTCATCTCTTTCATTAGCTTCTTCTCGTATTGCCTCTTGAATCTTTGGTAAATCATTTTGTAATCCCTAATGAATTCCTTCTATAGCATCAATTCTTTAAGCAGTTTCTTTTTAGACTTCTGTTCTAAGTAATGCTGATTTATCTTCTGTCAATCTAAGAATCTTTGCTTCTCCTTCCTTCTTTGTTTGTTATTCATTCTCTATTGCATTTTCAAACTTCTTTGTTAAAGCTTAAACATCTCTATTCTTGGCTTCAATAGCTTATTCTTTTGCCTATCTGTCATCCTCCACTTGCTTTTATAATTTGCCTAACTGTAAATCAATTATATAGATTGTTTACTTAATCTCTTAATCCATTCAATCTCGTAAAGATTTACTCTTGAAACTCATTAAATGTATCCTCTGCTTATTGAATACGTTATTCAGCTTATTCCAATTTCTAAAATCTTTCATTCTCAACTCCAATCTAAATAGTTGACAGTTTTTCTGAAATCTTTTAAATTCTACCTGTACTTGGTGATGGTTGTGCATCTATTATTCAAAAATTATAATTACATGAAGATTGTTTGACTCTAGACATATGGATATTATGTAATTTATTTTAATATAAATATAATTAATTTTATTTATTTCTTATTTAATTATTTATAATTTATATTTCTATTTTATTGTTTAGTTTAATTAATTTACTTTCCATTTCTTCTATAAATTGTTAAAAGCATATCTCAATTATGTTTAATTTTAATATATAAAAATAGAGATAAGAACAATAATTAAAATTGATCAAATAACTAAGATTATAATGTCTTATATTAATAGACATAAAGAGTCCTTAGTATAAATATTTATAAATCTACAAACTTATCCATTATATTACTGATGTTTATCTTAAATTTAATATTGAATTCATCTGCCACTATATTTTTTGTATGGTTTTTATTAACAATTTGCTTATTTTACATTATATTAATGATTAATAAAGTACAAATTAATTTATTCTTGGTACCAACTTAGCTATTTGCACATACAATTATACTTATTGATATTGATTATAAATTGACAGTAATCACCTACTGTTTTAAACTATATTCAAATTACTAATAGCAGGATTCTTTGATTGCAAAATTGATACATGTTCACTTGAATTATCAATTTTATGTCCACTTTATTTTATATCTGTAATATCTACTAGAGAAAAAGAAAGAAGATTATTGTTTTTTAAGTATATTCAAGGAAATGATTGGAGTATATTACAAATTATAATATTTTATAGATTCATTATTACCTTGAGTAATAGGTGACCAATTTGTATTATTTACATTTGATAATAATGGAATATGTTTTAAATACAAGAATTCCAGCAGATAGAAAAATTTCCATATTATACTTACTAATTCTTTTAAAAAGTTAATTTTAAATAATTTTAGGCATCATATTTCTTGTGTAACAACTCAATAATTTATGTTGAATAGAATAGATAAAAGTTAAATTTTTGATCTAAATTACTTTACATTAAGGTTAAGTTAATTTGATTCTGTTGATTTTGAAGAAACAAATATTCTCCTTGCTGAATAATATAATTTAGATAACAAAAGATAAATTAATTAATTTGATTGATTAAAATTAATAAATAGTGTATAACTTCTTAAAAAAATAGGTTAGATTAGAATACTTGAACAAGAAACTGGTTATTAAATTATATCAAAAATTACATTCTCCTGATTCTGAAATTAGAATTAATAATTATGGAATTAATATTTAATTGTATAGAGATATATCATAATTAAAGTTCTTAAATAAAATTCAAGATTAGAATTGATTATAATTATAAATTTTAGGAAATTTAGAATTTTCTTATGATTTCATAATAAATATTATTTGAATTATAATTTTAACTATAATTATATATTATCATTGAATATTAATATAATTTTGGAATGTCTGATACCAAACCTAATATATATGAAAGATTTTGATAGAAATTTCTTTGAAATCAAAGGAAACTACATTTTAGAGATTTTTTAATTTGGTGATGTAACTGAAAGATTAATTTCAATTCCATAATCACAATTTAAATAAAATGCAGAATATTGAATTTTGATAATAATAATTAAATCGATGAGCATCCCTAAATTTACTTTATCAAAATAAGTACGATTTTGTACATTGATTTCTTTGAATTGTAACCCCTTGTGTTTATTACTAAACTAAAACACAAAATTCTCAGATATTATGAAATTGGTTAAAATTAGTTGGAGAAGAAATTTGAAATTTATAAGACTCTTTAAACCTGATGGAACCGAAGTTGAAGAAAGGGATTTAATTAACATTAAAAGAGGTACAACACTATATGCTGAACTAAGTAACGAAGATATTAAACCAAATATTATATAATAATAGTATGATATCATCAAAAAGATTGGTGAGGGTGGTTAAGGAATTGTATTACTTGGAAAGAATAAAATTACAAAAGAATTAGTAGCTTTGAAAATAATTAGTCTTAAAAATTTGTAAGACTAAGAAACGGATGGAATTTCTTAAGAATAATTAATTTTAAATGTATTGGATCATAAAAACATTGTTAAATTACAATAATGCTATGTAAAATAAAATCAAAGGGAACTTACTATGGTTATGGAATACTTAAATGGTGGATCACTCATTAACTAAGCTAATTGTATATATTATATTATTATATATTATTATAGCCAAATTAAATGAAGTAGATGCAAAACTATATTCTAAATAAATTGTAGATGCAATTGCCCATTGTCATGAAAATAATATCGTTCATTGTGACTTGAAATTAGAAAATATAATGCTAACTTCTCCAAACTCAAAAGAAGTAATATTTTTAATTCAAATTTAGATAAAAATTATAGATTTCGGAGTTTCTAGTTATGTAGGATAATAAAAATAAAGTGATAGTGTTGTAGGTACATTATCTTATCTAGCTCCAGAAGTTCTGTCTTCTTCATACAAATTTATTTAACCATCATAGGATGTATGGGCAGTTGGATGCATTATTTATGGATTAGTATTTGGAAGACTTCCTTTTGATGGAGCTAATCCTTCTGAAACCTATAGAAATATTATCTAATGTAATTATGGTATTCCAAAGAGTAATGTTTCTAAGGATTTAAAACATTTATTGAGTTAGATTTTTGTTAATCAGCCAAAAGAGAGGGCAAACATTTTTAGCATTTAAAATCATCCATGGTTTAAAGAATAGTCAAAAATATACAAATTATCTTTTCTTAATGGTAGATCATCAAGTGTTTCTAAACTCCATTCGTATAGATAATCTTAAGATGAAGATTAAATTGTTGTTATTAGTCAAAGAAAAATTGTTTGTAGACGAAGATCTGTTACTAGATAAGACAAGGTGTTGTTTTTCAATAAAATTAAATGATTTTACAATGATATATATTTATGTTTATAGACTATATAATTAAGTAAACATTGAAATCTTAATTAATCAACACATCATGTCTTGTTCTAACATTCTAATTGCATTTAATTAATTTAAGTCTTTATAAATTTAAAATTAACATTCTAGTTAAAATATATTATAATTACAATTATCATTTAATATAATGTCGACATTTGGGCTCAATCTTACTTATATCTTATAGAATAATTAATTATAGACTAATTATTATTTGAGTTCCTCTGATTTACTTAACAAAACACTTATCCTTATTAATTCAAAATCTGATTATTTATTAATTTCACTTAAGTGAATAAATACTGTTTTTCCATTTTAGCAAAGGCGAATAAGTGTTTAGAATATTATTACTAAAAATATATTCAATATTTATTCATTACTGAAGACTTAAATATCTTCAAAGGTACTACTTGAAAATTCAATTTAGATTTTTTGATATGCCATACAATATACATGTATTAATTCTTTAATCATATCAGTCATATTAATTTATATTATTTTTTATTCAATTTCCTAAAAACTATTGCATTAAGTATATTTTCCAATAAAATACATACAATGTATTTTCATTTAATAAATAGTACTAATAGAATTATTTGATATAATTAGATTTTAGAGTAATGATAATTACTTTTATAAGAAATTAATAGTCAAATTTTAATGTTAGTTGATACCTTAAATTAAGGATGTTTTAACTTTATCTAATATCCTTATCTTTTCTTCATGCTAATCAAACACAATCAAGAATACTTATTCTCTTAAATATATATCTGAAAATCTAATTATATATTTCTTGGTTCCATAAATTGATTCATTTCTTTATAATCTTAATTAACATTAATAAATCTTTTTATAATCACTGTCAGTCCTTCTTCTTGTAACTATATATTATTCTAAATTATCATTTCCCATTTTGAAAGATCTCAAAAAGTATCTTAAGTTTTCAGAGGGTGTTTTTTCATTATTCCAACAAATCCCTTTCATATCATTGGCAACCTTTAAATTAAAATTTAACCTTTCTTCATCAAAAGTAAACATAACAAAAGGACTTTAAATTATTATAGGTAATGTTTGTTCTTGTATAAATTAATATTGATACCCCATTGTTTATCTGAAAATTATAATAAAAAATGTCCTCTTTGAATTCGATCATTTTGATAAATAAATATTAATATACCAAGTGTTGTTATTATGATTGATATAACATCATATCCCATAAACATATTATTAATTAATCCGGTTATCAAACATCTAGAAATTAGAAAGAATATCACTTAAAGAGGAGCTTCCTAGATACTTGAAAAATAAAACATTATCATATTGAAAATCATAATATTTTATCCATTCAAGTATACACATTAAGGAGTTGAATAATAATTTGCCCTAATCTACAGACTACTTAAAATTATATTTGTTAATTGAAACACAGTTTTAACTATTTCTGGAGATCCCTTAAGTGAAATAATAACCAAAAATAAGCTGTAACTTATAAAACCTACTTCCCAAAACATGATTTCAATTTTTTCATAAAAACACGAACCAATTAACTCTACTGCTGAAAGCAAAAAGATTAAAATTGCAAGTATTCTCTTCATCCACAAATATTTCAATAATCTATCTTTTTAATATGCTTGTTCAATAATAGGATGTGAAAACTGTAAAGTGAACTTATTTGTCATGAAATTGAGATAATTTTAATAATATTCAATGTATCAATCTCTTTTAATTAACTTTATAATCTGATTGATAGAAAAAAAGAAATCTAAATATAGACATAGTTATTTTTTTCTTTTAAATAAATATAAAATATTTATATACTTTTAATAAAGTTATCACATAATTTCATCTTCAAACTCTCGAATCTCCTCTAAAGGTTAATAGTTCTTATAGAGATAAAATTTCACAGCTATAATATGATTAATTAATATTTTACATTAATTTAATGTGAGAATGTCGAGATTAGGACATAATCTTCTTTATATTTTCTAAAAGAAAGGATTAATTTAAAGTTATTTTTTATATTCCTCATAGAATTCAGTTCTAACAATTACGTAAAATAATTTTGTGTTATTTTAATCTTATCCAAATATCAACTTATTTCTTTATTCATTTGCTTTTAATCTAATTAATAATTAACATAGTATTTGAAAGAATGTTTAAATCAATTCTTCATTACTCTAAATGTAAAAATCATAATATTCATCTGATTATAATTCTATTTGAATTGGCTAATAAGCATTACAATATAAATCCACCATTGATTGTAAGAGTTTAGTTAGATTTATTTCCTTTATATTTTTGTCCATAGTTGAAAAACTATTAATTTATAAAAATTAACCAAGAAAATACATACAATGAATCTTCAATTTAGACAATAATTTTATTTAATTTGTTGAAGATATTATTGTAGAAATTTGATTTAATTGTTTTTTCAAGAAACTAATAGTAAGTTATTAATTTCTATTAATGCAAGTTATTAATGAATTGTTAATACTTTCCAAAAAATCATATTTGTTTTCATTAAAAGTAATTAAATAATATTTTTGACCAAGAAAACATTCAACATAATTTAAGTTGAATTTTGTTTATTCATTCTCTAAATATTAAACAATCAAGTTTTGAGTATAATAATGATGTTAATTATGATCCATAGGATGATTTCTTGATAATATATATTATTCCAGTGATTAATCCTCATAATATGTATTTCGAAGAAAAGATCGTAAATTAGATGTAGGTGCATTAGAATCATCCCATTTAACAGATGAAATCTCACTTTAAAATCGTAAATGAAAGCTAGAACTTTGTTCATCTAGGTTAAACATAAGAAATTAATTTTATATCAAATCGGGCAAAAACCGAACTAATTTATTAATTTTATTACATAATTATTTTTCAAAGCATTCTTACGAAAATCGAATTTATAATCCTTATTATTAAAAGTATACATACAGTCCAACTGATATACTCTCCAACAATTAAAACATAAGGTTTATAAAGCTGAAATTGCCATTCTATGAAGTTTGAATCCAAATTCGAATTCCTATGAATACAATTATCTAAAAACAAGCTCCTTTCATATTCAATATACTATAAATAATCATTGAAAATATCATAATTAAATATGAATTTTACTAAAGTTCTTCTAAATTGTTTATTAAATATGCCTAAATTTGCATCAAACTTAGGACACAACAAGTTAACAGATTTCCATATTTCTTAATCCATAGTTTTCCTTTATAAGAAATCACTAGCAGTATTATTGTATAGATTAAAAATCCACCTCCATAAAGAAGATAAAAAGATTTCCCTGATATTAATGTTGAGATAATTCTAAATAAAGCAAAGATAGTCATTAAAATGTAAACAAGAAGTTACTGATTTCTAGTACTTTTGTAGACAAATTCATCAAAATCCAATGGATGTTTTTGAGTAAAAAATCCTTAGTATTGTGTATTCATATTATTTATTAATAAGTTATAATAAAGAGATGAGTGAAATTAAGAAATCATTTATTACAATTATTGATAATCATTTATTCAAAACATTACTTATTTACATAAATCTATCCAGTTTATTTACATAATTTATTGGCAAAAAAACAGATTATGGCCTGAATCAATTTCAACCTTTTATTATTATTATATAATTTAGAAATTAAATATTCATAATATAATTAATGATTGTGACATTTTCCAAATAGTTCTATTAACGTTCTTATGACTTTTTTTGAATTAAAACTAATATCAAAGGATGAAATATTGTTGAAAAGCCAAATTATCCTATTTAATTACTGTTGGTAATTGCACTATACTAGAAAATCAATAATAAATTGAATATTTTATTACATTCATCCAAATCCAAAATAAATATGATTGACCAACAGATTAATGAAGAGTAAATTTTTAATTTATTCCATCTCAAGAAAACCTAAAAATATAATGACTTTTTTGTTTATAATATTTTTAAACAAATCCCTAATTAAACAAATGAAATCTTTTCTTTATCTAATTCAATGTTTCATAAGAAAAAAACAAAATATAAGATTTTCAATTTTTCAATCTATTTTTGGAAAATTAAATACATCATTTTTCTAAACTTACTAAAGTACATCAGCAAGCTACTAATACCAAAATTACTTGGTTATTAGTTATACTTATACATTTCTTGTTGTTTGTACAAATATTGTTAATTTTCAAAATCAAACTTTTTCATTTTGGTTTCCTATATTTCCTCAAAATTAGGAGCATTTTATTATCTTGAATATGTTTTCGTTTTCACAAAAATTATATGTAGATGCTTATATATACAGATGTTAGTTGTTTAAAAGGAGATTCTATATTTATATAATTATTATTAATACTGAATATTTTAGCATGCTTTAAGTTATTAAAAATTAAAATGGAGAAAAAAAGAATCTCTTTTATGTTTTACTTAAATTAGTAACAAATTTAAAGTTTTATATTTTTGTAAGATATCTTTATCAAAATTGAAGATATACAAAGGAATAGATATTTTAGAATGAACTTGAAAATGATTTAATTAAATATTATAGAATTTACATAATTTATTATTAATCATAGAATGTTCAATATAAAATTCAGTTTGATAAATTCAATTTATTAGACTATCATATAATCATAATCAAATATAAGATGTCTAATATAAAATTGCCAAGCTTTTTAGTGAAATTGAAATCAATTTTAAATGTAGTGTTATTCAATTATTATAGGATTAAGTGAATAGTCATATAATTAGTTGGAATGAAAAAGGAAATAAACTTATTATTCATCAAATAAAACAATTCAAGGAAATAGTATTACCATAATACTTTAGGTAACCTAACTATTCAAGTTTCTAAAAGTATGTTTGAAGTAATATATTTAAGGTAAATGAATAATTATGGATTTAAGAATAACAGAATATCTTCCATTAGTACAGAATTTTACAATGAGAATTGGACAAGTGACTATCGAAAAATAGATAAAATTAAAAGGAAAAAAAAAATTGAAGTAGAGACAGATTCAAATTCCTCCTAGCTATCTTAATTAATGATTTTAAAATCTAGTTAAAATTAAATAACAGAGAATTTGCAACATGTTTATAGCAAATAAACAGTCATAAGTTAAATCATTTATGAATTGTACTAGAAATCATTAAAATACTCAGAATTATTCCAATAATTCTTAGATTTATAGTTGTGATTTTTAGATATATTTATATTATCAATTTATAGTAGAGTAAAATTCAAAATATTCTGAAAAATAATTTACTTATTTATCAGGTAACCTTAAGAATTAGGGAGAAAATTAAAGATTATAATTTTTGTGACATTAATATGAGATCTTAGATGTATTGATAAACAAATATTAAATAAAATATTAAAAATGATTAGATCATAAAGGTAGTATGAGCATTGGTTTGTAATGTAGAATGAAGAGGAATTTAAAAGACAATTGTTTCCTATTAAACTCAAATTATTAAGAGATTTTTCATGAGCTAAATCAATAAATATGGATTAAAAATACAATCTAAGGACAATTTAAAATAGCCTATTTTACTCATACTACTATGAGGGAGAATTAAACAATATTAATTGAAATTAGATTATCAAGAAGGTTTAAAATTATCATTAGACAATGTCAAAGAAGGATAAAAATCTTAATTAAATAGTTTCAACTTTCAATTAAAATCTTGATATAATTGCAGTTCCATTACTCTAGATTGAATATAGTATTGTTATAGCATTATCTAAATGACATTATATATAGTTGGGTTTACAAATATTATTGGTAGTCTGATGTACATAAATAATAAAAGAATTTAGAAAACATGGGGGAGGAGGTCTTTTCCAGAGGTACTAAATTGCTATCTAAACTAAGTTATAATCAAATTTAATATTCTTAGGGTATTCTCGAACTCCTAGAAACAAGATTACTGACTTCAATTAATAGCAACTTAAGAACTCAATTACTTTTTTATAAATTTTTTCCTGAGATGAAAGAATTCACAAACTTACTGCTTTAGTGTAATGTATTGATAATTATTGGATAAAAAATATTTCTATAACAAAAATTTAATTTTTCTCATTTCTTATAAATGTTAATTGATTCAAAAGACAAGAATTCAAGAGAGTCCAAATTCCTTTAGATATTATACGAAATTTTGGATGTAAATCCAATATAGATAATAATAGAATTCAAACTAGGATATCATTTAATGGTCTGAGTCAGGCTTCTTTATTTCCAGTGTTTAAACATTTAAAACTAATTTGTTACCTTAGCATTTTACACACAATAAATATTCAAGTTTCTTAAGACAATTAAATAAATATGGTTTTTAAATAAAGGAAAAATAAAAAGATTCTGTCAAATTCATTCACAAAACTATAAATCAAAATAAAAGAGAATTGAAGAAATAGTAATTGATAAAAAAATAAGAAAACACACTGAATCTTAAAGAGGAAATTGTTGATATGAGATAAGAATTAATTAAGTTATAAAAACAATAGACAATGCTGAAATAATAAATGGAAGCATCCAAAAAATTGATGAGTCACTTATTCAATAGTATGAGTAGATTTATTCATGTATAAAAAAATATAAACAAAATAGGTTACTACATCAACTATTGAATATTCAAAGGCTTTTTCAACAATGATACTCTCCAATCTAAATAAAGCCATTCCAAATGTATCAGGAGATCTTTTATAAGTATAATTAATTGCCATTCTCACAAATAGCACTAATTGGGGGCTGCTAAAATAGCATTTCCAGATTTCTTTACCTCAACTTTTGTTACTCCAACACCAAGCTTATTCGGAACTCCTATACCATTTTATTTCTCTATGTTATAAGAATTATTATTTATAAGAGATAATATTAATAATAAATGAGTATATTCCTCAATCTTTACAATTTTATAACAATAGGTTAAAAATAACATAAAGTAAATAATCAATTATCAATCAATTTAATGCATTTTCAGTCATTTAAAATGTTCTTCTTGTCGTTGTTCTACTCTAAGTAGATTCCAATATACAGTTTAATTTTTCTTTTAAAGAGTATATCTATTCTTCAGAGGCATCTGTAATCCACTTAAATATCTAATAATGTTAAAAAGTAGTTCACCTTATTAACAATTGCTTTGTAAGCTAAATCCTCTTAATCAATAAGAGTATCAATCTTTATACTCAATTCTTAATTTAATGCTAATACACCCATTTCATATGATATTATTTCATTGTTAATCTTTTCCACTATGATAAAAAAAAACTATAATACTTATCCAAGTTGCTCCTTCCATAAAGATTGAAGATTTATCAATAACCTTACTAACTTTCAATTATTCATCTACTTTTTAAAATAAATTTCTATTAATTGATTCTTTAGATTTTTTAGATTCTGACTTTTAATCAGAAAACTAAACTTTTAGATTTCTTTCAGTTTTCTTTTGTGTCATTATTCCTTCATAAGGTATTCTTGAATTTAATTATCGTTTCAAATTATTAATTTCATTATCAGCAATATATTTTTATTTATTAATTTTTGCAGCATAATGTTCATAAAAAGTAGAATTAAGACTTATCAACAATTCATTTTTTTATGAATAATTCATATCGATATTATTGATTATGTCTATTACTTTTTAGGGTATCCAAAATCTTAATAGAAATATTCATTTACATCTCTTCTTTAACTTAAACTTAAACTTCAAACTTCTTATTTCCATTTTCAAGTACTTTTGATTTCTATTATTAAAATTCAGCTTAGATATAATGTTAATTGTTTTCTATTTATATATCATTAAACTCTTTAGTTTACTTCAATAGTCCTAATAATCTAGTAATATCTTATTTTAACTAATCATTTTCTAACCTGATCAATCTATTACTTGATTTATCCATCTACAAACTATCAATAACTTCTTCTATCATCTCAAATTTCTGCAGTATCAATTCTTTCTCTTGTTTCAAGATTTCAATATCTTTATGCTACTTAAGGTTAATCTCCTCAAGTTCATTTATCTTTTACTATGCATCAATTAATTTAGTATTTTTTTAAAACAAATCTTCTTACTACTTCTAAATTTAAATTGAAATATTTTTTGGATTGTATTTCACTTATTAGAATGTTTGTTAACTATTAAGTAATTTAATATCTCCATCAACTTTCTAATTTCCATTATTAATTTACTATTATCTAAATATCTCTTACTTATTTCATATGCATCCAAATGCTTGCTAATGTATCAAAATCTTTGTCTTCTTCTTATTTCATAATTCTAGAGCCAACTTGAAAACTGTTAATTAAAAATTAATTGATTTATAAATAATATTAAATAACACCTGAAACACTTAACTACAAATAGTAATAATGAATAAATCAATACAAATGTAAGTTGGTTATTCTAAATTCCTTATTTAAATTCACTTAACCAACATTATGATAGGAAATAAGTAAAATATAAACAATAACTTTATAAATTATTAGTTTTAGTTGTAATTCTGTTAATGCTTCAACTCTAAAGCATAAATGCTTTAAGATTTTGTAGTATTTATTATTGAAGCGTAAAAAGAATCTCCTACTTATTATTTCTCTTTATTATTTACTCTATCAATATAACAAGGAGATAAACTTAGTAAATTTAAAACCTAAAGAATCCTTAATTCATTAGAAATCCTTAAATTAAATTTATATTATATTACTAGAGCGTTTTTTATATAAATAACCCTAACAACTTTAATTTTATTAAAATATACAACAATTATTTGATTGTTTTAGAAAGAAGTATAATCACTAAGAGCATCCAATTAAAATATATGTATAATATTTATATATGTTAAAATCAAATATGTTATTTAGTTAACTTAAATTTAAATAAGTTAGTATACTAAATATTGTATACTTTGGAGATATACAAGTAATATTATAGAATTTGAGGAGAATATAGGTGAACTTCTGGATAACTAAAAACTTGTAGTTGAGAAAAAAAAATATACTGATATCACTTCTATAGAAAAATAGAGAAGTTAGATATACAAAAATATCAAATTTAGTGTACATTTGGATTTCTTCTTTGGAGAATTGAATTCGTCTGAATGTTTAGTTTCAATTTCTTGATTTTTTTAGTCTTCTTTTCAGATATCTACTAATTTTAGATTTTGAGTTGTTTAAACAAGGATTTAATTTCAAAGTCTTATTCATTTTGGAGATACTCAGTTAATTCACTATCAAAAGATTCTTATTTGAACTGCATAATATGGTTGTCTTTATATTAATTATTTAATTGTTTATTAATAATTAAAGATCATGAAATTTTTATTAGTCATAAATTGAACTGGATTTAATATTTTATATTGGTCACTTATTTACTCTAAAAAATATCCATCTTTCCTTAATAAAATTCCTTTTTACTTAATTCCCAATTATTTACATTTTATAATATGATGTATTTGTCACAATTTATAATTTAAAATAGAGTGAATTACCTTCGAATTTACAACCTTATAAAAATCATACAATTTTGACAATTTTGTTGGATGACTATTAAAAATATCATTTAGAGAAGTTTAAGGAATAGTATAAGTCTAGATAGAAAATATGTGATTGACTTGCTTATTTACTGGAAATTATGTCATCTTCATATTTTTGTCATATGTTTGATTTTGAAATATTGTTTATTCTGTTAGTTAGATTGTCAGATAGTCAGACTAATGTAAATGATGGTTGGGATCAATAAATTATCGTTTAATTATTAATAATTACAAAATTATATATAATTCATGAAAAATACATTTTTAAATCACATAACACACTTAGAAGCTGAAAATTCTTAACCATCAGAATCTCATTGGTTATTGATAACAGGAATAATAGTAGGTAGCTTGGTAGGACTAATTGGCTTAGTTTATGGTTATTTAAAATATAGATAATACAGAGTATATTAGGAATATTCGTAAAGGCCTGAGGATGGAATTCCAAAAGAGAAAATTGGATTTGCTTAGAGAAACAAATTCCGATTCTGGCAATTGTATGAGAATAAGGATGAACCAAATGATCAAGTGAAGTAACAGCACAAAGAAAGTATTTAAGAAGCAGCGAACTTCAGATTATTACGGGTAGTACATCGAGTTGAGGTTCCTGTGTAAGCCTGGTGACATACTCACCATCCGAGGAGAGAAACCAATAGCAAGAGATGCCACATCATATTTTGAGATTGAGATAGAAGATAATCCAAAAAAATCTGACATTACATTAGGATTTTGTTCATCCAAAGAATTTTAGAAATAGTTTTCTTTGGGTCGATCATAGACAAGTGTAGGATTCCATTCAAATACTGGTTAAGTATATTGGAGGAGTGCTTTACATCAAGATCATAAATTTGAAGCTGTTTATGGGGAGACGATTGGAATTGGTATAAGACAGAAGGATGGAAGAGTATGGTTGAGTTACAATGGAGGGTTCTTGAATCCTCCACCTTTAAGTGAGGGAAAGAGCAAAGAAGACTTGGAAGTGGAAAAGAAGAAGGATGAAGGAGAGAGCGAAATTGATATTGGTGAATATTTAGAATTAAGTTATTAATAGATTTGAATAATAGGAATAAAGAGATTGAGGAAAAGAGGAAAGCATTAATTTTGAGTATGGGAGAGAATCAAGAGTTGTATCCTTCGATTAGTGTAAATGGACCTTGCATAATCAATTTGAATGTTGGGGGTATGTAGTTTAGGATGAATTAAAAGGAATTGAAACATGGATTATTGCAATGATTGATAATAACAATAAATATATATATTTATATTTTATAAATAATATGAAGTCAAGTCTCAAGAAGAAACAAATAGTCTGGGCTAGAACAAAAGGACGTAAATATTTTTATTAATTTATTTAGATCCCTGGTGGCCAGGAATTGTAATTTATTTATTTATCTTATTAAGATTACCTAAGTATTCGATGGAAATTAGTATGCTATTAATTTCATTGGTGATGATTCACAGTAAGGGTACATTCACAATATATATAGCTCCATATTGATGAATGATAATCTTTTTGATTTTCAAGAGAAATTTGAAGAATTCAACGATAAAGTCAAGAAGAACAAAAGATTGAAAGAAGCAATTCAATTTGCATAAAAACTCTAAAGTACCTCTTTTCTCTTATTTAGAAAAACAAAAAAGAAAACATAGTGACAGTGAATAAGAGGATAAAAAGAAAACCTTAAGTAAACGAAATCTAAGAAAATAATTGAAAAAACCCGAAACTCCAAATAAAGATGTAAATCAAAATTTGTTAATAAGAATATATAAAAATCTCCATAATAGGAAACTCCTTAGATGCAACAAAAGAAATAATATCTAGACAGAGAATTTTAAGATTTATTGTTATTATTGATAGCTGCTCAATTGAATTATGATTAAATTAAATAGAAATTGACACCAATCCTTGATACAATTGAAGCTTAAGTAGCTCAAAATAGTACTATCACAGAAGTCTTATCTGAGAGAAAGGGATCCATTCTAAATGCCGTCTATTTAATATTAAAACATCAAAGCGAATAAAATCCAGATCACTTTTTTTAAAGGGATATTCATTAATAAATAACAAGATTACATGATTTAATTAGCAAATTAAAAAACTCATTATTGAATTAATTCTTCAATGCTTCTAACATTATTTAGAATTTATCTGAAGTATGTACTCATGCCAATAGAGGTATTTACAAAATTATATATCTTTTAGGTTAAATATTTACAACAATAATAAATTAAGATAGGATAATTGAAAAGAAGATATCTTAGGTATCATAAACTACATCTCAAAAGCATGCTATTGAGAATACATCTTAAACAAAAAGGTAAAAAAAGAAAGATAAAACTGAACAGAAAGTTCAAAACAATGAGAAAAATGTTTAAATTGAGAATATTACAATTTAAGATAGTAATAACAATAATAACAATACAAATAATTAATAAAAGATAGATTAAATATTAAATGAAGAGTAAAAAATGGAAGAAAAGAAGAATAATATTGAATAAACAAAAATAGTTAAGTAAGATAGTATAGTTTAAAAAAAAATGTAAAAGAAAAATGAAATTCCTGATTAATCATTAAGAAGAAAAGTTTGTCTGAATATGTTAGAATTAGTTTAATTGTTAGGAATGGAAGAGGAAGAAGCAAAGAAAATAACAATAAAAATTGAGAGTTTAGGGAGGGAAGTGGATCCATTAATGAGAAATAAGTATGCTAAGTTGATGTGGCATTGCATAGTTAATTTAGATGTATATGATTGGAAATATGATTTAAGAGTAAATTATTAAAAAGGGAAGAGTTACTAAATTTGATAGATGAGAATGCGGATTAAAGTGATGTTTGGAATAAATTAACATTATAACCAATAGATAGAACAAGGAAATTGATTCATATATGATTTTAAATTGAATTTGATAATTACATAATTCATTTCTGTATAAATTATTTATATCTTTCTGAATCCAATTTTTATTATTGATTGTTTGGAAAAACCAATTTCATGCTTTCTTATAGATCAACATCAGTACCAGTGAAATTGAATCTCTTTTAATTGAATTCAATCATTTTGGCTTTGAAAACTAGATCTTCATTATCATAAAATACTTATTCCTCACTTTCTTATTTTGATAGTACTTCATTATCATTTTATTATTCTTATTAAAATTATTCTTCAAATTGATTTGCTTCCTATTCTACTACTTATTTAGATTATTCTTATTTCTTTTTTTTGATTCTCTTTTATTTTTTTAATTCCTTCTTTGATTAAGATGGTTAATTTTCATCTTTTGTTTAATTTTCTACTTCCATAATATTTTCATCTCCTTCAATATCCTTTTTTGATTTCTTTTTATTTTTTTCAGGTTAAATTTATTATTTTAATTTTAATTCTTCTGCTATTCTTTAAAACTTTTCTTTTCTCAACTTATTCCTTCTACCTCTTTCTGTAGCTTCATCCTTAGTAGGATCCCATTCATCTTCTAAATGTCTTTGTTCTTTACTTATTTTTTTTTTCTTTTCATTATCTTCTTCCTCATCATCTCTAAAAAGCTCCATTTCATCAGTTTATCTAATTTGCTCTTAAGGGATTTATTTTTCTAAATTTGATATAGTTTTTTTCTCTCCTTTTGAATCACCTTTCCAATAAGTCATAACTAAATTTTCTATTTTATTTTTTGTATATTTTGAAGTTAAAATACCAACAGTTTCAATTAATTAATATTTAGATACCTTAGCACAAACAATATAACAAAACAATCTGTCTCTTTCATATTTCTCATATTCTAATACTAAATTAGGACAAACAGCTTTCAAATGAGATGCAGGTGTCCAATGTCTTTATTTATAACCAATAAATGAAGTTTAATATTGATATTCTTGATGAATGGATTAATATCTTTTAGCCAATAACTAATCTACATCATAATAAAAATATTTAGGATTTTGTTTTGGTCTTGGCATTTCATTATAATAATCTTTGACAGGAACATATTTCTGTTTGAATTCAAAATTAGGATTTCTAGTTGCAAAATATTCCTCAGGTCCTACACCATAGTATTCCCAAGGTGATAAACTTAATCTATGTTTAGGAAATGGTAATTTCTTAGATTTCTTTCTTGATTATTATCCATAAGGTCCATCATCCAAATCTATCCCACCACTGAAAATGAATTCAGTTGCATATCTGCCTCGTTTATAAACATTAAGCATAGGATTAATATCAGGTTCTGGTGGTTTAACAAATGCTTATTTCAAGACTAAACCATTCTTAAGTAAAACATCATAATTTAAAAGATCTGGTTTAATTGGTTTGTCTTCGATTTCTTCTTATTAGAAATTTGGATCAATCATTTTCATTAATTCACTAATCTTTAATTTTTCTTCAGCTGTTTTTTTATTATCCAAATCAGTTCCTCTCTTATACTTCTTTTTATTCTTATATTTATTCTATTTGTGTAAATATTCTATCATTCTTTATTGATATTATTGCAGAGTCTCCCCATCTCTTAGTTTTTCAGGAGCTACTTTCTCTTATTTCTTTTATTGTAACAATTACTTTCTAAATTCTTCATCTTACTTTCTTTATTTAGCAGCATTAATCTCTCTATTCTTCATGGCAATAAAATCCTAATAAGACACAGGTGCAACATTACGAGGTGGTTCATCATCTGGAGAATATTCATCTCTTTACTTGTATTTGTATTATATTTATAAAGCAGTATTTTCATTTAAAGGTTGAGTGATCTATCAATTTATAAAGAATAACACATACCTTCTATTTCAATTGAGAAAAAACATCTGGCTTCTTTTTGAAATGAATTTAGGGTAGAGTTTCATCCTCATTTGGTCTGACCTGTTTTCTTGGTATCTTATTCATCTAAACTTCTTCTTCATCAGATTCTATGTTCATTTTTGTTTAAATTTGATCAGGAATTGAGATTACTTTTTACTTTGGCTTCTCTTTATTTTTTTGATTTTAATCTCCAATTCCTTTAGTAATAGGTTGTCTAACTTATTATTATTTTAATTGTTAAGGCTGTTATTGATTGCTCATATTTTAAGATGGTTAAGGTTATTAGATTTTAATTTATGATAGTGACTTTTGCAACTGTGACATACTGTCAAGAGTATTACTAACTTAATTTTATTGCTATTTGTAAACATCAGTTTGTGTTTATAGTTGTTATTATAAAGTTAGTTGTAATTGTGATGTGCTGTTTCTGTCTTCAAATTTTTACAATGCACATTCTTATTTTTTAACAACAGTCTCTAAAAAGTTTGGCAATGACGGTTTCTGCTTAGGTCCCTCATCATCTGAATTTATTGTGATTACTAAACCTTGTCTAGCTTATAATCTAAATAATATAATAAAATAGAAGTTTACGTATTATCATCTCCTACTTAAACATCTAACACATTGTCATCCTCAATCAATTATGGACCGTATTTATTTTTGTAATATTGTCTAGCAATTAGTGAACGAGCCCTTTATTACATTATATTATTTCATTAGTATTAATAAGCAAAAGTAGATATTGCTAAATAATCATTAAAATAATTTGTATTACTTTATAGTAGATATATAGAAATTATCAAAATAAAATTGTCATTTACAAAAAGGACTTACAGCATAGATCCTTGATTTTAAATGAAAAGAGTTCCCAGCTTTAGTAGATTCCCTATCTCTAGATGATAATTGTTAATTTCTCATCTATTTACTAGAATCTAAACGAACACTTGGTTAAGGAGAATGATATGTTTTAGATACTTTTCTCATCTAACTACTTCTCAGACTCTCCCTTTCTTATAATAGTTTTTCAATATTGTCAGTTGAAATCTCTTTATCTTAAATTTCTTGTTAATATTCTAAAACTTCATGTGCATATTAATTGAGACAACTATCAAATTGTTCATCCATACTTACTGGAGATGATAAGTTCTTTTTCAATCTTATTGATGAACTACTTTAAGGTATAACCAATTATGGCATTTCAGGTATTTCAAACATTTTTTGTATTTGATTCTATTTCGTTAAATTAAACAAATATTTTGTTCTATTAAAATCTTCAGCAAACACTATTGCCTTTTACGACACACCAACTTTCTATTCTCTTGTTCTAAGTTTCATTGAAAATTCATTGCTTTAATCAATAATCTTCAACATCTATTCACTCTATTCTTCCATATTATCATAAATTTTGATATCATGTTGAAGTTCCTTATGAGTTGGACTGTAATTTTCTTTCTTTTATCTATAAAGTTCTCCCATAGATTTTTCTTTTACTCTATATGAATCCGTTCTTAGCTAATTGAAAACTCTCAAACGCTTTAGAAGGCCATCCTTTGCGTCGTTTGTTATCTTTTTATTTAATTCATTATAGATTTCAATGTATTTTATTCCTTTGGCCTTGAAATATTTGATAGGCAAATTCCTACCATTAAGTAAATCAAATTTGGCCTTCTTAATTTTATTTTTAAAATCAGGATCACTTGAATTAAAACAGTATTTCTGATTAAGATCTCTATAGAATTATTATAAATGAACAATTTTGTTTTTAAAATCATTCTTCAGTTTCATTTCATTCTTTTCAATTTATTTTTAAATTGCATCATTATCATAATCTAACTCTAATTAATTTTTATCAGCTATAGTTGCCTTATTATCATAATACATTTCCATACCAATATTTTACCATCCATTAATTCTTTTCTAAAGTAATTAGATATACATAGATTACATCTTTATTATCTTTTGGTTTTAAAATACGACATGTACTGGGTCCATCCATTTTAATTGTTGTATCCCATTTACAAATTCTTCTTTGAGCAAATTAAAGTGCTGTTTATTTTGGGCATTTCTATTATTAAATAAAAAACTTACATTATTAATCAAATGGAGAAATGTAGCTGCCTTGGTGGGTGAAATGTAAATGTCTTTCATTTTCACACCACCCAATTTCTAACAATATTTGAAATATGGAATCTCATTTAGAAATTTATAATTTTACTTCTTCCTTCTCTATTGATTACATTAATAATGAGATTAAATAAAATTATATATTAAGACTTATAAAACAAATATTTACAATAGTAAAATCATTAAGTATTTTTTCTTGCTTTTTCTAATTCCAAAAGCTTCTCTAACATTTTAAATCTCAACAAACCATAATCTATATATTCAAAATTGAGAGAATTCTTTTCATGAGCCAAAAGAATACTCCACCAGACCCAATTCAAATTAGATAATATTTATAATCTTCTGATTCTTCTTTTTAAATAAGAAATTGCATGGAATAAATCAACGATTTCTTATTCACTTAATCTTTATTCAAGAATTTATTTAACTAATCCAATAAAATTCTTTAATTCATCTTTATTTTTGTTTGTATTTTCATTGATTAACCTTTAGATTTGATCAATTTCCATTTATGTACATTCCTTATTGAGTATATAACTAAGTGCAAGGAAATGTGCTTAAATAGGAGCAGTATTGAAATTGTCTTCTACAAGAACATAGTAAGGATTTTCTTCATGTTAGTAGTTTATTGCAGATTCATTTAGGAAATTAGCAATGTCGTAAGAAGGATAATTATATGAACAATATTCATAATCTATGAGGATGATTTCTTTGTCCTTATTTGACGTGTTGAAAATGTTTAATTAATTCAAATCATTATGGCAGAATTTTAACTAAAAATTATTGTTAATAACAATACCTCCTCATGATTCTCCTTCTGTGTCATTTCATTTAAATAATTGAATTCTTCTTCGTTATTTATGAAGTTTTCAATGCATTCCAGTTATTTAAGTTCTACATCCGTATACAATTCTCTTTTTTCTATCTTCTTGTTAACATTAATTTTCATTTTCCCAGAGAGTGTCTTCTTTATAATGGATGATGACCCATTATTAGGTATAGGGATATCCATCTAATGGAATTTCTATAACACTCCCATAGACTTAAATTAAAAATTAGCTTCAGCTATTTTTTAATTGTTAGGATGTACTCCATCTTTTACAAATTCTTCCATTCTCCAACTGTTACCACATTCTAACTACTAAGGTCCAAGGTCCATATCAGAAATTGTTTTAAAGATGATTCTCTCTTGCTATGAATCCACAAAACCTTCAGCATTACCAAATCTAATTTTAAATGATAAAACTCATTACTCTCTGAACAAGATTGTTTAAGGTGTAGTGTCAATCATAGCCTAGGCTTTGTAGGTAATATTTGTTAACCCTGTCAATCTAGTGATGCTGATATTAGAAGGACTGACTGATTTCCATGAAGTGAATTTCTCTGAGATGATTTCTTTGATTGCATATTCTGTAAGATGTGTGCTTCTTGAGTTCATTATTTATTATATATGGATATTTTAAATACAATATCTCAGGTATACAAAGGCACAATATTGTTGTAATATTCGTACGTAGATGATTTAAATCTGACGTGTATTTTTTATATTAAATATATTGACAATTATTTTAATGCAAACAATTAAATATTATTATGATTGAAGTTTAATACTAGTTATATTATTGTCATCCTATTGAAACTTTTACCATATATATCATGTTAATTCAATCTTATTGTTAAACATATAGCAGTAGAAATTCATTCATTTATAATTATAATATGTTATTAGATTATGACAAATAACGAAGTTTGAGCTCTTATTTATTGTTATTATTCTTATATAAAAAACAACTAAGCCATTATTACCTTTATGAAGCAAATACTATAAATAAATAATGAAATTGAATTTTAAAAACCTTGAATATTACTAAATATAATAAACAAACATAAAATAACAAATGAAGCTAATAATCAAAATTCTGCAAGCCAGACGTTGAAATAGATATCTCTAATGATAAATTAACTTAAATTCAAAATTGAGGTCCAATTAAAATGTTAAAGTTAAAAATAAAAGAAAAGTTACTTTAAATGATTTTCAAAACCCTATAATAAATTTTACATAATTTAAAATTTAAATCATGATTGGAAGGTCATCAATGCTTAAATTCAAGAATTAATATTAATAAAGATGGACTCTCTAAAGATAAAAATGCAAAATTATAAAAACTCATCTCAATTAAATACAAGATTTAGTCAATCTAAAAGCATAGAATATTCAATATCAATATAGGTTGTTTTTAGGTAATCCATTCAAGTTATTGAGTATTTTACTTAACTTAATTAACATAATAGCATCTAATACATTAGGTTAAGTTTACCATATATTTTAACTTTTAGAGATTAAACATATTTAATTATGAAAAAAATAAATCTATTTTATTAAGTAAAAAATTAATATAATTAATGAATGAAGTTTAATAATTACTTCTGACATCATTTTCTTGTTCCCCTCATAGATAATAAGCAGAATAATAATTAATTTAACATTTAATTAGTAATCCACAACATTTTCAATAATTAGGATTGTTAATTATAGTACAAGATTAAAGTAATGAGATTTTCATATAAACTCAGATTCCCTATAAATTGCCACAGTTTTAAATGCAACAATTAAACTAATAAAATAGAATTAATGTAATAATCTTTCAAATATGTAGAATAAATTACTCAGCTTTAGAAACAAACATTATTCAAAATATATACAAATCTGAATGTTCCCTATAATTGCAAATATCTTATAAAACAAGCAATTAATATCATATTTGATGAGGATACATGTATATGCAATCAATAAAATTAGAATATAGTCATCATTTTCAAGAATGCATGTTTCTTTATCTGAAAGATCAAAGATCAATTGTCTTATCAATCTAAATTTTCAGGTTATTAACAGATACAATTATCTATGCTGATTCTGTAGATCAAAATAAATACTCTTGGTATATTGACTACATTGAGAATTTAAGCAAAATAATGATTTAATCATTGAATTTAGAAAATGATTATCTAATCTACTTTAATTTTTTGGAATGCTTTGAAGGAATGCTTTTTCGCTTTTTTAAATACGATTAACAAAAGTATTTATTCTTCCAAAATTTTATACTACAAAACTAAGAACTAAGTTAATTGTTTATTAATATCTTTTCATTCCAATCTTAAAATCATTTTATTTAATGTTAAAGTAATTCAACAATTTAGAATGTAAAAATATTGACTCTGAAATGTTATAAACATATCATTATTAGAATGCTTTCAAGTAGGAATAAATAACAATTGTAAATATTCCCAATCTATTAATAATTAAATCAATTAATTCTTTTTTTGATACAATCTTTACAAATAACTATTTCAGAAGAAGTAACTATAACAATTATAGATATTCTATCTGCAACTATCAATCAAATAGAATTTTACAATATTTACTAAAATTATTACCAATAATTAATTGTCACTCATTTGTATCCTTATTTAGTGTATTCACCAAAATAGTTATCACTTCTATAAAATGAGCCCTTAGATTTTATATAATTAGAACTTAGTTTTGATAATTAAAATAAACTTTAATCACTTCATAATCAAACTTTAGATTTGATTCGAGCCTTGATTACTCATATAGATGGAGCATATTCATTTTTATCCTCGAGTGCTTTTGTGTTATTTAAATATTCAATCAATGAAATACTATCAAATCAATTGTTTATCATAACAGAACAAGAATTCAATCATATTAAATTATTATAAAATAAGTAACTTTTTATAATACTTAAGCACAATATTTTATAATTATGATAGCAAATAACGATTACAAATATCTCTCATTATTCTAATCATTATCTAACCTAATTTAAATGCCAGATACGATATATAGGAATATTTGGCAATTATCATATAAAATAGTTATCAAGTAGTTCTCTAATGTTAGGATGAGTTAATTTTAATACTTTTCACTAAATTAATTGGTGAGAGTTATTCTATTTTGAAATCTACAGTGAGTTAACTATTTTATAAACAGTTTCTTGAGAATATAGTCAAGCTTGAACAGTTAAATAAAATGGCATTATTTTATTAATAAATAAATACAATCAATTTGATAATTTCTTCAGATGAATTACCAGGATTTATAGAAAAAAATAAACTTTTTGATGAAATTATCTAAAAATTTTCAACATAAATATCCTGCACCTGTGATATTAGAATCTTACAAATGATTGAAGAATGGGTCTCTGTATATCAATTTTAATAGAATACAATTCAAACTATAACATAACACCTTGCTTCGAGAATATATTAAGAATAAACTAATATATATAATCATCAAATAAATAGAGAAATATTTATTGAATTATCATGGAATATCCTTCATTAAATTGCAAATTAGTATAATTACTTTGACTATTTATTATGTGTTGAAAATCAGATAGTTTCATTATACAAATAAGTTAAAGAAGAAGAATCAGTCTAATATATTGAAAAAATGATTCTATTTGTATCATTAATAATACAGAAATTAAAAAGAGTGACTATGGATCAAATATCCTTATTACCAAAATTTGAAAGAGTTCTATAATAGTAAAATTATTCTTTTTAATTTTTATTTGAACTTTTAAACAATTATATGTATTATGGTAGAGAATATTTCATTAATGAAACAACTTAATCAATTGTATAATTTATAAAATTAAATTTAGTATTTCCATTTGGCCTTATCTAATATTGTTTCTAATTTAAATTCTGCATTAGATAAATGTGAAGGAGCTTTATTAATTCAATTAGGAATTTAATGCCTTAGAAATGATCTTAATGAAAACATTCTTAGACAAATATTTGATCATTCCTATTAAATTATCAAATAATCTAACACAGATGAATTACTAATATCCAGAATTAAATGTATATTCTTAAGTGCATTACTGACGATTAAATCACTTTCTGAAAAGATAATAGGAAACAGTTAAATTTCAAACATTCAATAAGAATTATATGAAATGAATTACTCACCTGGTTATGACGCTAAGTTATTCATCATCTTTTATTCTAATGCTATACTCTAAAATCCTGAAATCTTATTAACTACGGGTTGTAATATTGTATCAATGTTATCATACTAATTGGAATAACAAAAGGAAGAAAAGTTTGAAAAATATGATGGCTCTTCTTCAGGTTCAGAGGATGATCATTGTTATGAAAACTTTACAGAAGAGAAAAGAACTCTTGAGGAATAAATCACTAAATTTAAGAGTGGATATGTTAGTGTTGATGAATTTGAAACATTCAAATAAGCTATTTATCAATTAAAAGTACATCATTCTAATATAATTGCATAATTCAAACAAGGTCTGCATTTCTTCACTTCACAAAAGCTATAATAGATGTTATCTGTAACTAGAGCTTAATATGAATAACCTAGATAAGTAAATAATAATTTCTATAATAGATGATAAAAATAGCAAAAAGGAAAAATCATTGAATTTTGATGTATGATTATATAATTAGTATTTATAAATATAATACATATATTTAATTAAAGTTTATTTCCATCCATTTGAGTAGGAAGTGAAGATCCATAATCAAAAAATAATTTGTAAATGACCTATTATTATAATCAATATCTCTTTAAATAACTGTCAAACAGATCATTTTATATCAATACTTATTAATTAAATAAATTAATTAAATTAATAAATGAAATCATTTCTGCACATAACATTAATTTTTTCATTCTAATAGCATTTCTAAATATATTTAATTTTCAAGATTTTATGCTCTTAATTCAAGTCATATTAATTTATTTAATGCATTACAATCATTCTTTCCATTGTTTTTCAGAATGTCAGACTGTTTAAAAAATCCCTTTTTAAAAATCAAAGTTATGAAGAGAAAAGAATAATAGAAATAATTAGGAACAAATTTAATAGGATAAGAATGTATTAAAACAATCAAATCATTATTTTACACTCAATAATGAAGTGCTCTTCTTCTCTATATTATTTAGTTCGCGCCTAAACACAATTTCACTTTCTTAATTGATTTTCTTGTTATTCCATTTGATGGCTTAACTTCAAGCTTGAGATTTTTTAGCATTTGCTTGATTTCTAACTCAGCATTAATTTAGGCAATTTCTGTATCTTGCTCTTCGAAATTTTTTAGAGGCATCTCCATTTATTTTTCAAGCCTGATTTGATTTAAATAAAATAAATCTCAATTTTATAAAACAACTGGATTTAATACATTGCATACAACAATTAAAATATTACAATAATATTAATTATAATGCAAACAATTGCATTTTTTAAAGATGAAGATCTCAAAGAAACCTTTGCCAACTAAACTTCTATGTAAATAATTATTTAAATAATTTAGAATTCAAACTCTATAACATGCATAATTAGAAGTAAGTAAAATAAATGAAAAATCTCCATAATTGAGAAAATAAGCTGAAATGAATTTTGATATGGCTTAACATACCATAACTCGATTAGCTGATGACTTAAAGGCTATTCATAAATCAATAAATCGAATAAAGGAATTAAATCAACTAATCGATGAATTAAAAAAAAAATAATGAAAATCAATAATAAAATGCAATTTTTAAAAACTAGTATATTAAAATAATCAATTCTTATATCTTATCACAATTAATAGTCACACAAATTGACATAATCGATTTTTATGTTGAAAATCAATTCTATAACTTAATATCACACATAAATTGAGAATGAATAACAAAAAGGTAAATTATAAAACTTTCTAGAATATGTGACGAATCTCAAAAGGAGGTTACACATTGAAGTAGGCAGTTGTATGTATTTTAATAATTTTATTAAATATGAATACTTGAAATATTGACATTTACACTATTTATAATTAATATTATGTAGATCATGAATTAAACTTGATGATGATTCCTAAAGACAATTATTATTTTTTATTTACAACTTGATATCTTCAAAATGTTTCCTTTAGCTTATATTCCTTAAGACTTATAAAGTACAAAAATTTCATACATCTTAGGTTCTTTCAACTTTTGTCAACCTTTATATTAATTTCCATGGTTTTATCCTTATCCTCAATATGGAAACTTCTCAACGAACTATTAGTCGTAGTTTCCAACAATAAGTAGCCACTTTTTATATCCTGAAATTCACACTCAGCAAAATATATTCAAAATGAAAGAAATTTAGGCAAAATTTTCAGAAACGTTTCATAGATCTTTGTAAATTGAACCCATTGGAACACCAACTAATCTTGATCATAATTAATTCATGATTTCTAAAATGCCGATAACTAAAATAAACAAAAGGAAAAAGAAAAAATCTAATAAAAGCAAATTCTTTAAAAAAGGTATGCTTATGAGTTTAATTTAATAAGGCCATTGGACTAATAAAGAACATAGACTATATTTAGAGTTTATTGAGAGTCATAAAGAGATTATGTCAGATTCAGATTAGACGAAAATGAATAAAATATTTAAACAGATGTCAGATTACCTAAAAACCAGATCTGCAAGTTAATGTCGATCTCACCATTAAAAATTCAATCCAAAAGAGTTTGCAAGTTTGAGTGTTGTGAAGAATTAATGTTAATTTAAGATTGCTAATGAATGATATAATAAGAATGATATTAAAAAAATTTGAAAATATTTATGTCCAACTATCCAAAATTTACCTATTGTAAAAAAAGATATATTTATTTTGTATAAAATGAATTGACCGATTCTATCTATAGAAAATATAATAAATACAAGAAATACAAACATTGTGTAATTTTAATTTATGTGGAGTATATATAATTATTAAAATTTTAACATTTATAAAAATAATTCTAATGGCAGATAGCTTTAATTCAAGATAAAGTGGATAATTTTATAATTTTGTAGGCACTGCAGGTACTGCAGATTTCTAAGCTGGATCTGGTTAAGAATAATAGTTAAGAATAATATTTCTATTTTAGATTGAGTTTTGGTAAAAACTATTTGGGTTATGGTGATTTATAAGGTGGGAGTTTCTAGAATAATTATTTGCAATATCCTGCAATGGATTAGGACATGAAAAATAGTCTAGATCAATTTTATGAAATGAAAATCGAGGATGCTGACAATTAGTTGATTTAAGAAGAGTCTTCAAATTAATCAAGACAGAAGTAATCAATACAATCCGAAAGAAATAGCCGATCATAATATTCAGGAGATTAAGAATATCGATTAGGTTAGCTATAAAAATTTATTCTTAGAATCAGCTGAGTAGATCAATAGTATATTTAAACCTGAAGTAAAATTGCAAATTCCTTAAAATTAAGGCAAGAGCATATACAGAGAAAAGATAGAATCGTTATTAGAGAAAAGAACTTCAAACAACAATTCAGTGTCCCCATCTATTACCCCTAGATCATCAAAAAGTTAATAAAAATTAGAGAGAAAGAGATCGTAGAATTTATAAAATGAAACATCAAATGAGATCACAGATCCTACTCAAGTGAAATTGGCAAAGAACAGAGAATCAGCCAAGAATTCCAGAGAGAGAAAGAAAATATATCAATAATTGCTTGAAAAATAGGTTTCTGAACTTTAAGAAGAAAATGAAAAACTAAAGGATATTTGCAAGAATTAAGCCCATTCTATGGAGATAGTAAGTAAGAAAACATAAAAAGTAAGGTATTTTAGTCTCTATAATAGTTTTAAACATTTTTAGAGTAACAATAACAAATGTTTGAAAAATTGGAATTATGTATAATCAAAAAAGTTAGCGATGACGAAATCGGTATCATCATGGATGCATTAAGATATAGAATTTAATCAAATTCAAAGGAAAGAAATGACACAGCAAGAGTTTACTTTGATAGCATAGCAGAGATCTTATTGCCAATGTAGGTTAAGTATTTGCTTTATGCATGTTCGCATTCAAAAGACATGTTTGCAAATTCTGACTAGTATATAATTTATTCATCTTTAAGAGATTACACTGAATGGATGAAGGGTGGTTTTGAAAACACGAATGTAAAATTTGAGAATCTCACAAAACTGAAGAAGTTTCAAAGTAAAGTACAATAATTAAAATAACATATTTCTAGGTTTTTTTTTATTATTAATTATTTAGTTCTCTAGATAAAATTAAAAATGAAATCAAAGCGATCTAGGATCAAGCTTCTAAACTTGATTAAGTTTGGGATGCTCTAAAATCTGTCATGAATCCAATGTAGTTGAGCACGATGATTTGTTCACTCTATCATGTAAGTTTATCAATGAGTAATCTTAGAATTTATATAGGACCGAATTATAAACAAGTACACTATTTGATTAACTGCGAAATTCATAAGCTGAGGAAGATGATTTTTAATTTAAAATCGAAGAAGAAATAAATTTTGGTATTAGTAAAATGGTTAAAAGGGGTTGAGAATTAAAACTTATTTATTAAATTATTATTTTTGTGTCAGTAGTATAGAATAATGACTGAATAAAAAGTAATTTCTATCTTTGATTTCGGAAATACCAGGAATAAATTCTGGTAAACATGTGATAAATCTGTTTTGGATGTAACCAATTAATAATATATCAAGTCTCAACCATATTTAATTGAATAAGAATTTTTGACTGCAGGCAAAGTGAGTGTCAAACCTATCTTCATAGTACTTGGATTGGAATACATTTATAAAGTAACTGTAGACAAATTGTAATGTGCGCCTCTCCTCACTACTCATTTGACTTACATTGAACCAGGCTCTGATCATTTCGTTTAATTGAATTCTGATGAACAACAGTATGGATTCAGATTGCAATACTAAACCAAATCTTTGGAGATATTTCTATCTGATAAGTCTCTTTATGATTAATGGAGAATACATCTCAGAAAAACCAGTCTGCTTGAGAATTTCCATGATGCTTTTATGGTCTCAAAATTAATTGGAAAAGGAAGTTTTGCAAAAGTATATCTTGCCACCAGAAAAGACAACAATACCTAATATGCAATAAAGGCTTTTAGCAAATCTTTTATGCAGCAATAGCACAAAGGAATTGAAAGCCTTTTGAATGAAATTAAAGTAATGAGGAAATTAAGCCACCCAAATATTGTCAAATTGCATGAAGTACATGAAACAGCCAATTCTGTTTATTTTGTGGTTGATATTGTAGCAGGAGGAGAGCTACTATAAAGAGTTAGAGAAACAGGTATTATTATTATTTTAAATTTCATTAGGTTTTTTACCTGCAGAAACTTTATAAAGATTGGCTTATAACTTATTATCAGCATTAAATCATATGCATCAATTCAATATTGCTCATAGAGATCTCAAACCTGAAAATCTTTTACTTAAATCTTATGAAAACAATCATGAAATCGTTTTAGCTGATTTTGGATTGGCAGCTTAATTAAAGGATGACAATCTTTTATTTAAAAGATGTGGCACTCCTGGATTTGTTGCTCCAGAAATATTGGAATATATTGATGGTCAGTAATTTTATGATGAAAAATGCGATGTATTTAGTGCTGGAATCATTCTGTATCTATTATGTGTAAATTATTTTGTAAATGTCATAGACAGGAGGGTAACCATTCACAGGTCAAGATTAAAAAACAATTTTGAAGGCTAATAAGGATTGCATCATTGATTTCAAAGATTCCTTATTTAAATCTTCTCCTACACAAATGTAGGATTTGATTCGATCCATGTTATTAAAGAAACCTTAAGATAGATTGAGTTCAAGTGAGGTTAAAATTAAAATTTTTAAATTAGTGCTTAAGACATCCTTATTTTAAGGAATTAGCTAAAGAGCATTAGGTAAAGTAAGAAAAGTTTTACAATAATTTAAATGATTATAATTAGTAATATAAGATTAATCTGAAGATTGGGTCAATAGATCTGAATTTAGAATAGAGATAACCAGCATTTACAGGAAATATGAATTCAATTGAATCTATTTCATGTGTTTCGAATAATTCATTTGCCAAAATAGAAATGAAAGCTCCTTCTGTGGTTGGAGCATCAAAATTTAGTTAATATAGTTCTAAACTCAACAGATTGGGTTCAAGAGACATATCTGGTAATTAATTAAGATTACTCTTTAGATATCCCAACAACATAATTGTAGAAATCAGAATCAAAGAGGCACATTGATTTACATAGAATTGCCATTCAAAATTCACACAGAAAATAGTTTTAAGATTAGTTTGAGGATCATCCTAGTTAATCAGAAGGATCGAAATTCAGCGAAATGGCAAGATTGTGCAACTCAACAAGATAAATTCGTATTCCTGAAAATTTGCCAACCTTATCTTAATCTAGTAAACAAGCGTCTACTCCAACTAATCGAAACAAGAAGATTCCTTGAAGCCTTTTTTTTATTCAAAATGTTATCTAATTCATAAGTTATTAATAATTATATTGCTTTATGTCATTCTTAGGAAAATTAGGATAGGGACAAAAAAATAGGAGTAACAAGTATTCACAATTTAGGTGAATTGCCAAAAGATTTTGCTGAATAGATATTGAAAAATGATATCACACTAATGATGAGTAAATATTAGGATAGCATGGCATTGAACAATCTTATCCAATTGTATATGGTATCAATAATCATATGAAACAATCAGAAAGGAGTTGAGTATTACGAATCTCAGAAAGATTAAAAGAGTGAGTATTTCAAAAGTAAGTTAAATTGGATTATGAGTCATCCAATTATAATATCTCCAAAAAAGTAAATAGATGAGCAATCAGAAAAAGAGTAAACTAAAAAAATTGATTTCAAGATTTATACTAACATGGATTAGATTTAGCATTATGAAGTTGTCACATCTTTTGAAATCCCCTCATAAATACCAGAAAAAGAAATTTAATTGCATTAAACCATAATCCCAAGCCAAAATAATGAAGTAAAGTAGATGATTGATAATCTGAAAATGGAAACAACTAAAATAAATTAAGTATTAAATCTATTATAAATAGATTATCTAAAATGATCTTGATTCACAAAAAAATAAAATTGCAGATAGAATACATAAGAGAAGTAAAAGTTTTGTAAATAAAAACAAATACGATCAAGAGGAATGACAATTTTTGTATTATTATGTAATTTACATTTTTTCTAATATCCTTTATTACAGATATATATATCTAATCATCAATATTTTTTATATCCAATCTGAGCCCTTCCATATATATGTGGAGTATTGAATAAATGCAACAAGCTATCTTTTGAAACTACTTAATTTCCGCTGTTTTCATTTACAAATTAGTCTAATTGATCCAATTATTATTATTATTATTATTACTATTACTATTATTGCTAATTAGCAAATTTTTTATTTAAATTTTAGAGTTTTTATTTCTTAGGATCATTTTCAATGGCCTTTTGCTATTGATATCCAAGTGCCGGTTTTTATCCTCCCAATTCGTCAATGTATGCTTAATAACCATCTGCTCCATCAACCAATGCTTAAAAACTAGCAACACCACCAGGCATATAAGGTATTGCTGACCCATCTGGTCTTATATCATCAACTGGTTTTCCTTAAGCAAGTCTCTCATCTCTGGTTTCTATTATTGTCACATGATCGTTATATTTTTAACCACAAGTGCATAGCCAACTACTTTAAAAACGAGTGTTGCATCCACATTATCCTTTAGTACACTTTTTTGTGATCGGATCATGTTCTGTATAAGAATGATGACAAACGCATTTTGGATCTTAGGATCCAAAAATTGGAATGTAATTATACTAAGGGCAACTGCATTACTTATTTTTGCATACCACCTATTATTATTAATAAAACTGTACTTTTTTATTTTTTGGCATCATATATTCATGTTCTTTAAATCTATGTCCACAAAAACACATACTAGCTGGACCAATTTATTTGCATTCCATTCCTTTGCTGTTCTTCCAAGTAGCATATACACGATTTTTGATATTCTAATTATGTTAATTACAAAACTTCTTATTATTTCTTCTTTAAGGCCTCATACTCCTTCTCACTTAGTAATGGTCCTCCATTATCACCAACTACATTGCAATAATCAATATATGCTTGTATATGTTGAGCAGCCTAATTATTAAATACAATTCTCTCAGCCATTATATAATTAAATGATAATTTAATATTAATGATATTGCTTTTAGATTAAACTGACATGAGTATGTAATTTTAAATTAATAGTTTAAATGGGAAAATGTATTCTTAATAAACAATGGTGAGACTAAAATAAAATTCATTATTTAATTAAAAATGATTGAAGAAAGAATGATAAAATGTGAAAAACAATTTCCAACAATTTTAGAATCATCCCATAATATTTAAAAAAACTATCTACAGCCAAAGTAAACAAAAAGAGGTGGCTACTTAAAAAAGGAGGAAATAAAAAGCGAATAAATATAAAGTTTATCTGCTTAAAAAAAAAAATCCCTCCAATTAAGAACTTCTAAATGTTCTTAATAGGATCTCAAAAAAGGAGGTTAATTTGGAAAGAATTAACCTGAAAAAATCCTATCACACACAGGGCACACTTTAAATGAAGCTAAATTTCTGATTTCATGGAAACACCTAGGAAGTACCAAACCATCAGATTCATATCACCCTTATTCTTTAATCATACAACATAATCCAGAAATATTATTAAACTATTTTGAAGAAAATGATTAATATATAATTATTGAATGACTTCATCATTTATTTCTAAGTGCTATGTCCAAATTACTTCTAATTAAATCTGAAAATTGTTTTGTATTGATGAAGCTAATTATTAATAAGTAAGAGTACTTTATTGCTTATTCACCAAGTTATTATTCAGTTAAATACATATTTTTTAAATCCTAAAATATCGCTATCTCATAGGCAAAAGCTTCATTTTCATCTTATCTTTGTTGAGCATATCTTTTGACATCGTCTCTTCTCATATCTTAAAAGTCTTCTTCCACCTTTATCTTTTCTAATTAATAACTATCTAATCAACTTACATTAAATTGTATTGATTGAGAACATGTTGTCTGCAATTTATTATTAGAAGATTGAATGTTCCTTTTCTAATTATGCCTTTCTTTTTTCATACAAAGATGTTTGAGTTTTATCATGAAATAAGTCTTCATTATATTGATCTTAGACTGCCTATTTCACTTTTACAAGCTTTTGCCTTATCTTCTTGAGTTGTTTCATATTCTCAAATGTTGGAACACTCTCTATTAAAGCAGCAACTAAAGGGTAATTTCCATATCTTTTATTCAGGCATCCTGTAAGTTCTTAAACATCTCTTTGAGATGAGTCCTATGTATATTCTATAATAAAATACTCTTTAATTAATATCTAATTCTCCTGAGATGAATTTTTATACAATATCCAATGCCTTGTCTAAAATCTTCAATGCTGTCTAATGATCAGTAACTAAAAAAATACTGAGACTTCACGTACTCTTTTCCTCATATTATTTGCTGTTAGCTTAATGCATCAAATCCTCTCTTTGAATGGCCACTCTATTTTAACTCACGAAATCTTGCAAAGATGATTGCTTGTTATTCAATTAGACCTATCTCATATATAATAGAGGATACAAGTTAGTTTTTAAGTACATTTTCCACAAGGTTAATGCTGTTACTAATCTCTATTTAAGCATTTCCCAATAAGACATCTAAATCATCAATTATTTTTTTATGTTATGCTGATCTTTAAAAAAAGTCTTAGGACACTTCTTCTTACATTTCTTTCAAATCCTCACTCAAATCTTGAACTGCAAAATCCAAATCAACTAAAACCTTAATTAAATATATAACCTAGAGGTCGTTCCAACATATTTGATAATTATGCGAATGTTAATATAAATTTAGACATTTTTCCATTTTTTAACTCATCCACCTTCTACTCATCTAATTTTGGCTAAACAAGTAATCCTACTGACAAAGAAATTAGAACTGTTAATAAAAGTCTCTTCATTGTTACCGTTTTTATATTTATAATAATAATAAAATACTTTGAGATTCATTTTTCATTGTTTTACAGAATATTTTTTTGTACTTATTGCTTTAAACATTATCAATCTGTCAACTTGGTTAAAAAAATTAGAGAAGGCCTCTTCTTAAGAAGAACAAATTGAAAAGGAGAGAAAATGTCTTGAAATTCAGTATTTTTTCTTTTTGAACTATTTAATACCAATGTTTTTAACCATTATGCAAGAATTGTTTTCTAATATATTTAAATTTGATTTTTTTTTGATTTAATAATATAGAAAATCTATCAAGATGCTTTCTGACTATGGATTTATAAAAATCAGAAATTTCATAGAAAATTTTTAAGATACAATGATACATCTAACTTAATAAAGTTCAGAATAAATGTAATATGGTTTGTAGAGATTCAAGATAATAAGAAATTATTGTATAACGAAAATTTTCGAGTAGTCCATAAATGAAGTTCATTTTAGATAGTAATATCAAGTCAAGTAACCACATAAATTGGACTTTCTTTAGGTTTATCCAACCTTTTTTTGTTAGGTAATATTCTGTACATCATATCTTGTAATTTTTTCAAATTTTTATTTATTTATATATCAACAGAGATTGATAGTTTAATAAATTACTGAAGTAGATGGGTTAATAAGAAAAAAATCAATAGACTTGTAAAAATGAGATTAATTCAATAAATTAAAACAAACTTAAACTACTAATTTTATTATATTTAGTTAACTAACTATTTATAAAATCCGTATCAGTTAACAATTTTTATAAAAACTAATTAATCATACTCTGTACTAGATAAACCATAATTTGGAAGAGTGATAGATTGTTAATAGTTTAAAAAAAAATGCTGGTAAATATATATATTACTTAAAATTATAATAAAAGCACATAATGAACATTTTACAATTTTTCCATACTTGTGGAACTTTTTAATATTTCAAAAAAAAATGCTGAAAATTGATATTTAATATCAATACGTATTTTTTATTGTCTTATTAATAGAATATTACGAAAATGAAATTTCCACATCTTCCTCCAGAGAACGAGCTTTGACAGGGTCACGAGAAAGGTGATCTTAATTATCAAGCCTAACAATTTTGGTCCTCCTCTTCATGTGATCTTCTAGAATTTCATTCCCAGCCCTCGTACCCTTCTTGTTGATCTGAATCTACAAGTCAGGAGTCGGGGAAGGCAGCTTCCAGGCTGGATCAATTTATGACATCATCACAAATAAATGTTAATTAAATTTTTTTTTAATGAAAATTCAATTTAAATTTCTAAAATACGACCTCCTTTTGACTTTAAAAATATTTAATCAATGCTCTCATCATTTGCAAATTCTCTTTACAAGAATAAGATCCTTTGCTTTTAACATATTGCGATTAGGATATAAAGAGAATAGTTATATTAGTGTTAACTAAATAGAATAAAAAACAAAAACCAATTTCTAATAAGAATTATTTTAAAAGGTTACTTAAAAATTAATCAGAATATCTTTAGAACTTTTAACTAAAGAATCAATTTTATTGTCCTGTCTTAACTTCTCATAAACAGATAGACTTATCTTTATAACCCGAAGCTAATAAAGTTCCATCAGGAGAGAGGTATACTTATTCGACCTAATCATTATTATCATCCAATTTAGATATTTCTTGTCCTGTCTTTATATCCCTTAAACGGATCCAATTACCAAATGCTAATGTGGCACCGTGAAGAGAGAGGCATACCGACAAAACAGTATGACCATCTAATTTTGATTTACTTTTTTTTTGAATTTCTTTTTTAATATTAGAACAAATGAGTTTACTATTTACTACCAACTCCTTCGAAATATATAATCATACTTTAGGATCCTTAATCCCAGACGTTATAGCCATTTTTCCTAATCATTTCCTGACCTAGACCTACACATGTGAAATCTTGCTATGCAAACAAAGATAATCTAACAAAAAATAATGCTAGTTAAAATATTGGAACTTCCCCTCAGAAATTTTAGGTTTACTAAGCATATTAATTTAATGAATAACAAATTCTACTTAACTAAACATATCATAGAATTAATATAAAATTTTATATCTTAAAATATTCATCTTAATCAATTAATAAGGATTGTTAAATAATTCTGAACGAATTAATTCAATTTTAGTTAAATGTAAATGGAGATAGAAATGAAATTCACCTTATTCTTTAAATTTCTTCATTCATAAACTTAAATTAGAGTTTTAAAAAGATATAATCTAATTAATAGGATAAAAGATTGATGAAAAGGCAAAGATATAAAACCATAAGTTTATTTAAATCCAAAGGCTTTAATGCTAGTCTGGATAAGAATCAAATTTTATTTAAGGTTTAAAAAGTATTTCATCAAAAAAGCTCCCTTAAGTGTGAGGTCTAGAGTCACTTGGCATTTTAGGGATTTGGACCCCTTTCCAACTCCAGAATAATCTCCTACAAAATAGAAAAATATAGAATTCACATTTCTTTTTTTTTTAATTTTACCACATAAATACTCTTATATAATTCTTCGATTTTTAGTCTTAGTCTTCTTCATTTTCTAATATCCTTCCAATTATTCTTCTCAATCATTCAAGGCTTCTTTAGTAATTGTTAAATTGGTGTAATCTTCTATTCATCTCCTGTTATGATATCTAATATACAACTTAGAACCGATCCAGCTAATATAGCCTACTCTAAGATAATTATTATATCTTGTTATTTGTCTTCTATAATTAATCAAAAATCTTAAAGGTTTTGCAATCAGTACTAGATCAGTTTTTATTCAACACTTTGCCACTTTTGGTTGTTAAACAGGTTTGAATTAAAATTTTGATATGATGAATTGGGCAAATGACTAAATTTACAAAAAATGTTTCTTTAAAAATATCCTGAGGAATAGGTAGGTTAATAGAGTCTATAGATATTAACCAAAGATATATTAGTTAGCAGTACTCATGCATAATTGAAAATATGAAAATCAGACCTAACCAATACATTCAATAACATTAATTGATTTACATAAATTTATAACTTTTTGAATTTTCTTTTTCCTTTTTATTGGCACAATTTCAGATTTCATGAATTATGAGCAAAGGTTGTTACATCTAAATAAATTACATCAAATTGATAAAATGCATTAAAGGGTAATAAATGATGTAATTTATTTTTATTTTAATGCAGAATTTTTTTTAGTCCATACAAATTTCTTAAATTTAACCAATATTTTTTTATGGATAATGGTATAATTTACTAATTATCATATTTAAGATTATTTCAATTAATTAACTAGCAAATAATAATAGATAAAGCAAACAATTTAATTCGGTCAATTCGATAATTTCATACAGGATTAAAACTAAAAGTGTCTTATCTTCCAAGTTTTACCTCTGCTTGTTTAACTCATGAATACCAACTTGGAATAGCGCTGAAGACTTTAACATATTCATCATCAGAAATTTGAGTTGCATTATTAATCAAAATGCAACCTCTATTAAGAAGTATTTTTCAAAATAATAGACTAAGAAAAATCTTTAGGTTTTAAAGCTGAATAACTACCAAATTGAGAATGGTTGATGAATTTTATCTCAAGTAAAGAATGTAATTTATTAAAATAGAAAACTAAAGGTTTTGAATACATCACATCTCCATAACTTTCTCAAATAAATTTCTATTTCTAACCAGATCGACTAAAAAATAAAAATAAGAAGTCGAATAATGATGATTGAGAAATTTGAATAGGCTTGCTAATCAATTAATTTGGCGTTACAAGTACTATAAATAAAAAGTATTTTCATATCATATTTAGGGCTAATGCTTATTAGAATTACGTTTTTTTTATCCTACATAAGAATGCAAACATATGTAAAATTTTAATTTGTAATTTGCAATAGCAAGCTATTAGAAAATTTGTTTTAAACCATCCTTATTGAATAAATAGTCTTGGATCTATCAACAGCATAATCTAAATATCAAATTGCAATCATATAAGTTATTTGATACCTGATTAATTTAGTACACACATTCTCAAAGAATATAAAATAAACAAGGTTATTATGAAAGTTTCCAATAAACAATACAATGTTCACATCTGAATATCTTAATATATTTTGTTTATTTGTATCTTTTCATCTTTATCATTGACCTCATTTAAAAACATAATTTATCTGTTTAAATTTTTAATAAGTAGTATATTTATTCTTAAAAAATGATTATAAAAGTCTCCAAGAATAGTCTCTCATTTTTATCACTGTATCATGAAGTTTCTTTATGAAAACACTAAAATGAATATCCCCTTCTTAAAAAATAACAATGAATAAAATAGTATACTTATAAAAAGTCTCCTAATTATGCTCCTATGTATGATAATTACTTTTAAGGAGAGATTAAAAATCTAAATAATTATTTATCACTCTGCGAATAAATAAATATAAAAAAATTAAATAGTTGAATATTATTCAATGGCTTACTTGAAAAAAAAGAATGAGGAAATAAAACTTGCATTGTTGAAGATAGTTTGTGAATATAAATAATTTGCATCTCAAATGATTAATAGGCAACACGAAGAAGTAAAAAAAGCATAGTCAAGTTCAATACTTATAAATTATCTATCTTATAGTTGTTAGAAAAAATAAAATGAATTGGATAAGAAGTAATGTTCCAGACATTCCGAATAAATAGATTACTCAATAGATGCAAAAAGTAATAAGAATATAATAATTAGCGCTATCTAATATCTGTGAATTCTGGAAATATTAGTAGAAAAGTTTTAATATACAAATAATTAATTGACTTAAATAATATTTATACAGATTAAATTATTGGGGATGAAGAGAATGGTCAAATTTATGGTTAAAAATTATCAACTATTTTAAGGAACCTTAATACAAGAAATGGAAACTTTCAAAAAAGCTGTCTAACATTTTACTTTGATACCAAAAACTAAACAAAATTATTTAAATAATGGTAAATATCTTAATGTATTTTAATTAGTTGAGGCTTTAATCAAATAGAATTAGATCGAGAAAGCTTTAATTGTAATTGATGAGGCAATTAAAGAAAATCCAAATGATCCAAGAAATTATGAAGAAAAAGGTAAGAATAATAGATTAGTAAATTACAGCAAACATTCTAATATTAATGAATCGACTTATAGATGCACTAGTATTTGCAGAGAAAGCAATTGAGAATGATGTTTAAAATGCAAATAATTATGCAAGAAAAGGTAAAAATTATGAATTATCACAATTTAGCATATACATTACTAGAGCTTAAACGAGGTGAAGATGCTTTATTTTTTTTCAATATAGCTATTTAAAAAGCTCCAGATGTTTATTATTACGAAGTTGGAAAAGGTGTATATCAATTTAAAATTTAGCACATGCTTTATTGCATTTGAAAAGATTCGATGAATGTTAGGCTAGTTATGATGTTTCCATATAAAAGAGTAAAAACAAACCAGAATTATATGCGGAAAAGGGTAAGAATAATTCATGATAATGAGCTAATGCATTAAGAATCCAAAACAAACTGAAGGAAGCTTTGATTTAATATGATAAGGCTATTGAATTGGATTCTTTTTAACCTAATTTTCATTCAGGGAGAGGTTGAATTCAAAATTTAATAATTTTAGGTCATACTTTACAACAAATGAATCGTTTTTAAGAGGCTTTATAAGAATGGTAAAAAGCGATTGATTTGGAACCTTCGAATTCAAATTATTATTCTGGAAGAGGTTAAATCTCTACTTAATATAATTAGCTTATACTTTAAGATAGTTGAATCTTAATAAAGAAGCCATAATATCTTATGATTTAGCTATTCAAAGGAACCCTAAGAACTATGAACATCACTCAGGAAAAGGTTGGAGTAAATAATTATGAATTTAAGCTTATTCATTAAGATAATTGCATAGGAATTAAGAATCCATCGTTTGCTTTGATATGGCAATAAGCCTCAATCCAGATGATGCTTATCTCTACGCCCAAAAAGGTGACTATCATAAAATTCAGATTAGGCCTTGCCTTAAGAGAGTTGTATCTTTATAAAGAAGCCTTGATATGTTTTGTATAAGCTATTGAAAAGAATCCAGAAGACTATGAGTACTTTATTCATAAAGGTTTCTTTAACAAAATAATGATTTAGCCGACACATTACGATTCATGAATAAAGCCAAAGAAGCTCTGGATTCTTATAATTCAGCCATTCAGAGATTTCCTTAAGATGAAAGATCCTATGGAGCAAAAGGTAAAATTAATTAACACCCTTTAAGGGTAAGCATTACGACTTTAGAAAAATTATGAAGAAGCTTTGAAATAATTTGATAAAGCAATTTAAATGAACCCACATAATTCAAGTTTTTATTCTGGAAAAGGTTGATAATAATTGCATTAAAATAGGTGATACATTAAGAGATATGAATCGTTATAATGATTCTTTGAAATATTTTGATTAAGCAATTTAATTTAATCCTGAAAATTCATTCTATTATGGAGCAAAAGGTATAAATTATTTAATATTACAAGCGGATGCATTAAGACACCTAAATCGTTTAGATGAGGCACTAAAATTTGCAAATTTAGCTATAAATTGGAATCCTAATATTGCTGATAATTATGAACTAAAAGGTAAATTATGATTCAAAAATAATAGCAAATATATTAAAATTCTAACTGAAGATTGATGAGGCTTTGAAATTTTTTGATGAAGCAATCAAAAGAAATCCTGATGGTTCCAAATATTATGCAGAAAAAGGTAAAGCATTTCTAATAATATTAAATTCAGCTGATACTTTAAGAGCTGTTAATCGAAATTAAGAAGCTTTGAAGTTTTGTCAAATTGCTCTTAATAAAGAACCTTTTAATCATAACTATATTTTAATAAAAAGTAAATCCTATATAAATTTTATCAGTGGTTACTTTAACGTAAATGAATCTTTGGAAAGAATCTTCAGAACTTTATAAATAATTATAACATCTGTGTCCAAATTAAGAATTTCTTAATCAAATAAATAGTAAATATATAAATATTTTAGGAAACATAATAATTTAAATGCAATAATATAGTTAGCGCTTTGGTTAATGATTAAAAAATATTTTTAAAACCATCTAAAAGTAAAAATTTCTTTAAAAAAAATAATTATCATATATATTCATCTACCTTAATAATTATAAACCTAAAAATTTGATTATTGGATTTTCATTGCAATTCTAATCCGTCACCTAAATTATAATAGGATAATTAGAACATTAAAATTTTATAATAATAATATTTATACTATTAATTAAAAGGTCATCCTTAAATATAATTTCTTGTATATTTACATTAGTTGATTTTGGTACACGTTCTGTGTGAATCAATAACTCTGTTCTTACTATAATTATATGCTTTCATATCCATTTTAAAAGCATGCAAAAATAATTAACAAATTCATGAATTTAGAAAGCTCAACACTCCTATTTTTGGCTTGTCCAACTTCATCTAGTATGAAAGAAAGTTTATAATAACTTCAGAATGTATATAAAATACTATGTTTGAAATTTTTTTTGTAAGATATCAAAAATTTAACACTTTTCCTTCTTCTTGTTTTAACCTTTTTGGTTGTTATTTGAACTATTGTCTGACTTTAAACCTTTAACTTAAAGGGCCTTTATTATTGCCAAATCAAAAATCTCTTTTAAGCCATCCTATGTTTATCCTGAACATTCTAGATATTAACATTGCAATTAATCAATTTAAGATTTAGCCTAAAATTTAATTAAATCTAAAATACTGCTTCATATTAGATATGATTTGGATTTCCTATATTTCTCATCTCCTTATTGTTTCCAACAAAAATTTTTGGTACACACTTTAATTCAGGAAATTCATCTTAGTACCATTTAGTGATTGCATTCTAGAAGCTTTATTCATCAATAACTGAAAAGCTGATTAAAAGACATCAGCCTAGCCATAACTTAATATTCTTAGTCTATTATATGTCTCTTATCCTGCAGTATCCCATAAGTTTAAATTAACCATCTTGCCATCAACAACAGTTTGAATTGTGTAATTTTCAAAGACCTAAGGAATAAAATCTAGAGAAAGCTTATCTTTTATGTAACTAAAATTTTTTAAGGAAATACCTCAATAATAGGTCATGTTTACCAACATTGCCATCGCCGACAGCAATTAGTTTAATTGAATTAGGATTTTTTTCTTACATCACACAAAATTTGACTTTAATAATTAGAAATCTCAAGAATTATTTAAGTATTTGATGATATGTAGGTTTGAAATGAATCCCGAAAATGTTCTACATAGTTAAGATTTAGTATTATAGGTTAATTTAGATTAATATAGTAATGAATATCCTCGCATTTCCATTATTACTAAATATCTTTCAAAAAAAGCACATAATTTAATATATTGAAAATAATTAATACATAATATTAATTAATAAATAATTGATGATAATTCTAGTGCAATTAAATTTTAAGTATATTTGATGGTAGCATTTATGATTTTTAAATACCAGTGCCCTTTGAGTTTAAGCAATAGGAAATTATGATGCTTTAATTGCTAATGGATTTTATGAAATAGATTTATTTTTCTAAGATTCATCTTCATTAAATCACAACAGTAAATTTTTAATGAGTTGAAAAACTTAATCATGTCTAATTTAATATTAATAATGCAAATATATAGATATGATTAAATGATTGGTATTTGAAATAAGTTTAAGAATTTCTGAGTTTAATATTTCATACAAAGTTCTATTAAGAAGTGCCTTATATAGATTATTAATTGAAAATATCAATTTTGTTTTCAATACTATTTTAAACAACAATTACTCATTACAATATATTGTTGAGTTATTCTAAACCAACAGTTTGGTTGTTCCTGTTTTTGAATTGTCAAATAGAGGATATATATCTGTCTTTAAGTAGTGTCTTTAAGAATACTAAAAGATTAATTAGGAATACACTTGCATAACTTCTTAAGTGTAAATATATCCTTACAATTCTAAATATAATTATTTTAAATCAATTTTTCAAATTCTGTTAATATTTGTAAAATTGTTATTATTTTTCTTTGGTATTTAATTTCTATTGCTCATCATAAAGAGATCAACTATCAAAAGTAAATTCAGATTTATAACATATTTTTGAGTCACATGTATGTTTCTATTAACTTGTTAAATCTCTTCATTATTTTTTTGAGTAATTTCGAAAGAAGATCTGATTTAACGTAGGTTAAGCATGTGTTTTTTCTAACATTAAACTTCTTTAGTTGTGTATTGTTTCATGATAACATTTATATCTGAATTTAGAATTCATTATTGTTGTAAATTAATTTATGCTATTGCTTGAATTATCTTTATTATCCTTTAATAATATATAATTTATCTGTCTATATTTTATAATCGTTTGTTGGTTTAAAATGCTTTTTAATTACATTTCTTCTTAAATAGTCAGAGAACCTAATTAGTTGGGAAATTATCTTTATTGTTATGGTTTAATTATGGAGACTTGATTGATTTAATATCAATCTCTTTGCCTACAATAAAAGATTGCAACAAGTATGGTTTTGCAAAAGAAATATATATTACTTAGATTGCGAATCCAATTATGTTAAACTACAAGCGATTAAAAATGTAAAATATTTAATAAAGATAATTATTATCCTTATCTTGAAAATATGTGCTCAACAATATCTATTATTTTAACCGACTGTAGAGAATATGAAAATATTAATACATAAATATGTATGATTTGGAGGAATGAACAAACTTAAGAATAAATTTTGACTTTAAAATTCTTCATTAACTTTGGGAAACGATATAAATTTCCATAAGTTTTTAAATTTTAAGAATCATCCTAAAAATGCATTTTGATATGACATTTACCAAAACATATTGAATAACTAATTTAATTAATCAGATTTTTGTATAAGTAAACAATGATTCTAATGCTCCAGGAATCAATAAAAATACTTGTATGGAAAAATGCACTTTTCTAATTTAGATTGTAAGTGTAAAATCAGGATAGCAGCTAAATGTCTAGTATTTCAGAATATAAAAATAGCTTCTTTTTCTATATGTGTCTGGTGTATAAACATAAAATTATGAATTTGATTGATCTAACACATTATTTTTTGAATCCACTAATTCTATATAATTTCTGTATTATTTTGAATATCCATGCGACATATTTAGTTTTGATTATAAGATTAATGTTTATATATTGAAATTGAAAAAACAATTCATTATTCAATTATACTTTCTGTTCAATTTATAGTCAATCTGATCATTATAAAATCAATCTTCTTGATGAGAAATTTATATTTTAAAATTTAGACTTTCATGTAGATATATCATGAATATTTACATTTAAACTAATATTAATTCATAATAACAAATAAATTGTAACTATAAGTTAATATTTTGTATATAAAGTCACAAAGATAATTAAAATGATTTGTTTAACTTTAGAATTTTAGATGAATTTCTTTTTGCATTATTATATGTAAAAATAAATTGAATCCAAGATATTAATGTAAAAGGCTTTTAGTTTGATCTGGTTATTTCTGAATTTAACCTGTTTTCAATCTATTGTTCTAAATCTTTTTGAATAAACCTTATATTATTGGTTATTTCAGCTCTTTCTTTATTTATACAAATATCAAATAGAGTTTCTAATGAAACACTTAAATAAGATCAAATAGTAGTATTTACTTTCCATTACTAGTACAAATAGATCAAGTTTAAATTGAATATTATGAAAATCTTAATAATAGATGTCTCTTTGTAATCAATACATAAAAATATATTTCAACGAAATAACAATATTTTAAAATAAATGCGTTTTCATTTTATAATCATGCCTGATTAGGCTACGAACATGCCTTGTTTAAAATTAATGGAATTCAAACTTATATATAAGTCAAAGTATTATTAACATTTGATTTGGAAAGATATTGCTATTTCCCGAAGTCTTTGGAAAATAAGTCCGATACCTTGAAGAGATGATATAAATGAAAATTTTTCATATTTTTAATAAAAGTAGAGGGAAAACTGTCTCTAAATTATCGTTTTTCAAGCAATTCAAAAATCAGGCTTACTAATAATTCAAAATTTTAATGTAATGTGAAGGAAAGAAGAATAAATAAGAGAAAAAATAATTTGCATTCAAAGGATGTATCACAATAAAAACTCTTTCTAATAATCATAATGGTTTTACAGCCCATCCTTGACAATGCTTGAATAACCCATCTAGTTTTTAATCGAACTTGTAATTATGGTATGTTTGACAATTTACTTTAACAATATATTAATTTCATTAATTCAAAAAAGAAATCTGTAATAATATAAGAGGATTCAATATATATTTTTTAGGTATATAATGTAAAGAATATTTGAAAAGAATTACAACTGGAATTAGTTATATTATATCAAACATATCAAATGATTAATGCAATAGGCAAATAGTAATTAATTCGCATTATTTATTTAATTGAAAAATAATTTATATTATTGATTAATTCTGAATATGACAAAACATACTAGTTCGATATTCTTATTGAATTTATTTCTAATCCTGTTTTAAAAATAAAATAAACTATTATTAACAAATTCAAATGGATTAGGCAATTTAAAATCAAAGGCTTGTAATCTCTAGTGATTTACCAGAGAATCCAATGGCCACTAAAATGACATTAAAGGAAGATAAAACTTGTGGAGGAAGATTCAGATGGAATTTGCTTATCAATGTTGTTATGGTTGCAATGGCAGGCTTTCCTTTCTACCTTCCCTTACCGGCTACTTTGGGAGTGAATTGTTTTTATGCTTCGTTATGGATTTTATTTATGTTTTTTGCTGCTAATACATAATCAAAAATTCACTAAACAATGAAAAAGGTTTCCAATAACACTGAATAACCTCCAAATCCTACTCCTATCAAATTTATTTTGATGACATTTATATACAAAGAGCCTTTAGAATTACTGTTAAAGACCTTACAAAATATTTAACAACAAAGAATTGCTAAGGAGTTAATTATGGTGGTTTGTATGGAAGAAAAAACGCCAGACAAGGACACAAAAATTAACTCTGTTTTTGAATAATTCAAAGACTGTTTTGATTAACTAATTATCACTGTACATCCTTATGGAACACCAGGAGAAATTCCAGGAAAATGTTCTAATAACAATTATGCAATTAGATCTGTTCTTGCTCATCTCAAAAAAAATGATGCCAACCTTGACCCAAAAAAATATTTTGTAACTAACTTTGATGTTGATACAATTTTTCACAAAAATTTCCTTGATATCTAAATGATGAACATTCTCAAAGAGAAGGACAGAGATAACTTTGTTTGGTAACCAGTACTTTTTTATAACTGGGGACTTGACAAACTTAGTTTTTTTACAAGAATAACAGGATTAGCTAGAAACATGTTAATGATGGGAGCCTTAATTCCTTTAAACATAAATATCATGAGTGTTTACACGGCCTCCTTATAGTTACATATAGAAGGGGATTTTTGTCATCCAACATATTAGATGGATGACATAATCTGTTATATTAGATGGCTTACATTAAGTAAAAGATCACTTAAGATAAAACCAATTTATTGCCCAACTATTTCAGGACCTACTTCTGGTTCAAATATGTGGTAAGAATTTATTGAATGGATCAGACAAAATAAGAGATGGAGTGTTGGATCAGCTGAAGTTTTCCACTATTTTATGATTAAAGCCTCAAGAATAAAATTTTCCTCAGCTTTTATATGGGCCTGCAATTATCTAAATTATTATGCTTCATTTATTTGTGTTTAAAGCATATTGTTAATAACAACTACTATCAGACTGTTTGTGATGGAAACTGACCCTAATTTGAGGCTTTATTTTTGTATTCCTTTAATTGCTGTATATATCTGCCTTTTCTTCATGATAATCATGAATAAAATTGCAGTAAAATATCTCCTAAAAGATATTGTAGTTGAAAACATACCAATTTGGAAAGATTTCATTCACTGGATTTTAAGTCTTTTAGTGATGGTTGGATATGGACTAATAGTATTTTATGGATTCTGGGAAATTTTCTTTTGCGGAAAGGGTGTCTGCACTCATGAACCTTCAAAGAAGAAAGTACTTGATAACATTGTCCGACGTAAAGATGAAACAGTTATAGCAATTCATCAAGAACAGAATAAAATTTGATTTAAATATGTTTATTATAAGATAACAAGACCAATAATACTTGTTAATTTTTATTGATTTTATTTATCTAAAGTTTGTACTCCTCAAATTTTGGCTAGAGATGCAAAATCAATAGTTTATAGTTGGCATTATAACTGGAACAAATTAATGTAAATAGGGATCAAAATATAAATGATTAATTAACATTATAGATAATCAGCTAGAAATAAAAATATGATAAGCCCTTAGCTCAAAACTATACAGACATTGTATTATGCTCCTTACCACTATAAAAATATCTCTAGATATAAAATGGTATAATTTCAAGAAATTAAATTTTTATGATTATTTCCAAATTGTCATAAGTTATGAAATACTTAATAAACAAAATTTTTATTGCTAAAACGAAACAGTTAGTCTGCCATTCTATTAATTGTAATTCAAACCATAAGTGACTTATTAATCATTCTGATATCCTGAAAAAGGAAATTAAAAAACCCAATTTTTACAAAATAGAAAAATGTGATTCTAGAGATTTGGAACAATCTCTGAATAATAACCAAAGTACTCTTTATTAAGCCAAAAATTTTAAAGAATGAAAAATGAAAAAATTTTCAAAAATAGCTAGACTTGTTTAATGTTGATAAGTTTTCAGTAATCTATCTTCAGCAGTATAGCAATTTCATTTATTTTTAATTTATCAGGAACTCTTCAACTTAGCTGTTATAATTACCAACTTTTTATTTATACTAACTAATAAAATCAATAATTCTGACTGCAATCCATTTTGTCAATTTTTGAAGAATTGATCTGATATGATATGGATATTTTAACTCAATTTGATAAAATGGTTTTCATTTCATTTATGAAAGAGCTAACATTTTTAATACTTAATAAGTTCATTTAATGGAGCTAAGGAAATATAAAGACTTCTATGGAGAAGAACTTTTCTGTAAATAATCGAAATTCAATATAATTATAATTTGTATAATATTTCTCGCAATTATAATTGTATATAATCTTTTTTCAACATGTTAACTCTCTTCTATAAATTTTACATAATAAATGATTTTTTATTCAAATCTATCAATCAGTTTTTTTTTTAATATTATTTTATATCATTGTGTTCATTATTTTTAATCAAATATATATGAAGAATAATATAACAATCTCTTCAATTCCAAATTATAACTTCATAACTTATCTAATGAAACAAATTCAAAAAAAATTACATGTTATCGAATTAATATTTGGTTTTTGATGTGCAAGTAGATATTATGTTTGATTTATACTATTCCTATATCTTAAATATACAACTTTGGCTTTATCTCTATAATTCTATCCCAATAATAAAATATTATCAATATTGAAATTCTGTTTTAAAATAGAGCGATTAAGCACATATTATTGTGTCATCAAGGGATAGTTAGTTTTCTTAAGGTCTAATACCGAAATTTAAAAGAAAAAACAATGTAAGCCTTCATCTTTGATCTCTAAATCATAACTTTAAAAAACACCATCTATTTTTTACTCTTTATTTCAAAATAATTCTATTAATTCTATGATTGTAAATCATTTTTCAAAACCATCTTCAGTATTATTATAATATTGAATTGGAACTTTTAAAAAATTATTCTAAATTGAAGGTAATGATGATATTTTTTCGATTTTACTCTACATATATATATTTTAAATAGTATTATTGAATTAAAGTATGAAGGTGTATGGTATATGGTGTATGCTATATGATATTTGGTTAAAGTCTTGAAGTCATTTACTACAGATGACAATGATGTGCACCAGATAGAAGATGAAAAATTTAGTTTTCTTATTTAGATTAAAACTAAACTTATAATTTCTGACAATTTTTAATGATCAAATATTAAAGTAATAGAATGTAGGGAACCATTAAGAATATTTTTTCTGATTTTAATTATAATTATTTAATATAAACAATTTATGATAAATAAAAATTGATTAAATTATTCAAAATTATTTAAATATTATTATATTGAAAATAATTTATGCTTGGTTTAAAAGAAATTGTGCGAATTGTCTAAATATCAGAAGGATAATAATTGGTTTTTATCTTCATTTTTAGAATTAAAATTTAAAGTATATGTCGAGTGTTGGTCTAGCATTTTGTTGAGATATTTCTGAACAAACTAGTAATTGATAATAAAATATTACTTATTTGATCTGAGTTCTTAGAAACAGCTTATATTAACATTATAGGGATTTGTTATTGCTTAACAAAATTTAATATACCACATATATAAAATATTATATTTCCAATGTTTCTCTTCTAGGATATTGCATAATTATTCCTTCTTATATTCATTGTTTTTATAATTTGAAATGCTAATCCAAAATGTTGATTTATCATATGTGTATTTTTATCATTTTTTGATTTTCATTTATTATTTATAATGTAGAGAAAGGTGATCATTAAAAAAACAATATATTTTAGAATTATAAATATGCAAAGAATGAATATATTTTATTTTTTTATAAAATGTAAAAATTGTTGTTCACAGAAGAAGGATTGCAGATAATGAGAAGTAGGAATAGCGATCCGATAAAACAGAACACTGATAGTAAAGTGATATCAATAAGACCAAAATGTTTGCGAATTCAATCATTATCAAGATAATGTAACCGTGTTAGAGTGGGGACATTGAAGAATACATTTAACTTGTCAAGCCCTGAAAATCTCCTTTAAGTTCTACCCTTTACAAGATAGAAGCATAAGGCAACTAGTATACCTTAGGTGCTTTCAGTTGATTAATTATATGGGAGATAATAGGAAGATTTGTTGTAAATGGCAGCAAGTCAATTGCATTTGCCTCATGGAAGTGGTAAGGATGGAATAGGAAGACATCACTTACAATCAATTCGATTGAGAACTGGTGATTGGTATTAATGGAAGAATCTTCCTATGTTAGCATGTGTTGTAGATGATTTTTAGAAGAAGTTAAAGTATAGAAATTTGATTATAGAGATTGTAGTAAACATCTGAAGAGGAAGAACATATGAAAGCAGAGAAACGATAAATATAACATGAGTTTGAAATGAAGAAGGTTGAGTAGATTTAAAGAAAAACATAGTAAAATTTGAATTAGGTTTTGGAATAAAAATCATTGACTTATAATATTGATTTAGATGAGTTTTGGAGGTAGATGAAGGAAAATGTAATGAAATTATATATGTAAATAAGAGTAAATACTTTTAACATCATACAGATGAGATGACAAAGAGTAGGGCAAGTAAAAGAGAGAGATTGGAGAAATTTTAAAAGAAATTTACAGATAAGAAAGTTTACATCCCATAAATACAGAAGTAGAATGTTAATAATAAGGAAACAGCATATTATGATATATGAAAATAATTAATTATGGAAAAATTAATACCATTCATTAATGATCTGCACGTATAGAATTAATAATACCTTTCCTCTAGGACATACTGAGTTAAGCAGGATTGAGCAGCGAATTGAATTTACCTTCAATAGTTGTCATTGGATCTTAATCAGTTGGAAAATCATCTCTTCTTGAAAGTATTGTAGGTAGAGAGTTTTTACCAAGAGGGAAAGGCATTGTGACAAGAAGACCTATAGAGATTTAATTACATTAAGTTTTGGATGCAGAATAGGGTTGGTTTGAATTTATGGATAAGAAAGGAGAGAAGATATTTGAATCGGAAGATATTCGAAGATTAATAGAGACAGAGACTGAGAAAGTTGCAGGGAAAAATAAGGGAATTTCTCCTGTTCCAATTAAAGTGAAATATTTTTCAAAAGACATTCTTGATCTTTAACTAATTGATTTACCAGGAATAACAAAAAATCCTGTTGGCGATTAACCACAGGATATAGAATAAAAGGTTTTAGACATAGTGATGCCATTTATAAATAATTAAAATAGTTTGATATTGGCAGTGTCCAAAGCATCTGATGATTTAGCAACATCAGATGGATTGAAATTAGCTAGAAGTGTTGATCCTAATGGTGTAAGAACTATAGGTGTTATAACTTAATTGGATTTGATGGATGAAGGTTCAGATGCTTTAAATGATTTGCTTAATCAAACGTATCCACTATAATTAGGGTATGTGGGAGTGATAATGAGAGGGTAGAAGGATATACAAAAGAACAAGACTATAGTTGAATAATTAAAAGATGAGAAGACTTTTTTTGAGAATCATAAATTATACAAAAAATATTCTGAAAAAATGGGTGTTAACTTCTTGGTAAAAACTTTGAATATGAATTTTATTTAACATATCAAGAAGGCATTGCCAATAATTAGAGAAACTATTATAAGTTTGGTTTAAATAAAAGAATATGATCTTAAATAATATGGAGACTATGATAATTTGGAAACAAAAGAGAATAAGAATTTGCTTGTCTTGACTTTAATATCTAAATTTTCTAGTTCTTATAAGGATATGTTAGAAGGGAGATGTTTAGATATCACTAGTAAAGAATTGATTGGTGGATCTAGAATTATTTATGTATTCAATGAAACTTTTAGGAGAACCATTTAGAGAATGAATCCATTTGATGTATTAAGTGATGATGAAATAAGAACTGCAATCAAGAATGCAAATGGAATTAGACCAACTTTATTTGTTCCTGAAGGTGCATTTGAATTATTAGTAAGATAACAGATTTCTAGATTGAGAATGCCTTCAATTGAATGTTCTCATATAGTATTTGAAGAATTAAGGAGAGTTATAAATTAGATTTCAATACCAGAAATAGATAGATTTGATACACTTGCTAATAGAATTTCAGAAGTAATTGAAAATCTATTAAACCGAAGTTTGAGATAAACTGAGGAAATAATATCAAATTTGATAGATATTGAATTAGGATACATTAATACAAGTCATCCAGATTTTGTATCAGGGATGGACATGGTTCATAAGGATGAACAAAGATAATAATAATAAGTATAATAATAGAAGGAGAAATCTCCTGTTTAGAGTGAGAATGAATCTAATAGATTTTTTAATTTTTGGCCGTTCAAAAATAATAAACAAACAGAATTATATGATAGTAAATTGGATAATTTAAATAAAAAGAGAAAATCTAATATTAATAATTAAAAATAACAAAAGTTATAATAAATAGAAGAAAGTTAGATAATGTAATAATAGTCTGTGATTAATAAGATTGTTTCTGTTAATTAATAGTATTTTATGAATGATCCTAAAAGACAATTACCTTAAGTTCCAAATACTATTAAGATTACTGATAGACCTTCAAAAAGAGAATAGACAGAAATGGATATGATAAAGGATTTATTGGTTTCATATTTTAATTTGGTTAAAAAGAATATTTGTGATTCAGTTCCAAAGACTATTATCACATTTTTAGTGAATTAATCTAGAAATTTTTGTGAAAGGGAATTAATTGGAATGTTGTACAAATAAGAATTGGTAGATGAATTATTATAGGAGAATTAATTTATACAAAAATCAAGAGCAGAGACAAAGTAATCTTTGATTAGCTTGAGGACATGTTTGAATTTATTGAATGATTTGGATTCTAAATTCTGAGATTATTTAATAATAAAATTAATTGAAATTCGTTAAAAAACACATATTATTATTAATCTTTTAATTAATTTTTTTATTTGTTCAATGCTCAATCCAGACCTAATCTAAGAATTTGAAGTGAATGGATATAATTTACCAAATATGGACAAAGTATAATGTATCAATCAAATTAAATACTTACTCTAAACTCATCCTTTAGATTTCGACTTTATTGTAGCCAATACGAAACTAACAACCAATTAAATGAATATATTGTAATAAAAGACAAATATTTCAACTATCCTCAACTCTCAAAATGATCATAAGTTTTAATATCCAGTTTTTGATTTCAAACAATTGAATTAATTACTTCCTAATAAAAATAGATTAAAGATAAATGAAATTAAGTCTAAAGTTGAAAATCTTTTGAATAGTAGTCACATAGATCCACCATAAACTATCAAGAAAAGGTAATATTAATATCTAATATTAAATTAGATGGTGGACTGAAGATGAAGATCAATAACTTAAAGATTTAGTGTCTTAATATGGTGCTAAAAATTGGAAGAAAATAGCATCCTTTTTTTAAGACAGAACAGATGTATAATGTTTACATCGTTGGCAAAAAGTTCTTAATCCTGATTTAGTAAAAGGTCCTTGGACTCAAGAAGAGGATGAACTATTAGGTAGATTAGTAGTTGGTTATGGACCTAAAAATTGGAGTCAAATTGCTAAACATTTACCAGGGAGAATTGGAAAATAATGTAGAGAAAGGTAAATTAATTATATATAGAAAGATTTCATAATCATTTGGATCCAAAGATTAATAAGGAGAGATGGACAGATGAAGAAGATTAAACTATAATTGAAGCTCATAAGAAACTAGGAAATCGTTGGTCTTTAATTGCTGGATTATTAAAAGGAAGAACAGATAATTCTATTAAAAACCATTGGAATAGCACTTTAAAGAGAAGACTTAAGATGTAGAATAGATGGGAAGACTTATAGGTATTGTAGAATCAAGATGATACATAAATTAAAGGAATTCCAAGAAGACATATGTAAAGAAAAATCCTCTATTAAAAAACACCAGTGAAAATGATCAAACAAGATCCTGTGTCTAGATAATTGAATTTTTAAACTCCTTATTAATCTCCATCAAGTAAGTAGATTAATTATCATTTAATTTAGAAATGGAGTAAATTACAAAGAGTTTATTTATTGTATTCCCAAATTTAAACTCAAAGTTGATAAATTTCTCAAGTGCGATTCTTATCAAACAATTGGGTGAGTTGGTTAATTTTGATCTTGATTTCAATAAACAATATAGTTATGAATGAGTTTATTATTCAATTAAAATAATATTTCAACAGAATATAATAGATTTAAGAATATATAATTGAAATACAGATTCTTTAATATATTTTAAAGATAATTAATATTAATAATGGAATATAGAAGATTAGGAGCCACAGGCCTTAAAGTATCTGCTATCAGTTATGGTAACTGGGTCAATTCTGATGACTAAGCTACCCAAGACAGAAATACCAAGATCATATAAAAGGCATGGGAATTAGGAATCAACTTCTTCGATACTGCTGAAGTTTATGGAGAAGGCAAAGCAGAGATACACTTAGGAAAGGCACTTAAAACTCTAAATGTTTAAAGATAAGACATTGTTATAAGTACCAAAATTTTTGGAGGAGATGGAAATGATTTTCCAAATTCCAAATATTTATCAAGGAAACATATCATTGAAGGTATTTGTTTTTATGAAAATTTTAGGATTGAGAAAATCTTTAAAAAGATTAGACACTCCTTATGTTGATATTGTTTTTGCTCATAGATATGATAATTCAACTCCATTGGAAGAAACTTGTAGAGCCTTTGATTGGGTCATCAGACATGGTTTGTCTCATTATTGGGGAACAAGTGAATGGACACCTTAATAAATTCATCAAGCTATTGGTATCTTTTTTATTTATCAAATTTAGGCATATGTGATAGATTATCATTACATAAACCTGTTGTTGAATAACCATAATACAATATGATGGTTAGAGATAGATTTGAATGGGAATTTGAGAGTGTTTTTGCTGCTGGATATGGATCTACTATTTGGTCTCCACTCTATTAAGGATTGTTGACTGGTAAATACAATGATGACGTTTTGGCTGATGGAAGATTTAAGAATTCTGATAATGTGTATGTTAAACTCTTTTATGAATAAGTTTTAGGTGATGCTGAAAGTATTTTATTTATCTAATTAATTAAATAGAAAGAACTAAAATCTAAAATTAATTAAAACAATTAGGTGAAATAGCCAAAGAGTTGGGAGTTACACAAGCCTAACTCTCCCTTGCTTGGGCTCTTAAGAATAAAGATGTAAGTACTGCAATTACATCAGCCACTAAACCTGAATAATTAGAAGAGACTGTTAAATCTGTTCAAGTTATTAAGTTGATCACCAAGGAAGTAGAATAAAAGATAGAATCTATTCTTTTAAATAAACCCACTACGTCATTAAACTTTAAGCAGATGGCCCCTTATCCAACAAGAAGAGATTTGTATGTTTGAGAATATACATTAATTATAATAAAATATAATAATGATTATTTTGGTCATTCTACTATGAACTAAGAAAGAGTAAAAATCATATATATTTAATTGATTATGAAATTTATATTATAAGATATTGACATTTTTATGATTGTTATACAATTTATTATTTATCCATATATTATTTTCCATAACTTAATTGTATTTTTAATTGCTCATATATGTCAGCAAAATGATTATGTATATGGCATTGTGTTTATGACAATATAGTTTGCACATCAATAAAGTCTTGTTATCAATTAATTATTGTTAATTAAATTGTTATGATAACACATCGCGATATTATTTGAATACGCGGATTGTAGTATTCATACAATGAATTTGAAATAATATTAAAATTTGAACATAATTTATTTCAAATAATTCCCTCAATTTTTGACTTGCTGGATGCTATTGAAAACCTGAACTAAATCTTTTTTACGTATTATCACCCTAAATCAATGTATTAGGTCAATTGCAATCCCTAAAGCAGAGTAGGGGGAGTAAAAATAGGAAAAAAGTGATTGTGTACATTTATTATGATTATATTTTGAATAGAATAACTTTAAATTAAGTAAATATGTAAATTTAATATTGTTAGATAATTGTTTTATTTTAAGTTTGTACCATTACTATCTCTGATATAATGATTATCACATTCTAACAAATTATTTTATTTAAATTTGAAATTTTATAACAGTGTGTTTACATCAAAATCTAAATAAGAATCATTTTATTAATTAAAATGGTTGCCATTCATCAAAAATTACTATTATTTAGATGATATTTCATTTATTAAATAACAATTATTTATATAAGAATTAAATATATTGGATTGAATTAGGTCAATTAAAAATATAATAATACATTTAAATTAGGTAGATAATCATTATTGGTTTCTATAAGACATAATAGGGGCATTATTGAAAAATAGTTTATGGATATCAAATGTTTATTGCTTCAATTGATCGAGAGTAGCATTGGATAAGAAATTATTCACCTAAGAGGGACAAATTAATTAAGAAATTTATAAAGTTTTCTTGAGTTCTAGAAAATTAATATCCCTATGTTATTTATTGTGATCGAATTTTAAGTCAAAGACTCTATTGATAGTCATGCAAATGATGAGTTACAACCTTAATCTAGCATAAAATTTTCCATCTTCTGGTTCTCTTTCATCTTCAACGAATTATTCTAATTCATAATAACAATATTGTAAGCATCTTCTATATGGTACTTTAAAATATTCAAATCGATTTAATTGGGTAGTCTTTTTGTTATTATAAATATGTACATATTAAAATGCCCCATCTAATTTTAATTGGACATATAATGATTTCTCTTTCGAACTATAATTACTTTAATAACAATCAACTTCTAATAAAAGGTCATCCAATTTTGTCTAATCTGCTTTAATTTATTATCTTAGTTCAAATATGTGCTTTTTGAATTATTTTGAATTCTTAATAAAAGTGTTCCAGTCATCTTAAGGTAATTTAAGAAAGTTTATTTGATCTTTAATTAGCATAAGAAATTCTCTTTTTAGAATAATGAGCATATTCATAAGACATAATCTCGTCCAAAGAATAAATGCAGATGGTGTCATAAGATCTAAAGAATCAATTTGGTTTTGCATGATAAAGAATTTGTAATATTAAAAATGCACTTCTCTCCAAATTAAAGGATAGAGATTCGCTTCCTAAAACAATTAATAAGATATAATACCTCTTCAGATTTATTAAATATTACCATAAAATTTGGTGATGGATCCTTTTATGATTACAACAAGAGCTGAGATTACTTTTGATATCTTGTACTAAAGATTAAAAGTTAAGTCTTTTCATTAAATTCTTTAGGCTATAAGTAAAGAATAAATGATTACAATTGCCCACTCAAGATTGAAACTTTCTCTTCTGTTGATGGACATAATAATATGAGCCAGACTTTAGGGTTTTCTATAGAATTAACAAATGTGATCATTTTATGGGACACATTTGAAGAGAGTATGTAAATCTTCGAAAGTTATTCGTTTTTATTCAGTAGGTTGTAACATTTTTTTAAGGAGGGATGCTAAATCTTTAGGTAATGCCTTCTTGTCCAATTATGAATAAAATTTATTATATTCTTCTTTAGTTTTAAAGTTCATCAAAATATTTGATGTTAATAATTGATAAAGAATACATCCCAATAACCACATATCAATTCCTAGTGAATATTCATTATTTTTGAGAAGCTCTGGAGGTATTAGTTGAAGGTTCGGGTAAAAGCCAAATACTGAGAATAGTATTCGGTTTTTATAAATATAAATGTTTTAAATAGTGAAGCATCTACCCAATATTCCTTATTGATGTATTACATACAATCCAATAAGTAATTACTTAAATAAGTCAGTTATTTCTTCTACTGATAAGTTTGCTTTCGAATTTATTAATTCTTCGAGGGTGATTCCTTTTGGACCTGGAAAATAATATAATTAGTTTTATTCAAATTCGCATGGTTCTCTTAGGTGTTATCCAGTCATTTTTTGTTCTGTCTCAAAGAATACGAATAATTCCTCATATATCACTTTAGCCACTAACATTTATTCTAAATTAATGAGTTTTGGAGTCAAAATAGCTTTGGTTCTGAAATTGAGTTCAATTTCTTCAGACATTATTATTAAATTAAGGAAAATATATAAATAAACTTAATGAATCCAAATAATTTTGATTATTTATAATGTTAATTAATACGATTTATTGTATATATTTAAAACACTCATAATAGCTAAATTAATATGTCAAATCCATACTCAAAATAAATATCTTTAATCAAATTAGTATTAATACTCAGAATAACAATTCATCTTATTATAAATACATTAACAGTAAAATTATGATGTCTAAAAAAATTAATGTATCTTTGATAAGTTTAAATGTAATATAAGACTCCTTTGTTGAATTAAAAAATTTAATGTCAACTTTGTTGTGCTTTACATAAACATTCATAAATCTCTTAATTAATCCTTCAGTTAAAAATATTTATAGTCGATATATAATATCATTTAAAAGTATTATTAGATTCATGTATTTTATATGAAGGAAAGTTTTTGGTTGCTACTCTTATAAAATTATAAAATCGCTATTTGTAGAAATAAAATGATTTAATTATCGAGATATATCATATATTAAGTACATAATTCAATTAACTTTTATTTATTATTCAGTCTCAAAATAATGTTTATCACATTTGATAATATTGCAAAAAATTTTATATCAAATTATCATAATTATCGCTATTGTTGTTTTCTTTTTTCTTTCCTTGTTGTTCTTCTATATTTTCTTATAATTTTCATATCAGCTATTAAACTTATTTTATCAGTTTTTTCAGCAAGTCTATTAATCCCTATTAAGTTATCACATTGCTTATTCAAAGTGTATTTTGAATGACATATTTCTGGTTTATTTTCATAAATCAAATAATCTGATCCAAACTAATGTTATAATATTCTTCTTCTACTTTTCCACCTTCTCTTATATGATAATCACCCATTCTTTACTAATTTCCCTCTTCATAATATACTATTTGATCTATCTTACAATTTTTGGCCAATGGAATTTCAAATGTATACTCTATTCCTTCCTTCTTTTATTAATACATTCAATAATATTATTCATTTATTAAAATCAGAATAGTAAACTTGAAATTATATAAAAAAATATAATAATTTGTTTTTTTGTATTAAACTAATATATCTCTCATAAGTAATTTCATTAACACTTCTCTATTAAGAAACTTTATGTATTTAAACAATTTTCAGCATTTTAATTTTCTTATTATGATTCATTTATTGAATTCCAACTTCCTACTATGGGATTTTTCTAGCTTTTTAATTAATTAGAAAGGTGCTCAGAGTTTTTACTCTCACGTAAATAACTATTAACCAATTGTGGACACTGAATTTCATTTTATGATTGATTATTTACCTACTCTTAACAATTCTATTTAGGTTTATCTTAAATTTCATTTTGTTATTGTCCACTAACTGTCACTATGGTTTTTAAATTCTCATTTTCAATTTGATTGTATTGATCACTGCATTTGCAATTACCCATTTTAATGATTGAATATATGTATGAGATTAGTTATTTTTCACATATTTTTGATTAATTCAAAATAAATATATATATCCTATTTCTATTAGGGATGTAATTGAATTAAATTATTAAAAAAATATTCATTTTTTTTTGGCAATTACTGATAATATAGCAATTATCCAAGACAACCCTTTTTCCAATGAACTTATATTATCTCTGAAGTATTTTTCAAATCCTCCATCAATAACCATGAATTTCTTCATGTGATAAACTGAAATATTTTCTAATTCCTATTTCGATAACATTTATTATTTAGAAACATCTAATTTAAACGGAAATGTCTATTCTCCTTTTTTAAATAAGAATTGAATTTCTATCTATTATTTTTATTAATTTCCTTAGTCTTGTTAATTCTATTTAAAATCCTAATCCTATTATCCTGTACTATTTTACTAAGATTATTATTTATCAAATTCCATTTTCAGAGATGTATCTGATAATACCTATCAATAATTTAACTCAAATACTTAAAATGCTTCTCTAACTTCAGAATATTTCGTTTCATCTTTTGTTTATGAATCTGGATGATATCTTGATGCCAACTTTAAATAAGCTACCCTTATATCAGCTTAAGTTGCTGTAGTTGGAATTTTTAGTATGTTATAATAATCCTTAGTGAATTTAGTAAGACCAGAAAATCGACTAAATGCATTATAGAGTCTATAGGATCTAAACATTATAATAAATGAATAATTATATTAAGAATGTTAAAATAAACAAAATACTCATAAAAATAGTGGATATTATTAGTTAAATCATATTCTCATTAATATGATCTGACATGAGTAAAATTAAAAACACTTATATAGTAAATACAAAAATAATAAAATGCAACTAATTCCAATATGAAACAATTCCACTCATTATAAACAACAAATATAGGTAAGATTACAGATTGTCTTTATAAACTTCTCTAGAATTGATTATTTAATAACACATATAATTAGATTGAATAAATTTATTATTATATGTCAATTTAACTATATTAGCTTAATACACCTTCAACTTAATACACTGGAAGAACTCCAGAAAAGAATATCCCTACAAAGCCTCTTTAAACTGTGCTTTATTTCTCTTATTTTTATAGTATAGTGATATCAATTAAAATACTCCTCGTGATTCCAGAGGAATTATTTTACTCCCATCATCTTAATCAAACAATTATTTGCCAGGAACTCTGCTTATTAATTAGGATATTTATACAGATACTCTTAGTCCTGTAAAAAATCATTTTAGTGATTCTATGGCAAATATTTAAGAAAATTTTGAGAAAGTTACATTGAATTATTTCCAAAAATGTAAGGAATTAAAAATAGAAAATCAAGAGCGTTTGGATATTGAAAACAAATTTTAATAATTACAATAACAAAACCAAGAGTACTTTTATATTTATATTAAAATAGGTTAAATGAAGAGTTAATTAAATAGAAACAAATATGTAAACAAATGGAGAATTTTAGTAAAGAATTGGAAAACAAACTATAAATTTAAGTAACACCTACTTCAAGTCACTCTTCAATAGAAAATGAGAATTAATAGAATATCATTAAGTAAATGGAAAATGAAATGATTGAAGTATAATAATAATTAGAGAAGGAAAAATTAAAATCTTCAATTGAATTAGATAGATTAATGAAGGAATTCAAAATAATATTTTAAGAACAAAAAATCTTAAATCAAAAATTGATAGAAGAAAATACTCTATTATAAAAAACACTACGCTCTATTAAGAATAATTAAAAGATATCCTAAAAGTAATCCTCTAATTTATTGGATAAAGCACACCTGAGAAAAATTGTAGAATAATTTTACTTTGATAACAATGAAGAATGCTTACTTCAAATTCCTACTGAATAATAATTACAGGCAATTTAAATTCTTAAATTAATTTCTTCATCAATGAATTCCAAACAGTAGAAGTAATAGGGTAAGTCAGAAAATTAATTGAATTCAAAAAATGAACTATAAGATAAGTAAAAGTAATTAATAGTAGAGATTAAAAGTTAAATGGGTAAATTTATTGCGTAGAAGGTAAATAAATAAGTATTTTTTAAGAATATTTAAGAGAAAGACATAATCAATTTTTAAAATGAATCTGATGAACTAAAACGATAGTTGGATTAAGTAGAGAATTAGATTTAAGTAATGGAATAGAATTCTAAACATAATCCTAAAAAAAATAGTTGTGTTTCATTTGAAAATAATAATTTTTATTGAATATAAAAAATTTAGAAATTTATTGTGATACATAAGTTAAATGATAAGATTCAATCTTATTTATTGTTAAAAATTTATAAAATTAATTTCCACAATATGGAATATATCTAAAAAAATACACAAATAAATTAAATTTAACCATAAGAATTTTCGAAATTAAATTTGTATATTAATTATGAAATTAATTGCATTTTTCTTGATAATTTGTACAGCTGCTCTTATAAACTCATCATCTTTGGATATTAGAAACAGTTGCAATTGTTCTGAATTAATCTATTTTAATGATTGTATAGCTGGTTGTTCAGATTGCTCTTGGAATTCCTATACTAATTAATGTATTGAAGTAGCCTGTTCTGACATAGAATGGTCAAATCATTGTCTTTGGTCATCGAAAAGATGTTATTGGTTTAATAAGAAGTGTAAAAATTTCACATCTTGTGAATCAATTCCAGGGAAAGATTAATCTGAATGTATTTCAGCTAACATCTATTGTCCTGCTTCAAATGGAATAAATTGTTTATCAATGGAATACTAATAGAAATGTTCTGATATAAAGGAACCAGATATTTGTAATAGCTATTATTCCTCTAATGGTAAATGCATGTGGAATGGTCAGAATTGTATCATACTTAAATCATGTACAGATTTGTGGACCAACTCAACAAAATCCTGTATGTAAACTGGTTGCTATTTCGATTCACTCTCCTATTCATGTAGAGATATGACATGTTCTAGACATGAATTATAGTCTTAATGTGAATTTGGGGCATAGACAATCGGTCCATATTTAAATAATGTAATTCCATGTTAATGGGATACTAATAGTGGATTGTGTAAAGATGCTAAGCCTGGAGACTATAGTGTTGATTAATGTTATAGTTACAGTGCTAGGACTTATCATTGGAGTAGTAGTAAGTCTAATAAAGGAAGTTGTGTGCCTTGTCAAAGTTCTATATTTTCTATTATAATCATATTATTGATGACGATTATTATTTGATAAATATTACAAAATCATAAATAAACCTAAACATAAATGCAATTTTTTATAGAAATTGTAAGAGATCTTGTTTTTCCAAAAATGATTTAAGAATTACTAAATTTCTTTTGATATGTATAAGATTGATTGTATAATAAAGAGCCTTAAGTAAAGTTAAATGGTTTTATTCAATGGAAGTTGTATCATTAGGAGCATTATTATAATTTTTTTTAAATATAATATGTTAAACGAATTAATCCAGCTATTTTGCACCAATGGTACTCATTCTAGTGAGTTGTATTACAATGCTACATTACAATTAAATGAATTCTTGGATAAGAAAGAGATAGTGCGATGCTTTCCAAAGGTGTCAGAGAACCTTGGAGATCAATTGGTATAGAATATTGATGGATAATTAATAGCCAAATCTGAGGAAGGCATCTCATTAGCTTTTTCAGGCATATATTCGTGTTAATGAGAGTTTTGATGCTGTACTTTCAGCAATGCTTAGTAGAGGTCTTGTACATCCTAATGTAAGAATATTTTAGTTATATAATATAAGTGGTTGGTGAGATAGAAGAATGTGAATTCATTATAATCCTTATTTTTGTCAGAAGGATAACATTTATAGGCTGGAAGTGGGATGGTTAAGAATATGGTAGAGATGTTGTTAGAGAAGTTGTGTGATTGTAACATAGCAGTTGGTAAGGCTACAGAATAAGTATGAATGTGTTTATATTCATTAGACTTTGATATCTTTGATAAGTTTGAATTAATATATGTAATGTCATGCATAATTACCAATGGGAGTTCAATCTCAAGTAGAGCATTTTACAGAGTAGATGAAGGAGACCAATTAAATAAGACATGAGTTGAGATTGAGAGAACCTATATCTAATGGATTACCATTTGATAAGTTAGAAGACTTGAAAGATACATAATGGTAGATGAGAGCTGAAGCAATACAAAGAATATCTGAAGAATTATAAGATGTGGTCTTGACTCCATTATAAGTAGAAGTCTTATTTGAGCATATTGTAAATTTAGTGAATGATCATAACTTCAATATAGTGTTAACTACTTTATAGATTATGCAAAGATGTTTGTAATTTAACATTGTGAAGAGTAATAACATAGTTAATATATACACTAAGCTAGGGGATTCAAAATCAGCAATTAGAATGGCTGTTAGATAAGTGTTGGTGATGTATTTGTAGAAAATTGGAGATGCCGAATTGTTAATTCAAATATTGCAATAGCCAAATAAGAATTCTTTTTATAAAGAGGAATTCTTAGATCTCCTTATTGATTTGGTCTAAAGAAATAAGATGCTGGTAACCTGATTCCTCAATATGCAGCTTTCACAATACCTAGAATTGGCCATCAAAGAAGTGGCTCCTTTCCTTGAGGACCAGAAATAGAAACTGCGTTCTAAAGCCATCGAAACCCTTACATAGTTAGCCACAATCAATCAGCCCTTAACCAAACGAGTGTTCTCATAACTTGGCATTACTGAAGATCTCTTCAACCAAATCGATGTAAGTACTGCTTCTTCCAATAAATCTGATCTTCCTCAATTGAGATTCAAAAAAGAACAAAAAGAATAGAAAGATCCAAAAGAATAATATACATAATCTTTACCTGAACCAAAAAATCTGTAATAATTTGAAATACCTATTTTCCAATCCTAATAATAAGGATATGTACCTACAATCATTTCCCAACCATAAAAATAATAAAGAAGTGCCCAAAAACCAGAATCTCATCCTTAATCTTCTAGTGTCGAATTCAGACATGCTCAATAACAATAGGAATATAATCAACCACCAGCAACTCAACAAAGTAAACCATTTAGAATAGTTAAAAATCCATTATAAGATATTCCAGATCAAGATACAGGTCTTACTTATACCAAACCGTTCTAAAGGAAACCAAAGACTGAAGGTGATAAAACATTCCAACCTATCTATTTGGATTCTGTCATGCCTTTAGATCAACCAGAATCAGTCTTAAAGACTTTATTGAATGAATTAAGATATGATGATTGGAATAGATAGTTTGAAGCTCTTAATAGTCTTAGAAGATTGGCCAAACACAATACTGAATTACTTAGAAAATCTATTAATTTTCCATAAATCTTATTAGAAATGGTTAAACAAATAGAAAATTTAAGAAGTGGTGTATCTAAAAATGCTTTGATTTCTCTATAAGAATTAAGTGATATCTATAAAAAAGAATTAGATTGTATATTGGATTAAGCACTATAAAAATTAATTAAAAAGGCTATTGATCTTAATACATTTATAAGTGAAGAAGTCCGAAAAGCCACAATATCTTTATTGTAAAATTGTACCGAATCTAAATCTATATCTTTGATAACTCAGGTTTATTAAAGTAAATCTATTGCAATCAAAGTAAATATATGTTATGCATTGAATAATTTATTGGATCCTAATAAATAATAGTTCGAAAAGATGTTGTAAATCCTTTGTGTTTATGCTTGTGATTAAAGTTAAGAAGTGAGACAAATTGCTAAAGAAGGATTACTTAGTTTAATAAATTAAATTGATAAAAGGGATTTAGAAACATTAATTATTAAATTGGCTCCTGAAGGAGAATGCAAACGTATAATGACAATTATAAATGGTGAATCTACTACAACATCTGAATTCAGAAAATTTGGTGCTACTTAAACTAAAGAAGCTAGAACACCAGAACTTAGAAATAGAACACCAAATAATAAGAAATTATCAGCAGACTTTGAATAAATGCCAAATTATATGAATCAAGCAGAATAAGCAAAGGATTGGAAATAGAAAAAAGAGGCTATTGATTGGCTTTGCATATTTGTAAAAAAAGAGGCTTTAGCATTAAATGGTCATAAATATTCGAGTAAATTCTTAGATCTGTTATGTAAATTAATCGATGATGGAAATAAAAATATTGCTCTTTATACATGTGAATAATTCATTTAATTAGTTGAACCACTTAAAGTAATTATATATTTACTAATATAATTAGCTTCCTATATAAAATAATTATGTTAACATATGGAATGGTGTCTTTAAAGTTGTCTCGTCGACAAATAATTAAGTAAGACAATCAGCTGAATTATTATTTCACGAACTTATGATACATATTGACATTCAATATTCATTACCTTAAATCTAACATCTCATATTGTATGGCCCAGCCAAATCCAAAGGCATTGCCATAACAATGTTAGCAAGTACTTTATAATATTAATAATAAGATTTTGTATAATAATTTTATGATGAACGACCGTAATTAGTGGTGAAATATCTTGTACCTTTAGCTAAAAAGTTACAAGAAGAATAGAAACCAGATATAAAAATAGCTTCATAAAAACTATTTTCAGCATTGGTTTCTACATGTCCAAACGATGTTGCTCATTTGAAGTTATTAAAATGAATATTATTATTTATTATAATTTTAGTTAATTTTACTCATTAGTTAATTCTTCAAATAATAGTCAATTGTTCATCAATTTAATCTAATATATATATATTTTCCATTATATTTACTAGATTTTTGATATATTATATTTATATATAATAATGATACTAGTTGTAATACATTAACTAATTAATGATTTAAAATGTTATTAAATATGAATGCTAAAAGTTTAAGACTTAAAAGAAAATGTAAAATAGTTTCAATAAAGGAATTATATTATATTAATTTTTGATATATATATTGAGAAACGGATAATGAAAACATTTATCTTATTAGGATTGTTATCCCTCACTTTTGCAGTGAGTATTAGCAATTAGGGCACTTTAACAAATCCAACATCAAGAGTGGAAAGAATAATGACAAAGTTTATGCAATTAAGTGAGATGAGTACACAATTTAACTTTAATAAACTTTTCGATGCTATTGACTAATTGAGTGCTTAATTAAAAGTACTTTTATATAGTTATATTAATAGTAATCAGAAGTAGATGAGAACAATCTGTTTGATGCTGACTTTGCTTAATATGTTGAAGATTAAGCATTTTATACAGATTTAGTTACTTTCTATACAGCAGAAGTTGCCTAACACACAGAAGATTTAAGATCTTTGAACAATCATTTAGATTCATATCAACAATAATTATTATAAAGATAAGAAGAATTGGATAGAACACAGAGACAAAAAACTCAATTAGAAGAAACAATTAGATAAAATGAAATCACATACAATAAATAAATTAATGATTTCAATACAGCAATAGATGTTTTAGATTAAGCTATTTAATTATTGTCTAGTTTGAGAAGTAATCCTCAATAATATTTATGATTAGATCCTGTCTTAATATAAACTGAATAAGATTAACTCAAAACATTGGCTAATAGATTAAGTTCTATCAATTTGAAGAATCATAGAGTATTGTACTAACCAATTATTGATATCTTTATGTAAATTGCATAAAATAAGTATTAATAATAAATATTATTATTTAGTTTGGCTAATTAAGATCTCCTTAAGAAGGTGTTAAATATGTTGAATGCACTTAGAGATTCATTAGATGGAGGTAGAAATGCATTAACTAGCAATTACAATAGTGAGAGAGCTTCTAATTTGGAATTATTAGAGTCTTATAATAAGAAGATTGATGCTCTTGTTAATGAAGTGATTCCAATGTTATAAGATTTAATTGCTAATACAATTGGTATTTATATTATTAATTATTCCTTTCATAGAATAAATTAAAGTGAAGACTGAATTATTGAACAATGCCTAAACCAATTTAGATGAAGCAAAAGAAACCTTATAATATATTGAAGATAGATGGGTTAAAAGAAAGGCATAACATGCAGCATTGTTAGCAGAATATGAGAAAGAATAAGCACTTATAGCTTAAACTATAACTGTTTTGCAAAGAGGTGGTGTAAGAAGATAATGATTTAAATTTTATTTTATTTCACATCGGAGGCATACTCATTCCTGCAGGCATCATAGTTTATTACCCAGGTAAACCCATTCCCTTAGGTTATGAAATCAAACCAATATTTGGTGCTCCTGTTACTCCTTGTCTTGTTATTGGTTAAGCTTTTCCTGGTCCAGGTTATAATTCTTATTTCTTTGGAGGTTGATGAGGAGGGGCTTCAGCTGATAATGATATTATATTATCGCCTCTTACAATGATCATTCCCAAAGTTCTTTTTGTTTCGATTTCATGGATTCCTACCTTAAATAAAACTTCTACCTTGCTTTCTTATTCTGTATTCTTCGCATTCACTCAGAATTACATTCAAATGTTTGTCAAAAGCTAAAAAGGTTCCAACTAACATACGTCCATCACCTAAAGTAATACGAACTCTATAATCAATCCATTGAAAAAATTTGCTTTTCTAAGACATATTTTAATATTTTAATATATATATACAATATTTTATTATTTAATAAATTCATTTAATTAAACATAAAATTCATCGCTTAAAACAAAAATTTCTAATTTCCTAAAATGCATATCTGTCTGGTTCTTAGAACATCTATTAAACAGTTTGTTAGGCTGTTTTCTTTACATTTGGAGTAGATTAATTTTAATTATTCTCCTTTTAAATAACAGTCTAAACACCAATTGAATTTGTTTATTTTGGTTTTGGAATTTGACTAATCAAAAACATCAGCCCTGCATTAATCTATTCTAACATCTCTTAATCTTTCTCTCTTTAATTTAATAAATAATCCATCTTCTATTTCAATTCAGTCTAATATATCATTAATTGAATTTACTAATTCATTCAAATCTTAAGATTAATTTTATTAAGTCTTCTATTAAGATTCTTTAACAGGTTTATCAGTTCTCACAATAAAATCACTTAAATTCTCTGATATACTTGAATGCTTTGATTATTCTCTTTGTAAACTGAATTCATTCGAATTACCAAAATTATTTAACTATGGTTTCTCTTTTTAGGTCTCTCTAAACTCATTCCAATTATCTGAATCACTTGTTATATTTGTTTTCTTCAAACCATTATTAGTTCGATTTGTCTTTACTAACCATATATATATCATCTATTACTTTTCTATTGTAATGCAGAAATCAAATTGATGATTTAATCTTCATTATAATTATCTTATTCTTCATCAGAACTCATTTGATTGTCGTTAAAAATATAAATTAAATTATAAATAATAAATTAACAACTCATTCCCAATAATCTTAAGAAATATAAAAAGTTGTTTCTCCTCCAAAACTACCCACAATTATATGTTAATTATTCTTACTAATTGAAATCTAACTAATCATATAATTCTACTAAAATTCCCTATGAATAACCCATCTATTTGATATATTCTATCTCCAAAATTTAATTGTACAATCTTTACTTCCAGTAATCAAAATAGATTAATCTGAATTAAATATTACAGAAGTAATAGATGCTTTGTGACCATCCAAAGTCTATATTTTTTTATATATTTAATTCTATTCCATTTCCCATATTTTAACAAAACAATCTTAACTACCAGATACTAAAATATCCCTGAATCTACTAAAACATAAAGTTGTAATACAGCCTTTATGTCCTTTTAGTATTTAATTTTGACTCCATTCTTGATTCTTAAAACCCCATAATATTATTATCTTATCAAATCCTCCACTTGCAATAATACTTGAATTTCTATTAAATTGAACTGTTTAAATTCCAGACTGATGATTCTATAATGTATACTTTACTTCCCAATTTGAATTATCTGCTTTTCCAATCCAAATTTTTGTTGTACAATCATCACTAGCAGAAATCATTTACATATTCTATTTATCTGCTTAAATATAATTCACTCCTCTCTAATGACTTTATCTCAATATATTTGGTCTCCATTTTTGATTGTCTCTCTACCAATTCACTATTGATCCATTTTCACATCCAGCAAAAAATGAACCTTATTCATCATAAAAACATAAACATTAAATTTCATCTGACTATTTTAATTAACTTTCAAATTGCCAATCATTTTTTTCTTTATTTACCTTCCACAAAATTAATTATTCTTGACTTACACTAGATATTGCTAACTCTCCATCATGAGTTATTATAACACTTTAAGCTAAGTCTTTCCTATAATGTTTTTAATGTACATTAGTCAATTTATATTCATACAATTTTAATAACCTAGGAGTAAACTTTCTATATAAATCTTAGCAAAATAAATTCATATTGAAATTTAATACATTTACTTATTCCTATTACTTTCTCTATTTATCCAAAAGATTTTACTCATTTTACTTCCACCTCTCGTTGTTACTTTTTTCACTTATCATTTGAATTTAACCTATATTTTTTTATTCCTCAAATGTCCCCTATTCTTTTTTTAACTTAACTAACTCTTGATCAAGTTTAAATAACTTCAAGTCTTTCTTATCTATCATCACTTCATGCTTCTCTATCATGCTTTCATATTTCACTAACATCTCTGCTATATTCTTATCAATCCCCTTTGTCTATAAAGCTTTATTGATTGCACTACGAATGACCTTCCTTAACCTTGACTTCTTTTCTATTTTTCCTTAATAAAATCTCACACTTTTTATAATGGCAGTTTTAAATTCACTCATTTCCTTATAATACTCATCATGAATCCTTCTAAATTCTATCAATTCCTCTTTACTTTTTAATTATCTATTAATTTGAGATAAGTCCTCCAAAAATTGTTCATATTTCTTTATTATTACTTCTGTGCAATGTTATTAAGAACTCAATAATTAGTTTTGTTACTCTAAGTTTTTATCCATAATTGAATTGACTAATGTTGATCTTTACTACATGAGTCTTGCAATCAACTCAAATTACTCTTTAATTTTCTCACTACTTATTTTGATACACTCCTATGTCATAATATCAAGTTAATTCGCCTAATTCTTTCCTTCATTTTAGGTAAACCATAAGGATTAAATTTATTATTGAAATTTATCAATCCATTCTGAATAGTTTTCCTAATTATATTCTCCTGTTGTTGAGCCTTCCATAATTTGATTATATCAGAACAATTTTTTATTTTAATTATTTTCAAAATTCATATATTCATTCCCTTATTGTATCCTTCTGATTTAGTCTTATAGAAGATACAAACTCAAATATTACTTTTATTTTATTTTTAAATTTCAAATATTTATTCTCTATATTCTATAAAATTTAATCATTTAATTCTAAATAATAATTTAAAATACAAAACACTTTAGATTATCAATTTAGACATAAAAAGTACATCATTAATATTAATAATTAATCAAGTCCATTTTAAACTTTGTTAAATCAAATTATATAATCAAATACAATACTAATACATTTTTTCATAAAATTTAGGTTTTGTATTATTTAACATAATTATTTTTATAATAAAAATGAACAAAAGGTTAATCTATTTTAAATTATTAAAAATTCTATAATTCGTAAATATACTTATTTCCTTACATACTGGATAAACAATAAACATAAGAATAATAAATCTAAACCAATTTATAGTTTTTTATAGAATACAAATATTAATTAATTAATATTTTCAAGTTTATTCCTTCTTTCTGATACTAATTTTTGCTTATTTTTTATATAATTTAATCAAAATACAAATCAAAGTAGAAATGATAATTGTAAATTGTTAAAAAATCTTTATCTCTTTTTCATTTTAAAATTGTAATTCAATCACAATTTCTGATACTTGATTACTTAACTTTAATTAAGCAGGTTTAGAGCACTATCCTTCGCATACAACCCTTAATTTGTCAAGCGTAATTAAATGAATTAACATGTACTAACTTTGTGTATTTTCAACCATTACAAAATGTGTTTCATTGTATCTTTCGATTGCTGTATAATTATTGTCAGTTAACTTTTAGATACTATCAATATTTTTATGTTCTGATAAATTGCTAATGTCAAATACATTAATAAAGTTATTTTAATCATTTTTAAAAGTTAATATCATATAATTGTCATCCATGAAAAGTGACCTATAAAATATTGTATCCTATTCATATCGTATTATCCCTGATTATTCTAATTAAATATTATCTAAAATATTTAGATCAATAGTTAATTTGATTAAAAAGGCTAAGTAAGATTCTAGAATAATTATAAACTTAATTTAACTTTTACCATTCGTGGTGTCAACCTAATAGATATATATCTTGGTAAATTTGATTTAGGAAAATGATGACGAGAGGTTGGCAAGCAAGTCTCTCCAATTGTACTTATTATGGAGAATTTTATCATATGAAGCACTATCAGTAACTTTAGTAATATTTATAATACTCAATTCTAAGGATTCATACTTAATATTTATAAATAAGTAGGTGAAATTATTAATTTTCACAGCATCAAATAGGGGAAATGCCTAATTGCTGAAGGATTTTGTTAGTTCTGTTTCCTAAAGTGTGTAATATTAAAAAAAGAAGGATAGATGATCATTAGATTATCTAATTATCTGCAAATCATTTATTTATCTGATATCTTTGATATCTAAAAAATGCTAGTCAGAATCAGTTATGATTGTAAAATTTTTCTTTAACTTAGAATTGTTATAGCAAAAATTAAACTCATTTACTTTTATTGAATGTTTCTCCTTTAAAAAGATAGCATGGTTACAATCATCAGGATTAAAACCAATATAAAATATAGCAAATACCATATTTTCAGATGTAGATGTATTTAAATCAAAAATATTTCTTTAAATGGATGTTTCATTTATACAGAGACCAAGTCGATAAATAATACACATAATCGAATTATTTGTAAAAATTAAAGATTGATACACTTAATTATTTTCTGAACCAAAAATTTAAAGATCCTCAATATTACCAAAAATATTCTTGAAACTGATAATATTATCAGTGAGAATACTTTAATTCTATTCTAAAATTTACAATTTGTAATTTTTGTTTATGCTTATAAGATGAAAGTCTAAATCTATACTTTGATTACTAATCAAAGATTAAGTTTTAATTAGGATTGCTTTATCCTAAACAAAATCATGACTTTCATGAGATATATTTAAGGAAAAACATGGTGAATCTAATTTTTTAAACTGCAATTATCCCTAATATTAATAAATAAATTCTTTATCATTAAGAAAATCAAATGAAAGTCTTTCCTCTCTATCAATTTCAGTAATTTAAAATAAGGATTCAACTGCTGTTTATTGTAAGTCATAAATCAATATAAAGAAACCTTAACTATAACTTTATGCTTTTATCATCAAAATAGAATTCTGAATTTTGTATTTAAATGGGAATTGAATCATATAATTATATGTAGGAAGTGTGTAGAGAAAAAGTAATTCTGCTTTTGAAACTAGATATAATTTAATAGAATATTAATTATCAAGACAAGTGAATAATAGAAGATAGTCTGAAAGTACATTTCTAATTTCAGAAATTGTCTCTTTTAATGTTATTATTTGATTAAATTAAGATTATTGATTAAAATGTATAGAATGACTGTCAATATAGATATCATCTTAAAAAGATTGTAGGGAACTTTTACAGTAAAGTTTCTACAATGGTTTTCCTGATATAATCTAATTAGAAAAAAAATTAATTTTCATTTTAGTACAATCTTCAAGTAAATATTACAAATATTATTTTGATTAAATTGCTTATATTATCTTAACATTAGTATTTTGTATTGTCTTTTCTATTTGTTCTAATCTTAATTTGTAAATTTCAATTGATTTTTAATATATTATTGCTAAATGCATATACTCTCTAAGAAAATATATGTTGATTAAATTATCAAGTAGTTTGAAATTGTGTGTTTTTAATGTTTTACCATTTTAATAAAATATCAATTTAATAAGCTTATCCTCTTTATTGAGCCCTATAAGTATTTGATCTTCGGTGAGTTTATGTAAAAAGAGAACTTTACCAAAAGAGAGGATCCTATCTAAGTAAGATATAAATTAAGCATTCTCATTTTCAAAAATTGTCAATATTTTTCCATTTTCCATTATCTAATTTATCTTTATAGGAAGAGTTCTTTTATATATTTAGTATGATATACATACTTATTCATTAGGATTTAATATTTCATGTAACAATTTTGTTTAATGAAAGTGTTAAATTGGACTATTGGGATCTTGTAATTTGAGATTAATCAAAAAAAAAGGAGAATATCTTAATCCTACTTATTTAATTAATATTTTATCAGAGTTGTTATAGGTTATTACAGATTTGGGTAAGGATAGCTTAATCAGTTTTAACTATTAATTTGTTATTGCCATAAAATAAGGTAATTTACCAATTTAAATTAAGTTATTTGCATTGATTGATATTATATTAGAGGTTAAGGAACCAACTTTAGCAAATAACCTATCTGTGAAATGAAATAGATGTATATTTTTTGTAATAAAAAATACATTCTAAATATCCTAACTACTAAAATCTAAATTAATCTCATTCAAATAAACTTATTTAGTTTCCGTATTTACTTTGGTTAATAAATTAGTAGTTTAATTGATGAAAGACTAAAATTTAAAAATTTCAAATCCTTGATGTTAAGAAAAAATATATATTTCCTAGGTTTTGAGAAAATATTGAATGATTTAATTGGTATAAGTTATGAACAGATTGCCTTGAACGCTAAATTAAATACCAATAAGTTATGCTCTATTTTCACCTAATTCTTTCTTATCCATTAAGTCATAATGTTAAGTATTTTGAAATGATAGATTTATTATTTCAATTGAATAAAACTTAGTTGTTTAACATTATTTATTAAATATTATTAATGTTTAATTATAGAATATTGAATCTGATTTACAAAATGTTTAAATTGGTATGATAATTTCATCAAATATTTATGATTAATTTATTATTTAAATTAGAGTATTATTTTCATAATATTTACATTAAACTATGTAAATTTATTCATTCAATTAATGCAATTAATAACAGTATGAATGACTTAAATAGAATTAGCATTCTTTTCTTTCGATAATTATTTCATCATCTTATAAATAATTCTTAATCTAATATAAGCCTTCAATACTCTTATTTCTTAATAACATAACATCTATATTATCACCCAAATTAAAACTAAATAGTCTTTCATCTCCATTTAATTCAATAGACTATTAATTTTATATTTTTATCTCCCTTAGTATTTCAACATTTAATTTATCAATACTATTTTCAACAAAGTTCTCTTTATTTATATCCATTTGATATATCTAATTTTGTAGATAGATATTCTCATCAGGATAAATCCTATAGGTCATCTAAAATATTTAAAGTCTTTACTACTGATGAACAGAAAGTAATTCTTACAAACAATAAAATTTTCAAGTATATGTTTATGTAAATATATTTCATTTAATTACTTTATATATCAAATTTATTATTCAATTAATTTATTGATGATATCATTATACTAAATTATATTTAATTGGCCTTGTAATACCCAATATTTTATTTAAGAATACACTTACACTCAATCAATATCAAGAATATGAAATTATATATAGATTAATTTATTATTTTCTTTTTATGTTGATTCCTAATTGATATTAATTTTAAGATTAATTATATTTAATTGAGAATTAAATCAGATAATCTTAGAAGTTAACTTGTTACTCCTTTGCTTTTTTTTCTGTTTGGTACTAGAAATAATTCTTGTTCTTAGTTATTATTTTTAATATAAATA